>QLOC01000020.1:600000-753368 GCA_003413675.1 Phytopythium vexans | reverse complement strand
GTCGACTTGCGATCGCTGAGATCACCAGCCCAATCGGCATCTGAGTAACCTCGAAAGTCGACGTTCTTGTCTGGCGAGAAGCGAATCCCGTGCGACTTGGTCCCTTGCAGGTAGCGAAAAATGCGCTTGACCGCAATCCAGTGTTCCGCTTGCGGGTTCTCCATGAGCGCGAAACATACCCAACTGCGAACGCAATGTCCGGGCGAGTCGATGTCATCAAGTGCATGAGTGCACCGACAGCTTCGCGGAATGGCGTCCAACTTGATGGTTGAGTCGCTTGAGACGAGCTTCATGCTGATGTCAACCGGGCTTGCAGCAGTTTTGCAGTCTTGCATGCCGAAACGCTCAAGGATGTCGTTGATGTAGCGGGCTTGACTCAACGTAACACTGCCATCCGCGTTGTCGATCACCGCAATCCAAGGATGAAGGAACACTTGCCACTGTCGGTCATCTCGAACCGCGACTTGAGTTGACGCTTGACTTCTGCGATCAGGTCGGCCGAGTTCCCGGTCACCAATACATCATCCACGTAGACCAGTAGCAGAACGCATCCGCCATCGACGACCTTGATGTACAGGCAGGGGTCGTAGCTTGAGACGCGAAAACCGATGGACCGCACGTACTCGTCGAAGGTCTCATTCCAGACTCGTGAAGCTTGCTTGAGTCCGTAAATCGCCTTGAGCAGCTCCACGCAGTCGAAACCATCGTCCAGTTCCACGCCTTCAGGTACACTGCAGAACACCTTCTCCTTCATCACGCCGTACAGGAACGCAGTCACGACGTCCAGCTGATCCAGCGGCCAGCCGAAGTACTTGGCAATCGCGATGATCATCCGCAGCGTGACGTACTTGACCACTGGGGAAAACGTCTCGGTGTAGTCGATGCCGTACTTCTGCTTGAACCCCTTTGCCACCAGACGTGCCTTGTACTTCTCGATGCTGCCGTCCGCTTTCCGCTTGAGCTTGAATACCCACTTGGTTCCGATGGCACGTTGACCTGTCGGCAGTTTGGCTGCACGGAACACGCCACGGAGCCGCATCGACTTGAGCTCGGCGCAGATGGCCTTGCGCCAGTGTACTTGGTCGGGTCCGTTGACGGCTTCTTGGAACGTCTCGGCTCGCTCAGGTCACTCGCTTCCACCGTGTTGGCGCTCGCACGCCAGAAGATTGGGGGACTCTCTTGGTCGTCGGAGCCGTCCTTCTCTTCTTCATCACTTGGTTCCGGCTCCGCTCGCACACCCGATCGGCGCTTGGGACGGCGCTCAGCGAACTCGTCCGGCGCACTCGCCTCTTCCAAGCCGGCGCCACGACGCGTGGGACGCGCACTTTCACGCATATCGGAGTCATTGTCCGAGCGGCTCTTGCGCTTCCCGGCCAGTCGGAAGTCCCTCTGGCTCGGGTCGTCGTCGCGAATTTCGAGGTACCCGAAGTCGCGCCGCGTCCTCCACGTCGTCGTTCGCAACAGTAGTCGACACGCCAAACACGGACTCGTCGAAGGTGACATCGCGACTGATCACCACCTTCCCCGCCTCGATGTCATACACTCGGTAGGCCTTCGACACTTCCTCGTAGCCCAGGAACACACCGGCGCGGGCCTTCGGGTCCCACTTGAGCCGCTTCTCCTTCGGTGTCAACACGAAGGCTTGGCACCCGAACACACGCATGTGCTTCACGCTTGGCTTCGACTCGTACACCATCTCGAACGGCGTCTTGTCCGCGACCTTTGGCGACGGCAGCCGGTTCTTGATGTATATGGCCGTCATGGCCGCCTCGGCCCAGAAACACTTATCCAGCTTCGCGTGGTGCAGCATGCTGCGGCCGATCGTGACGATGGTCCGGATGGCGCGCTCCGCCGTGCCGTTCGTCTGATGCGCGTACGGCACCGTAGTCTGCTGCTCGATGCCTTGGTCCTCGTAGAACGCCTTGAGCGAGTTGGTCGCGAACTCTCGCGCTCCGTCGTGCCGAACAAACTTGACCTTATTGTCAAATTGCGCGTGGATCTTGGTGATGTAGCGCTTGATGCAGTCTTCACTCTCCGACTTGGCACGCAGACAGAAACCCTTCATGCATCCGCTGGCCTCGTCCACGATCAGCAGCAGATACTTGCTGCCGCCCAGCGATTCTTGCTCCATGGGTCCGCAGATGTCGAAGTGCAGCAGCTCGAAGACGTCGTAGCGGCGCTTGTCGCGGTTGCTCGGGAACGGTTTCTGCACCATCTTGCCTTGTTGGCACCCGCGGCACACGCTCGGGTTGCTAGACTTCGTAGGCACCTTGGCGTCCTTGATCATGCCGCTATTCACCATCTTGCGAAGCACGTCCACCGGAGCGTGGCCCATGCGCGCGTGCAGATCGATATCACGTCCCGACGTCGCCGCGTTCGCAGACCGCGCTGGTACGCGAAGCCAGTAGAGGCCGTCCACAAGGTCCGCCGTTGCCACTACTTGTTGCGAACCCTTGCGCGCCACGTGCATGCTGGCGCCGTCGAACACGACTTGGAACTTGCCGCTCTTGTTGATCTGCGGTACCGACAGCAGATTCTTGTTCATGCTCGGCACGTACAGCGCATCCTTGATCTCGATGTCGCGCTCGTCGCCGTTGGGCAGCACCACCCGTTCCACGATGGTCCCCACACCCTTGATCCTGGCCTTGTTGCCATCAGCTACAGACAGTTCGCCCTCGTCCCGTTCGTCGAGTCCAGCGAACTTCTTCTTGTCATTGCAGATGTGGTGCGTCGCACCGCTGTCGATCGCCCACATCCCGGACATGCCCTTGCCCATCGATATGCCGCGCTCCAGAGAGACCGCGAACGCCACTCGGTCGTAGCCGTAGTCGTCCGCGTCGTCCCGCCACTGGATGTTGTTCGCGCCGCGTCCACCACGGCCATTGCCGCCGCCGCGTCGCGCGTTCCGATTTTCATCCTTTTGCTTCGTCCAGCAGCGCTCCACCGTATGCCCGCGCTTGCCGCAGTAGGTACACTCTCGCGGCTCTCGCTCTCGCTCGGTGGCGAACGCTTTCGCTGCCTCCTCCGTCTTCACAGCTGCAGTCTTCTCGCCCTGACGCTTGATATGCTCGTTCGTGAGCACTTTCACCACGTCTTGCGTGCGTAGCTCGGCGTTGCTCATCTCGATGTTGAGCACGACGTTCTCGAAGCTCTTGGGTAGACTTCGCAGCAAGCAGATCGCCACGTCCTCGTCCTCCATCTTGGCACCGATGCTGCTGAGCTTGGCACTGATGTTGAGAACTTCATTGCAATGATGCAACACATTGCCGCCTTCCGACATCTCCATGCTGAAGAGCTGGCGCTTCAGGTAGATGCGACCAGCCTTCTGCGATCCACCGTACAGCGTCTTCAGGCGTGACCACGCCACCCACGCTTCCTCGCAGTTGTCGACCACATGGTGGTAGTCCGCGTCCATGTGGAGCAACAACAGTCCGAACGCGATGTTGCTCGCCTTGACATAGTCATCCTTGGCCCGAGGATCCGTGAAGCTTGGCGTCGTCTCGCGGTTCACGACATGCCACACCGACTTGGTCAGGAACACGCCACGCATGTAGCGGTTCCAGGTGGCGTAGTTGTCGCCGTTGAACTTGTCGATGGAGACCTTGGTCGAAACGTCTTGGGCAGAGGACATGGTGCTTGGGCTCATAACCTGTTGAAAGGCTAACTCGGGCCTTTGCACAGTGCGACTGGGGTCTTGACGCTGCCGAGGCTTGAGGCGAGGCGAGGAAGAACACTTGAGGGGTTGAATGGAAATTCAGAAGTGATTGATTTGGTCCTTAGTTCGCAAGTCTGCTTGCTACCTCTAAGCCAATGTCCTACCTGCTGGGTACATCCTACTGGATTCTTTACCGGATACTGAGTTACTCGAGCCAATCAGACAGCGACACGTGGATGCCCATCTTGCACCCACAATCTTGTACCCACGTGTGGCGTAATCACCGGTGGCGTCATCACAGCGGGAAGCATTGGGACCGGTTACCCTGCAACACTCGTGTCGCTGTCTGATTGGCTCGAGTAACTCAGTATCCGGTAAAGAATCCAGTAGGATGTACCCAGCAGGTAGGACATTGGCTTAGAGGTAGCAAGCAGACTTGCGAACTAAGGACCAAATCAATCACTTCTGAATTTCCATTCAACCCCTCAAGTGTTCTTCCTCGCCTCGCCTCAAGCCTCGGCAGCGTCAAGACCCCAGTCGCACTGTGCAAAGGCCCGAGTTAGCCTTTCAACAGGGGTCACGCCGGAATTGAAGATTTTCGAAGACAACCAGTCGTGCATCAAGATGACCAAGAACCCCGTTAACCATGGCCGCGCCAAGCATATCGACATCAAGTACCATCACATCCGCGATGAGGTCAAGCGCGGAGAAGTGATCGTCGAGTACTGCGGGACTGCAACCATGCTGGCCGACATCATGACCAAGGGACTCGCCGGGCCACGCCACAAGGAGTTGACCACAGCGCTCGGCGTTCACGCGTATTCGCATTGAGGGGGCGTGTTGCAGGGTAACCGGTCCCAATGCTTCCCGCTGTGATGACGCCACCGGTGATTACGCCACACGTGGGTACAAGATTGTGGGTGCAAGATGGGCATCCACGTGTCGCTGTCTGATTGGCTCGAGTAACTCAGTATCCGGTAAAGAATCCAGTAGGATGTACCCAGCAGGTAGGACATTGGCTTAGAGGTAGCAAGCAGACTTGCGAACTAAGGACCAAATCAATCACTTCTGAATTTCCATTCAACCCCTCAAGTGTTCTTCCTCGCCTCGCCTCAAGCCTCGGCAGCGTCAAGACCCCAGTCGCACTGTGCAAAGGCCCGAGTTAGCCTTTCAACAGAGCGCATCTACCCGTAATCGAGCACCTGATTGAATCAACTCGTCGTCATTGACCACCTCAATGAAGCGCCGAAATGCATTTGTGTTGGGAACGCAGGGGTAAGTAAACCTATGAGAGGGGAGTTGGAGCTTCGCCACAGCGAGCGTTTGATGCAACTATAGAGAGCCAATAACGATGAGCAACACAATTCTGAACGAATGCAATTGGAGCGGGAACAAGCTGAACGACTAAACTTTGAGCGAGAAATTCAAGAATTGAATCACAAGCCTAAATTAGAGTGCGTAAAACTGTTCAGCTCTGCGCTGCCGCGGGAAATAGTCACGAGGATCGCTTGCGGTACTGGTCATCGGTCCGACATCTGGCCCTTGACGGTTATTAGCCATTTGTTTGTTGTCATACTGAGAATTCAAGTCATATTCTAGAAGGTCGTTCTGTCGCATATCTGAAACAACAGAGTGGGGGAAAACAAACCAAAACGGTCGGACGAAAAAAAGGATCTATGCCCAAGTAGTGAATATACAATCAGACCCCCGTGATCTTGGTACTGAGGTATAGTTGGCGGTTGAACAATTCAGGAATCGCTTATTCTGTTCCCTTCTCGTGTGCAGGTGATGTAGTGTATAGGACACCCATGAGGTACATTTGGCCGATCGGCTTGGCTCCTGACCGCAGTTGCCGCTTGAAGCCCAGGGTACTCCAATTGTTCGTAATCTGGCCACTACCCTACTCCACATTTACACGTTCATTGCTTATAGACATGTTCACAGTTTGTTTCTCTGCCGTTATGTTTGCAACAGCACCAAAAAGAATACCAACACGTTATCACAATCGTACGTCATGTCACCGAACACTCGGAACCTTCTTAGGTGCTCACCCAAAAATAACAGTTGCTGTCTTTTAACTCGCGATATATTGAGGACGTGGATCCGACCAGGAGATGGACCAAAAATGTGAACTATCATTCCATCGGGCGTCATGAGGGTTTGATACTTGGCTTCGTATTTCCACTTGCGCCAAATACACACTTTAACTTATAAATTCACCGTCTCGCATCCGATTGCGAGGTACAAGTCGACCCATCCCACACACTGGTCCATCCATAAAACTCCACACTGTCGTTATATAAGATTTTGTATTAAATATAGTGTCCACAATATCTTGTGCGTGATGTGCTGCGTAATTTCGGTTAAAATAACTTTTGATAACCCCGATGAGGGTCAGCCATAAGATGGAGGAGTAGGTTGGATGGACCACTCGGGGGGCAACCAAACACCGCCTCCAAATCAGCCCAACAAACTGGCACCACCAACTTGTACAGTAGAATGCATAGCGCCTCGATTCCTTGCGAATGTGTTCGCTCGGACGCGCAAATTTCGCCAATTCTCAATTACCCCTTCCAAGTTGATCCACCACCGCCTTGAAATCAGCGTCGTCTGGGTTGATGTGTGGCGGGGGATTGACCGGTTGAAACGTGATCCTCCTCAGGTTGGCACTTCATATCCAGTGATCCCGCAGCGCACCACAGGTAGCAGGTCGTGAACGAAATTTTTTCTCGGTAGGTAGCCTTTGGCACCAAAATTCTTTAGTAACCATCGTCCCGGCATTTCACCTATTCCATGAGTGAATGGCAAGCGCCCTCAGTCCAAAGGCCCAGATGCCTAGGTTGCCGTCGAATATGCGCAATGTGACAGGATGGTAGTGAGGGTTTTTCACACCAGGAAGTATTGAGGGTAACCGGTTATGCCTGTACCAGGTTACGGTGAACCTGTCCAATCCGATCACACGATGTTTATGATAAGGGTCACGGGTCTTGGACGCAGAGAAGGGAGGGGAAGAGTCACCACTCGGTGCTTGACCGGAGCGAGGACACTTGACCACTTGAGGGGAAGAAGGGAGATTCGAAAGTGATTGATTTATCGGAGCTTACTTTGTCTGCACTACCTAGCTATCCTCATAGACACGCAGCACTGCATCCAATCATTTGGTGCATCCAATCACCATCACTCTCCACTCGTCCAATCATCCTACTCGTCTAATCATCGGTAGCGTAATCAACGTACCGTAAACATCGTGTGATCGGATTGGACAGGTTCACCGTAACCTGGGTACAGGCATAACCGGTTACCCCCAATACGCCCCCTCAATGCGAACACGCGTGGATTCCGAGAGCCGCCGTGAGGTCCCTGTGGCGTGGTCCCGGGAGCGTCTTGGTCATGATGTCCGCCAGCATCATCGAAGTCTCGTACTCGAGCTTCACTTCACCACGCTTGACCTCATCACGGATGTGATGGTACTTGATGTCGATGTGCTTGGCGCGGCCATGGTTCACAGGGTTCTTGGTCATCTTGATGCACGACTGGTTGTCTTCGAGAATCTTGAGCTCGGGTCCCGCCTCGCTTGCCGCCTCCATGATCTCGCACAGCAGGCGATGCACCCACTTGCCTTCTTGAATGGCCAGACTGAGTGCAATGTACTCCGCCTCGCTCGTAGACAGCGACACACTTGACTGCTTCTTGCTTCCCCAGCTCACCGGCGCGCCCATCAGCATGAACGCGTATCCCGAAGTCGACTTGCGATCGGAGTGGTCACCAGCCCAGTCTGCGTCGGAGTACCCGCGGAAGTCGATCTTGTCACCCGGTTGGAAGCAGATCCCATGTGACTTGGTTCCCTGCAGATAGCGCAGGATGCGCTTCACCGCAATCCAGTGCTCGACTTGGGGGTTCTCCATGAAGCGCGACACATAGCCCACGGTGAAAGCAATGTCCGGTCGTGTCGCAGTCATCAAGTGCATGAGAGCACCCACAGCTTCACGGAACGGGGCGTTCACCTTGGTCGGCGCGTCGCTTGGGACCAGTCGAGAGCTCAAATCCGCTGGGCTCACTACAGCCTTGCACTCCACCATGCCGAAACGCTTGAGAATGTCGTCCACGTAGCGCCGCTGGCACATCGTCACGCTGCCGTCAGCGTTGTCCACCAACTCGATGCCCAGCACAAATGCGCACTTGCCACTGTCAGTCATCTCGAACCGCGTCTTGAGGTCGCTCTTGGTGCGCGCAATCAGATCGGCCGAACTTCCCGTCACCAACACATCGTCCACGTACACCAGCAACAGCACGCAGTGACCATCCACAATCTTGATGTACAGACATGGGTCGTAGGCCGAGACTTGAAAGCCGATGGAGCACACGTACTCGTCGAAGGTCTCGTTCCACACGCGCGAAGCTTGCTTGAGACCGTAGATCGCCTTCACCAGCTCCAGGCAGTCGAAGTCACCGTCCAGCTCGACCCCTTCTGGCACGGCACAGTACACCACTTCCTTCATCACGCCGTACAGGAATGCCGTCACCACGTCCAGTTGGTCCAGCGGCCAGTCGAAGTACTTGGCCAACGCGATCACCATGCGCAACGTCACGTACTTGACCACGGGCGAGAACGTCTCGGTGTAGTCGATGCCGTACTTCTGCTTGAACCCCTTGGCCACGAGACGCGCCTTGTACTTCTCGATGGATCCGTCTGCTTTGCGCTTGATCTTGAACACCCACTTGGTCCCGATGGCGCGTTGTCCGTTCGGCAACTTGGCAGCTCGAAACACCCCACGAAGTCGCATCGACTTGAGCTCTGCGCGGACGGCCTTGCGCCAATGAGCTTGGTCGGGTCCGTTCACCGCATCTTGGAATGTCGTCGGCTCAGACAGATCACCGGCTTCCACTGCGTTGGCGCTTGCTCGCCAAAATGCGGGAGGAGTTGAGTCGCCATCTTCATCGTGAGCATCCTTCTCCTCTTCATCAGCCAGGTCAGGCTCCATTCGCACACTTGATCGTCGTTTCGCCCGACGCCCAAATGAGTTGTCAGGAGCACTTGCCTCTTCCAAGCCAGCTCCATGGCGAACAGAACGTGAGCTCGCTGACATATCATCGGCATCACTTGAGCGAGCCTTGCGTTTCCCCGCCTGCTTGAACTCCATCGGACCCGCACTGTCAGCATCGTTGATCTCGAGGGAGTCGAAGTCCAGGCTAGCATCTTCGTCGTCATCGCTTGAACTTCCCGCCGAGACACCACCAAAACTCGATTCGTCGAAGGTGACATCGCGAGAAATCACCACCTTCCCCGCCTCGATGTCATAAACACGATACGCCTTCGACACCTCCTCGTAGCCCATGAACAGACCAGCGCGAGCCTTGGGATCCCACTTGAGTCGCTTCTCCCTCGGAGTCAGAACATACGCCCGACACCCAAACACACGCATGTGCTTTACGCTTGGTTTGGACTTGTGCACGATCTCGAACGGAGTCTTGTGCACGATCTTGGGCGACGGCAGCCGGTTCTTGACGTAGATGGCAGTCATCGCCGCTTCGCCCCAGAACACTTGTCCAACTTGGCATGGTGCAGCATGCTGCGACCAATCGTGACGATGGTTCGGTTGGCGCGTTCTGCCGTGGCGTTGGTCTGATGCGCGTACCGAACCGTGGGCTGCTGCTCGATGCCTTGATCCTCGTAAAAGGCCTTGAGCGAATTGGTCGCAAACTCGCGGGCTCCGTCGTGACGCACAAACTTGACCTGCTTGCCGACTGCGTCTGCACCTTGGTGATGTAGCTCTTGAGGCACTCTTCGCTGTCCGACTTGGCACGTAGACAGAAACCCTTCATGCATCCGCTGGCTTCGTCCGTGATGAGCAGCAGATACTTGCTGCCACCCAACGACTCTTCCTCCATGGGACCGCAGATGTCGAAGTGGAGCAGCTCAAATGTGTCGTAACGGCGCTTGTCGCGGTTAGTCGGGAACGGCTTTTGGACCATTTTCCCTTGTTGGCACCCGCGACACACACTTGGTCCACTCGACTTCAAGGGTACCTTGGCGTCCTTGATCATGCCGTTGTTGACCATCTTGTGCAGCACGTCGATCGGAGCATGACCCATCCGCGCATGAAGATCCACGTTACGCGCCGACGTCGTCGCATTCGCAGAGCGCAGTGGAGTGCGCAGCCAGTAGAGTCCGTCCACGAGGTCAGCCGTCGCCACCACTTGCTTCGAGCTCTTGCGCGCAACATGCATGCTCGCACCGTCGAACACCACTTGAAACTTGCCACTCTTGTTGATCTGCGGCACCGACAGCAGATTCTTGTTCATGTTCGGCACGTACAGCGCGTCCTTGATCTCGATGTCGCGCTCGTCGCCGTTGGGCAGAACCACTCGTTCGATGATGGTCCCCACACCCTTGATGGCAGCTTTGTTGCCGTTAGCCACCGACAGTTCGCCCTCGTCTTGCTCATTCAGCGTGGCGAACTTGGCCTTGTTGTTACAGATGTGGTGCGTTGCGCCGCTGTCGACCGCCCACATCCCGGACATACCCTTGCCCGTCGAAAGTCCGCACTCCAGGGATACCGCAAACGCGACTCGGTCGTAGTCGTATTCGTAGTCGTCGTTCCGCCACTGGACATTGTTGGCCCCGCGTCCACGACCATTGCCGCCGCGTCGACCACCTCGGTTCTCGTCCTTCTGCTTGGTCCAGCACTTGTCGATCACGTGCCCCAATTTTCCGCAGTAGCTGCACTGGCGAGACTCTCTCTCGGTACTGAACGCCTTCGCCGCGTCTTCAGTCTTCACCGAGTCGGTCTTCTTCTCGCCTTGCCGCTTGATGTGCTCGTTCGTGAGCACCTTCACCACGTCTTGCGTTCGCAGTTCTGCATTGCTCATCTCCAGATTGAGCACGACGTTCTCGTAGCTCTTGGGGAGACTGCGCAACAAGCAGATCGCCACGTCCTCGTCCTCCATCTTGGCGCCGATGCTGCTGAGCTTGGCACTGATGTTGAGGACCTCGTTGCAATGATGCAACACGTTGCCGCCTTCCGTCATCTCCATGCTGAAGAGCTGTCGCTTCAGGTAGATGCGACCAGCCTTCTGCGATCCTCCGTACGTCTTCAGGCGTGACCACGCCACCCACGCTTCCTCGCAGTTGTCAACCACGTGATGGTAGTCCGCGTCCATGTGGAGCAACATCAGGCCGAACGCGATGTTGCTCGCCTTGACGTACTCGTCCTTGGCCCGAGTGTCGGCGAAGGTCGGAGTCGTCTCTCGGTTCACGACATGCCACACCGACTTGGTCAGGAACACGCCACGCATGTAGCGGTTCCACGTCGTGTAGTTGTCGCCGTTGAACTTGTCGATGGAGACCTTGGTCGAAACGTCTTGGGCAGAGGACATGGTGCTTGGGCTCATAACCTGATAAGGGTCACGGGTCTTGGACGCAGAGAAGGGAGGGGAAGAGTCACCACTCGGTGCTTGACCGGAGCGAGGACACTTGACCACTTGAGGGGAAGAAGGGAGATTCGAAAGTGATTGATTTATCGGAGCTTACTTTGTCTGCACTACCTAGCTATCCTCATAGACACGCAGCACTGCATCCAATCATTTGGGCAGTATCACTCGCTGTTCTGTCTCTCGAATCGCTTTATTCATGTCCGTATCAGCTACCCCCCCCATATCATTGTCGTTTTCTTTATTGGGGGTAACCGGTTATGCCTGTACCAGGTTACGGTGAACCTGTCCAATCCGATCACACGATGTTTACGGTACGTTGATTACGCTACCGATGATTAGACGAGTAGGATGATTGGACGAGTGGAGAGTGATGGTGATTGGATGCACCAAATGATTGGATGCAGTGCTGCGTGTCTATGAGGATAGCTAGGTAGTGCAGACAAAGTAAGCTCCGATAAATCAATCAATTTCGACTCCCTTCTCCCTTCTTCCCCTCAAGTGGTCAAGTGTCCTCGCTCCGGTCAAGCACCGAGTGGTGACTCTTCCCCTCCCTTCTCTGCGTCCAAGACCCGTGACCCTTATCAGGTTATGAGCCCAAGCACCATGTCCTCTGCCCAAGACGTTTCGACCAAGGTCTCCATCGACAAGTTCAACGGCGACAACTACACGACGTGGAACCGCTACATGCGTGGCGTGTTCCTGACCAAGTCGGTGTGGCATGTCGTGAACCGAGAGACGACTCCGACCTTCGCCGACACTCGGGCCAAGGACGAGTACGTCAAGGCGAGCAACATCGCGTTCGGCCTGATGTTGCTCCACATGGACGCGGACTACCATCACGTGGTTGACAACTGCGAGGAAGCGTGGGTGGCGTGGTCACGCCTGAAGACGCTGTACGGAGGATCGCAGAAGGCTGGTCGCATCTACCTGAAGCGACAGCTCTTCAGCATGGAGATGGCGGAAGGCGGCAACGTGTTGCACCACTGCAACGAGGTCCTCAATATCAGCGCCAAGCTCAGCGGCATCGGCCCAAGATGGAGGACGAGGACGTGGCGATCTGCTTGTTGCGCGTCTCCCCAAGAGCTACGAGAACGTCGTGCTCAATCTGGAGATGAGCAATGCAGAACTGCGAACGCAAGACGTGGTGAAAGTGCTCACGAACGAGCACATCAAGCGGCAAGGCGAGAAGAAGACCGACTCGGTGAAGACTGAAGACGCGGCGAAGGCGTTCAGTACCGAGAGAGAGTCTCGCCAGTGCAGTTACTGCGGAAAATTGGGGCACATGATCGACAAGTGCTGGACCAAGCAGAAGGACGAGAACCGAGGTGGTCGACGCGGCGGCAATGGTCGTGGACGCGGGGCCAACAATGTCCAGTGGCGGAACGACGACTACGAATACGACTACGACCGAGTCGCGTTTGCGGTATCCCTGGAGTGCGGACTTTCGACGGGCAAGGGTATGTCCGGGATGTGGGCGGTCGACAGCGGCGCAACGCACCACATCTGTAACAACAAGGCCAAGTTCGCCACGCTGAATGAGCAAGACGAGGGCGAACTGTCGGTGGCTAACGGCAACAAAGCTGCCATCAAGGGTGTGGGGACCATCATCGAACGAGTGGTTCTGCCCAACGGCGACGAGCGCGACATCGAGATCAAGGACGCGCTGTACGTGCCGAACATGAACAAGAATCTGCTGTCGGTGCCGCAGATCAACAAGAGTGGCAAGTTTCAAGTGGTGTTCGACGGTGCGAGCATGCATGTTGCGCGCAAGAGCTCGAAGCAAGTGGTGGCGACGGCTGACCTCGTGGACGGACTCTACTGGCTGCGCACTCCACTGCGCTCTGCGAATGCGACGACGTCGGCGCGTAACGTGGATCTTCATGCGCGGATGGGTCATGCTCCGATCGACGTGCTGCACAAGATGGTCAACAACGGCATGATCAAGGACGCCAAGGTACCCTTGAAGTCGAGTGGACCAAGTGTGTGTCGCGGGTGCCAACAAGGGAAAATGGTCCAAAAGCCGTTCCCGACTAACCGCGACAAGCGCCGTTACGACACATTTGAGCTGCTCCACTTCGACATCTGCGGTCCCATGGAGGAAGAGTCGTTGGGTGGCAGCAAGTATCTGCTGCTCATCACGGACGAAGCCAGCAGATGCATGAAGGGTTTCTGTCTACGTGCCAAGTCGGACAGCGAAGAGTGCCTCAAGAGCTACATCACCAAGGTGCAGACGCAGTTCGGCAAGCAGGTCAAGTTTGTGCGTCACGACGGAGCCCGCGAGTTTGCGACCAATTCGCTCAAGGCCTTTTACGAGGATCAAGGCATCGAGCAGCAGCCCACGGTTCGGTACGCGCATCAGACCAACGCCACGGCAGAACGCGCCAACCGAACCATCGTCACGATTGGTCGCAGCATGCTGCACCATGCCAAGTTGGACAAGTGTTTCTGGGGCGAAGCGGCGATGACTGCCATCTACGCCAAGAACCGGCTGCCGTCGCCCAAGATCGAAAACAAGACTCCGTTCGAGATCGTGCACAAGTCCAAACCAAGCGTAAAGCACATGCGTGTGTTTGGGTGTCGGGCGTATGTTCTGACTCCGAGGGAGAAGCGACTCAAGTGGGATCCCAAGGCTCGCGCTGGTCTGTTCATGGGCTACGAGGAGGTGTCGAAGGCGTATCGTGTTTATGACATCGAGGCGGGGAAGGTGGTGATTTCTCGCGATGTCACCTTCGACGAATCGAGTTTTGGTGGTGTCTCGGCGGGAAGTTCAAGCGATGACGACGAAGATGCTAGCCTAGACTTCGACTCCCTTGAGATCAACGATGCTGACAGTGCGGGCCCGATGGAGTTCAAGCAGGCGGGGAAACGCAAGGCTCGCTCAAGTGATGCCGATGATATGTCAACGAGCTCACGTTCTGTTCGCCATGGAGCTGGCTTGGAAGAGGCAAGTGCTCCTGACAACTCGTTTGGGCGTCGGGCGAAACGACGATCAAGTGTGCGAATGGAGCCTGACCTGGCTGATGAAGAGGAGAAGGATGCTCATGACGATGAAGATGGCGACTCAACTCCTCCCGCATTTTGGCGAGCAAGCGCCAACGCAGTGGAAGCCGGTGATCTGTCTGAGCCGACGACATTCCAAGATGCGGTGAACGGACCCGACCAAGCTCATTGGCGCAAGGCCGTCCGCGCAGAGCTCAAGTCGATGCGACTTCGTGGAGTGTTTCGAGCTGCCAAGTTGCCGAACGGACAACGCGCCATCGGGACCAAGTGGGTGTTCAAGATCAAGCGCAAAGCAGACGGATCCATCGAGAAGTACAAGGCGCGTCTCGTGGCCAAGGGGTTCAAGCAGAAGTACGGCATCGACTACACCGAGACGTTCTCGCCCGTGGTCAAGTACGTGACGTTGCGCATGGTGATCGCGTTGGCCAAGTACTTCGACTGGCCGCTGGACCAACTGGACGTGGTGACGGCATTCCTGTACGGCGTGATGAAGGAAGTGGTGTACTGTGCCGTGCCAGAAGGGGTCGAGCTGGACGGTGACTTCGACTGCCTGGAGCTGGTGAAGGCGATCTACGGTCTCAAGCAAGCTTCGCGCGTGTGGAACGAGACCTTCGACGAGTACGTGTGCTCCATCGGCTTTCAAGTCTCGGCCTACGACCCATGTCTGTACATCAAGATTGTGGATGGTCACTGCGTGCTGTTGCTGGTGTACGTGGACGATGTGTTGGTGACGGGAAGTTCGGCCGATCTGATTGCGCGCACCAAGAGCGACCTCAAGACGCGGTTCGAGATGACTGACAGTGGCAAGTGCGCATTTGTGCTGGGCATCGAGTTGGTGGACAACGCTGACGGCAGCGTGACGATGTGCCAGCGGCGCTACGTGGACGACATTCTCAAGCGTTTCGGCATGGTGGAGTGCAAGGCTGTAGTGAGCCCAGCGGATTTGAGCTCTCGACTGGTCCCAAGCGACGCGCCGACCAAGGTGAACGCCCCGTTCCGTGAAGCTGTGGGTGCTCTCATGCACTTGATGACTGCGACACGACCGGACATTGCTTTTACCGTGGGCTATGTGTCGCGCTTCATGGAGAACCCCCAAGTCGAGCACTGGATTGCGGTGAAGCGCATCCTGCGCTATCTGCAGGGAACCAAGTCACATGGGATCTGCTTCCAACCGGGTGACAAGATCGACTTCCGCGGGTACTCCGACGCAGACTGGGCTGGTGACCACTCCGATCGCAAGTCGACTTCGGGATACGCGTTCATGCTGATGGGCGCGCCGGTGAGCTGGGGAAGCAAGAAGCAGTCAAGTGTGTCGCTGTCTACGAGCGAGGCGGAGTACATTGCACTCAGTCTGGCCATTCAAGAAGGCAAGTGGGTGCATCGCCTGCTGTGCGAGATCATGGAGGCGGCAAGCGAGGCGGGACCCAAGCTCAAGATTCTCGAAGACAACCAGTCGTGCATCAAGATGACCAAGAACCCTGTGAACCATGGCCGCGCCAAGCACATCGACATCAAGTACCATCACATCCGTGATGAGGTCAAGCGTGGTGAAGTGAAGCTTGAGTACTGCGAGACTTCGATGATGCTGGCGGACATCATGACCAAGACGCTCCCGGGACCACGCCACAGGGACCTCACGGCGGCTCTCGGAATCCACGCGTGTTCGCATTGAGGGGGCGTATTGGGGGTAACCGGTTATGCCTGTACCAGGTTACGGTGAACCTGTCCAATCCGATCACACGATGTTTACGGTACGTTGATTACGCTACCGATGATTAGACGAGTAGGATGATTGGACGAGTGGAGAGTGATAGTGATTGGATGCACCAAATGATTGGATGCAGTGCTGCGTGTCTATGAGGATAGCTAGGTAGTGCAGACAAAGTAAGCTCCGATAAATCAATCACTTTCGAATCTCCCTTCTTCCCCTCAAGTGGTCAAGTGTCCTCGCTCCGGTCAAGCACCGAGTGGTGACTCTTCCCCTCCCTTCTCTGCGTCCAAGACCCGTGACCCTTATCATTCTTCACATTGCTGACGACCATTGACGAACTGACGGACTCATCATCGTCGTAACGTGTGTTACCACTGCCCCCTGCGATATCATCGCCACGAAACTCACGTCCGGAGAGGAGCCAGTCGTCGACAGTGGCAGCAAAATCAGCCTTTGTACGATCGCGGTAGAGGATGCTATCGTTCGTGCGGACGTCACCAGCAAATTGCACGACGTGTTCCGTTGGGAAATATAGATTGCAAACCATTTCACCTTCGCGCAGCCCAAGGATAAATCCAACCCTACAGTTGTCTAGGTACTTGCGCTTCTGCTGGATTTTGGTGTGAGCGTAAGGTAGTGGTCCGAACTTCCGGAGACGGTGCAAGTCCGGTTTGAAGCCCCAAAACAACTCGTGTGGAGTGCGTTCGGTTGTGCTGAAGTAGATCCGGTTCTTGATGTACACTGCTTACTCAAGTGCATCCACCCAGAACGACCTAGGATATCCTGACGACTTCATCATCGTTTTCACCATGCCGCTGATGGTTTGGTGTGTTCTCTCTACTGGATTCAGGTGAGATCCCTTCGTGGGGGTCTTGGAATGTACTATGCCCTTCTCTAGATACCAGGCTTCGATGTCGCTGTTACTGGACTCCATTCTGTTGTCTGAGAAAACTTGACGCACAGGATAGTGATCACCCAATTGACGTTCAGTCCAGTGGATATACCGCTTGATGAAGGAGTTCACCTCCGCAGCTGTCTTGTTTCTAAGTGGGTACGCTCGAGTATCCATCGAGAAGCATCAGAACGGCTTCAAAGTGATATCCTGAGTTCTGTCGAGGAAAGCAGAGGTCCACGAACACAACATCGTTCTTCCTGGTGATATGGCGCTCTAGAATCTTCCAGGGGGTCTGTTCCCGCTGCTTGACCAAATGGCAGGCAGCGCAATCAGCAAAGCCGCGCTGACGTAGCGTCATTCCGTCGACTTGGCCCCAGTCCACCATCATTTTTATGTACCTTGCATTTGTGAGCCCGAGGCACTCGTGCCGAAGCTGTAAATCAGCGACTCCGTCGGCGACAGAGTAATTTACAATAACGCCACTATGAGAATGAGAAGTACCAGGTCAGTGTGTAGGTAGGAAATCATTCGAAGCACTGAACGTGAACAGACCAGCATCGTCCTCATCAATCTTGACAATTGTAAGGCCCTCTTTACTGACGGAGTATATCGACTTGCGGTAGTCATAACTCCCATGGAATCCCTGTCTACATAGCGTGCACTGCGAAATCACGTTCATCTCAGCAGCTGGTACGTAGAGCACATCATCAAGCCTCAGTTTCATCATTTTTACTTTGTTTCGCACACAGATTTCGATGGTGCCGATCCCTTCTGGTGATGTCGCCCATGACGTCGCAATCCCATACACGTTCATGCTCTTCAACTCATCACCGACTAACGCGCGATAGTACTGGTAGTACCGCTTGTCACCCACAATGTGCCCCGTCGATCCATTGTCTAATAGCCATTTTTGTTGAGTGGCCAACTTCAGGCACAACAGTACTTCAGTTTGATCGATCTAGCTGTCAGAGTCACGAGATTGGACTGAGTATCAGTATCAGTTAGTCGGACTTGAAATGTGTACGGTTGGACGAATCCCTATTTTTCACAGTTTCATTTCTCCACACTGTCCTCTTGGATGTGCCTACTTTTGTCGTCAACAGAATTCCTAATTGCCGTATTTGTAGGTAGATGGGTATTTCTGCCACCTTTCTGTTATCAAGACTGATGTGACGACGCTTCGCCAAGCGACCGTGTGACGCGGACGCGTCATCAGTGAGGTCGGCGTGACCTTCACTGTGTGGTACCGCAATCATTCAGGTGATTGCGTAGATATGTTTATGGTAAGTGCACCGTGAGTGTAGGTTGGATCTGATTCAACCCACAAGCGGTCCACGTGTCAGCCACTGATTGGCTGTTTAGGAAGTATCCAGTAGGGACCCAAGGGGAGTCCATGAGGCTTAGAGGTAGCACGCGGTTTCGAACTAAGGACCTCAAATCAATCACTTTGCATTTTGCCATCTACTGCTCAAGCGACTTTTCTTCAGGTTATGAGCCCAAGCTCTGCCGACTCTGCCCTCGCCTCCGACTCCGCCCTCGCCATGGAATCAACCTCGCCGCGCATCAACAAGCTCGACGGGAACAACTTCCACACATGGAAGTTCAAGATGCAGATGGTGCTGGAGGAGCGCGAACTGTGGGAAGTGACGAGTGGGGAAGTGAAGCTGGAGCAGTGCACGACCGCGGCGGATCAAGCGATGTTCCGCAAGAAGTCGCGCAAGGCGCTGGCGATCGTCTGTCTCGCGATGGAGGACTCGCAGCTGCCGCTGGTGCGGTCGGCGAAGGACGCGCATGATGCATGGTCAAGGCTCGAAGAGCACTTCGAGAAGAAGAGCCTGGAGAACAAGCTCTTTCTTCGTCGACGGTTTTTCACAGCGATGATGGAAGAAGGTGATGATGTGCTGGAGCATATCAACAAGCTCAAGACGCTCGCGGAGCAGCTCGACGCAGTCGGTGCTCCGGTCAGCAAGGACGACTTGGTGATCACGCTTCTTGCCAGTCTGAGCGAGTCGTACCAGTTCCTGATCACGGCGTTGGAGTCGAGAGCCGACACGCTGACATGGGAGCTCGTGACGTCTCGGCTCCTACACGAGGACATGAAGCGCAAGGAGCAGGGCGGCGAGAGTGTCGCGCCTGGCCAAGCGTTCATGATGAGGGACAACAAGCGCAAGGGACGACCGACGAAGCGGAATGGTCCGTGCCATCAGTGCGGCAAGCAAGGCCACTGGATGGCGGAGTGTCCCTTGCGAGGACAGCAGAACGACACAGAGCGACAGCAGTCGCAGCGTGCAAACGCCGCGCAGGATGAAGACCCTGGCAACTATCTCGTGTTGGAGAGCGCCGCTCATGCAGCAGGCTGCCCCACACCGACACGTGCGCGCAGCGAGTCGCCGCTGTGGTGGGCGTGGCCGGCTCGGCTCCTGTGCGCTGATTGGGCGGATGGCACGGGTCCCCCGTTTGTGATTGGTTGATATGGAGGATTTGCAGGAAAAGTAGGTACCGACCAGGGGGCCGACCCCATGCCATGGGCCGCACATTCGTTGCTCGCGCTACTCAAACGATTCGAGTTTGGGCGTGCAACCGCGTTTTATACGATCTACAGTAGGAGGACTAGCAACGGTATTGAGCCGATTTGCGGCAACTAACCTCAATCTCACTTCGGGATTTGACGACTAATCATCAGGTTATGAGCCCAAGGCTCTCGACCTCAGCCTCGACCACGACCACGACCATGAAGCAGCCCGGAGACCTCCTCGGAAGCGCGAACTACTTCCACTGGGAGTTCAACATGCGGATGGCGCTCGCCCGGAAGGGACTCATCGCGCACGTTGAGGTCGTCAAGGCGGAGTCGGAGATGACGGACGACTGGCGCACCAAGGACATGAAGGCGTTCGCTATCATCGCCCAGGGTATCCAGTTGGAGCATCAGACCAAGATCCGCGGCACGTCGACAGCGAAGCAAGCGTGGGACACACTGCGCGACTTCTACAACCGGTCGACCATGCACAACCGCATGGCCCTCACGCGGCGTCTCCACGAGTTCAAGATGGAGGACGGCGGCAGCATGGCGGCGCACCTGGACCGGTTTGACGAGCTGGTGGTGAGCCTGCAGGCAGTCGGGGACGTGATCGACGACGCTCGACAGCTGGTGGTGCTGCTTGGTAGCCTACCGAGCGAATACGACCTGCTCGTGTCCATCGTGGAGAACACCAAGGACATCACGCTGATTGGGGTCAAGGAGAAGCTGCTGAAGGGGCACGAGAAGCTCCAGAAGCAAGAGGCGACGGAGCGCGCGTTCAAGGCGCGAGTCCAGAATCAAGGAGGAAGAGGCGCCAACAGCAGTGGACGTCGCGGCAAGGATGCGCGCGGCAACGGCGGCGACTTCAAGGGCAAGTGCTTCGGGTGTGGCCAGGCGGGTCACATGAAGCGGGACTGCCCGAACGAGTCCACCAGCGGCGGGAACGAAGTCGTGTTCTCGACCGGAGCTTCGACGACAGGCGGCTGGCTGATCGACAGCGGTGCGTCGTCGCACATGACACCGAACAGGTCGGACCTGTTCGAGTACGAAGCCCTCGCGCAGCCAATTGACGTGACGATTGCAGACGGCAAGAAGCTCCAGGTCGTCGGTCGCGGCTCGGCGCGCATGAAGGGCGCGGCAGGGATGGTTATTCGCATGATTGGCGTTCTTCACATCCCGGCGCTGAACCGACGGCTGCTGTCGGTGGGCAAGCTGACTGAACGAGGCCTGAGCGCGGAGTTCGGCACTGAGTTCTGCAAGATCTGGCATGGGCTGGACCTGGTCACTATGGCGAAGCGGAACGGCAGCACGCACACGTTGGACGTGGAGCCTGAGCAAGCGCGGTTCGTGGACTACTCGGCCTTCAATGGCGAGTGGGAGTTGCGGCATGCTCGGATGGGTCATCCTAGTCACGACAACTACGCACGTACTCAGAAGTCGACGGAAGGGATGCCTTTCATTGGCCAAGGCAGCGACACTTTGTGTGGCGGTTGCATGAAGGGCAAGCAGACGGTCGCGCGGTTCCCAGCTCGCTCCCAGTCGAAGAACTCGCAGGTGCTGGAGCTGGTTCATATGGACCTGATGGGTCCTATGAAGACCATGTCGACGGGCGGTGCCAAGTACGTCCTCACCTTCGTCGACGACTACTCCCACTACGTGGTTGTGTACTTCCTAAAGAAGAAGAGTCAGGTGAAGTTCCGCGAGTTCAAGACGCTCTACGAGAACAAGTGGGGCGAGCGCATCAAGGTAATCCGGTCGGACAACGGCACCGAGTTCGTGAACAAGACGTTCGACAGCATCTACCAATCGGGTGGCATCATGCACCAGCACACGGTCCCCTACAGCCCCCAGCAGAATGGAGTAGCGGAGCGCATGAACAGGACCATCATGGAGAAGGCACGCAGCATGCTGCACTACAAGGCCGTGGCACTTCGATGGTGGGCTGAGGCGGTCAGCACGGCGGCGTACCTAATCAACCGGACGACCAACACCGCGCATCCGGACGTCACGCCGTACGAGTTGTGCTTCAGGCAGAAGCCACGCCTGGACCACCTGCGCGTGTTCGGGTCGTATGGGTACGCGCACGTGGACGACGCCAAGGGCACAAAGTTGGAGGCCAAGAGCTACATATGAGACCAGACCAAACGAAAGTATCATTATCGCATTTATGAGGTTTTTCAGGAGAGCCGTTTGAAGTCAGAGGAAAGAGATCGATGTAGATATCCACAAGTCGAGAAAAACCCAACCAAGTGCAAATCCACCTACCAGACGGAAATCTAACCAATGGACAGCAACAGTGACTCCGAATGGGCCGAAGATGAGGACGCCGCCTCCGAATCTGCCTCCGCTGGTGAAGATTCTCCTCCTCGAGCACCTTCCGCGCGATCGGCGTATGGCGCTCCTGCGACGGGTGGCCTGGTAAACTTGCTTTTAGACGACGAGCCTGTCCATACTACCATCATGCGCCTTGAGGCAATCGTGTGCTGCAGCAAACTGTGCTTCGTCGGCAAACGCGAGTCTGTGCAGAACTTGCTGAAGTCGCTGAGCACCATGACGAAGTCTGAGCGAATGACATCTTTCATGACGTCGCTGGCAATGTGCTCGTCGTTCAACTCGGTGAAGCAGAAAGGGGAACGGGCGCGAGAGAGGTTCACATACTACGTTCCTTTTGTTGGACAGGTTTGTAAGACTGCGTTCGAATCTGTCTTCGGCGTGAGTCACCGCACACTGCACCTCTATCGCAAACGAGTTCGTGAAGGTGTGATCGCGGCCAAGCGGCATGCTGGCGATGATAATAAGAACGCCCAGGCACTGGATGAAGAACTGCTAGCGAGCTGGTTCGAAGACTTTGCGCAGCTAATTGGAGATGTCGTCCCAGTACGAGTCCGTCGGAAGGATAACCATGATGGGACACACCGACGGTATTTCTCGTTCGACGACTACACGCTGCTCCCACCTATATTCACGTGGGATAAGTTGAAGGACGAGTACATTACGTTCCTCGATGAGTCATACGAAGACACACCTCGGCCTTCACGGACCTCGTTCATGCGTATTCTGACGAAGAGATGTCCAAAGATTCGAATTCGATCCGGTCGCGACCAAGTGTGCGACTTATGCTCCGTCTATCGCTCGTCCCTCGATGCAGAACCGGATGCTCAAGACACAGAGGTGTTCGGCGAGCATCTTATGGACGCGAAGGCACTCAGGTAAGGGGGTGATCATGTTGATTGTTTGTGTTTGGCGGTAGAACATCTGAATAAGCTCTGCCATTTTGTTTGCATGCAATCATAAATGAATACAAGAGTGACTCATCGACCGCTGGTGACAATCGGCTTGTCTTCGTCATGGATTACGCTCAGAACCTGACGATCCCTCACGCTCCAGACCTTCTGGCTGGTACTTCTTGTCGCTCTACTCAGTGTCAATGTTCGGCGTGTACTTCGCCAACAAGAGCGAGCACAACCACTACCTCTACTCAGAGCGGAAAGGAGGGAAAGGTACTGACGAAGTTGTCAGCATGATGCATCGGACACTGCAGCAGGAGGGCGTTTTCGAGACACCAGATCAACCACATGTTCGAGACCGTGTTGTCAAGACTGATGCGAAGACGCCTCGCCAAGCGACCGTGTGACGCGGACGCGTCATCAGTAAGGTCGGCGTGACCTTCACTGTGTGGCACGCAATCATTCAGGTGATTGCGTAGATATGTTTACGGTAAGTGTACCGTGAGTGTAGGTCGGATCTGATTCAACCCACAAGCGGTTCACGTGTCAGCCACTGATTGGCTGTTTAGGAAGTATCCAGTAGGGACCCAAGGGGAGTCCATGAGGCTTAGAGGTAGCACGCGGTTGCGAACTAAGGACCTGAATCGAATCACTTTGCATTTTGCAACCAACCACTCAAGCGACTTTTCTTCAGACCGCTCCATCGTGTTTTGGTGCGATAATTGCGGTGGCCAGAACAAGAACTCGTACGTAATCTGGTACCTACTGTTTCTTGTCGAGCATGGTGTAGTATGCTCTGCCAGTTTGAAGTTCTTCATGAAAGGGCATACCAAGAATGCATGCGATCGCGGCTTCGGTCATGTGAAGCGTCACATGGCCAAAGCAGTATGTTGGAATATGGACGGCCTCGTCAAGGCAGTGACAGACTCGGCAAGGAGCATCAACACGATTAACTTGGACGAAGTGAACGAGCCGTTTTGGAAGTTCAAGAGCTTCTTCAGCGCTCGCTACAAGAAGGTGGTGGGGATTCAAAATACCAAGTTTTTGTGATGGACCGCAAGACACCAGGTTGTGTCCAGTGCAAGCGGACGCCCTCATCGGAGGCCAAGATCGTCGATCTTCGTCATGCTTCAGGAGCTGTTGAACCGACGCTTTCTACATTCGCTGCGGCCTGGCGCTTGATTCCGACCGCTTCAGAACCGCCCGTTAACTCTGAATAACAACTGGATCTGCACAATAAGATCCGTCCCTACGTACCAGCAGCGTTCAAGAACGACGCGCTGTACAAGAAGCCAGCGGATGACATCGAAATGAAAGTTCGTGAGATCAAACGAGCGCGCCGACAGCAGACGGAGGTGCGGCGGAACCAGAAGGACAATGAGGAAGTCAAAGAGAACGCTGTCTAAGTGTGGTACCGAATTAGTGATATTTTTGATCAGAAACGAATTTAGGTAGTGACACTTTCGAATAGTATCTGGTTTTGCTTTGGTCAATTGGAAGACATTTTTGAACAACTTCCAGTACGATTCATTCAAAACTGACAACGGATTCGGATAGCTCGTAAAGAGTTTGGTAAAGATTACCGTTTATCTGAAAATCGGTAATTTATTTGCGAATCGTGGATGCCCCATTCAAACCTCTGTAGCGCATTCAAAAATTTGAATTTGGGTTTGGTTGATAGCTCCAAGTGAAGCAAAGAAACTGGTGTTTTTGCCCGTATCCACCGTTAAATAACCTCAAAAATGCGGTAATGATACTTTTGTTTGGTCTGTTCTCATATGCATGTTCCTGGGCCACTCGGACGGATCCAAGGGATACAAGGTGCTCGACATCGACACGCAAAAAGTGAAGGTGTCACGGACTGTGGCTCTGGACGAGCGTGAGGTCAACGGCATCTACGACGCGGCGGTGTCGCCGACCAAGGACCAAGTGACCCAGCTGCTGGTTGTCAAGGACGGCGCGGACCAGCCGGTCTCGCAGCCGGTGACACCAGACGAGCTGATGGAGGCTGCGACGGATCCCGAAGAAGACGTCACCATGGAGGACGCGCCGTCGGCAGTCCCAGATCCGCAGCTGGCACCTGCACCCTTGAGCAGCGAGGTGGTGATATTCCATCAGCCGGTGCAGCGCGCACGTCGGCCACGCGATGAGGCGCGTGTCCTGCCCTCGCTGGAGAGTGCTCCGCACCAGCGCCTGCTCCTGGAAGACATCAACGATGAAGAGAAGACCAACAGTAACGGTCCACCGAGTCCCAAGCGTCCTCGCTTCGACGACGACGAGATCGCGTTGGCGGCTATGACGTTTGCTGCCGAGACCAGCAGCGGAACGGACGTGCTATCCACGTTTGGACAAGCGATGGCTAGCGGCGAGAGGAAGCAGTGGGAGAAAGCGACGTGCGACGAGCTTGCAGCGCACGAGAGCAACGGCACTTGGACCCTCGTCCCCCGCAAGGCGGGTATGCGCACCATCGGCAGTGGTTGGGTCTTCGCGAAGAAGCGCAACGAGCACGGTGACATTGTGCGGTACAAGGCGCGACTTGTGGCCAAAGGGTTCAAGCAGGAGTTCGGCGTCAACTTCTTCGAGACGTACTCGCCAGTCGCGAATATGAACTCGATCCAAGTTTTCCTGGCGACGTGTGCGTCCAAAGGCTACATTATGGAGCAGCTCGACGTGGACACGGCGTTCCTCAACAGCGACCTCGAGGAAGAAGTCTACATGGAGGTCCCCGAGGGCCTAGACGTCGAGGGCAACGTGGTGCTGAAGCTCAACAAGGCGCTCTACGGGTTCAAGCAAGCATCAAGTGCGTGGAACAAGACCATTCATCGCGTCTTTGTCAAGAATGGCTTCTCGAGCTGTGGCGCTGACAAGTGCATCTACGTGAAGCGCGTTGGGGAGGGCTTCGTGTTCATCTGCCTGTATGTTGACGACATGATCGGCGCGGCCAAACTGCGGTCTGAGATCCAAGCAGTGAAGGATGCCCTGAAGCGCGAGTTCAAGACCAAGGATCTCGGCGCGGCAAAGTTTATTCTCGGCATAGAGATTGACTACGACCAAGGAAGGCGGGTGCTGAAGCTCGGGCAGAGCCAGTAAATCCGCGACGTGGTGACCCGATTCAAGCAAAACGACGCCAAGGACGTGGCGAACCCGTGCGACCCCGGCCTGAAGCTGTCCAAGTCTCAGTCACCATCGTCAGACCAAGAGCGGCGCGATATGCAGTCGACGCCGTACCGTTCGCTGATCGGGTGTCTGCTGTACATCGCGACGTGTATCAGACCCGACATCGCGTATGCGGTGACCCAGCTGTCGCGGTTCCTCGAGAACCCAGGCCAACAGCACTGGAAGGCGGCCATTCGCGTGCTCCGCTACCTTAAGGCGACGTGCGAGTACGGCATCACCTACCAAGGACCAGCAACGGGCGCGATCAAGGTTGAAGCCTACAGCGACGCTGACTGGGGAAGCAACCTGGACGACCGACGCTCGGTGTCCGGCGTCATGGTGACGATGAACGGCGGCCCAGTTGTGTTCAAGAGCAAGTACCAGCGCACGGTGGTGCTCAGCTCGGCGGAGACGGAGTACATGGCGCTGAGCCTCTGCACGCAAGAGGTGCTCTGGACGAGGTCGCTACTTAAGGACATGGGCCAAGGGTAAGCGGGAGCGACGCGCGTGTGGGTCGACAACCAAGGCGCGATCGCGCTGGCTAACAACGCGGGCTATCACGCGCGGACGAAGCACATCGACATCCGCCATCACTTCATCCGTGAGAACGTCGCTGCCAAGACTGTCAAGGTGGGCTACATTGACACCAACCGGCAACTGGCGGATCTACTGACCAAGGCGCTGAGCACCAAGCACGTGGACTACCTTCGCGACGGCATCGGCATCCGCGCGGCCAAGGTGCTGCATTAGCGTCGAGTGGGAGTGTTGGAGAGCGCCGCTCATGCAGCAGGCTGCCCCACACCGACACGTGCGCGCAGCGAGTCGCCGCTGTGGTGGGCGTGGCCGGCTCGGCTCCTGTGCGCTGATTGGGCGGATGGCACGGGTCCCCCGTTTGTGATTGGTTGATATGGAGGATTTGCAGGAAAAGTAGGTACCGACCAGGGGGCCGACCCCATGCCATGGGCCGCACATTCGTTGCTCGCGCTACTCAAACGATTCGAGTTTGGGCGTGCAACCGCGTTTTATACGATCTACAGTAGGAGGACTAGCAACGGTATTGAGCCGATTTGCGGCAACTAACCTCAATCTCACTTCGGGATTTGACGACTAATCATCAGGTTATGAGCCCAAGGCTCTCGACCTCAGCCTCGACCACGACCACGACCATGAAGCAGCCCGGAGACCTCCTCGGAAGCGCGAACTACTTCCACTGGGAGTTCAACATGCGGATGGCGCTCGCCCGGAAGGGACTCATCGCGCACGTTGAGGTCGTCAAGGCGGAGTCGGAGATGACGGACGACTGGCGCACCAAGGACATGAAGGCGTTCGCTATCATCGCCCAGGGTATCCAGTTGGAGCATCAGACCAAGATCCGCGGCACGTCGACAGCGAAGCAAGCGTGGGACACACTGCGCGACTTCTACAACCGGTCGACCATGCACAACCGCATGGCCCTCACGCGGCGTCTCCACGAGTTCAAGATGGAGGACGGCGGCAGCATGGCGGCGCACCTGGACCGGTTTGACGAGCTGGTGGTGAGCCTGCAGGCAGTCGGGGACGTGATCGACGACGCTCGACAGCTGGTGGTGCTGCTTGGTAGCCTACCGAGCGAATACGACCTGCTCGTGTCCATCGTGGAGAACACCAAGGACATCACGCTGATTGGGGTCAAGGAGAAGCTGCTGAAGGGGCACGAGAAGCTCCAGAAGCAAGAGGCGACGGAGCGCGCGTTCAAGGCGCGAGTCCAGAATCAAGGAGGAAGAGGCGCCAACAGCAGTGGACGTCGCGGCAAGGATGCGCGCGGCAACGGCGGCGACTTCAAGGGCAAGTGCTTCGGGTGTGGCCAGGCGGGTCACATGAAGCGGGACTGCCCGAACGAGTCCACCAGCGGCGGGAACGAAGTCGTGTTCTCGACCGGAGCTTCGACGACAGGCGGCTGGCTGATCGACAGCGGTGCGTCGTCGCACATGACACCGAACAGGTCGGACCTGTTCGAGTACGAAGCCCTCGCGCAGCCAATTGACGTGACGATTGCAGACGGCAAGAAGCTCCAGGTCGTCGGTCGCGGCTCGGCGCGCATGAAGGGCGCGGCAGGGATGGTTATTCGCATGATTGGCGTTCTTCACATCCCGGCGCTGAACCGACGGCTGCTGTCGGTGGGCAAGCTGACTGAACGAGGCCTGAGCGCGGAGTTCGGCACTGAGTTCTGCAAGATCTGGCATGGGCTGGACCTGGTCACTATGGCGAAGCGGAACGGCAGCACGCACACGTTGGACGTGGAGCCTGAGCAAGCGCGGTTCGTGGACTACTCGGCCTTCAATGGCGAGTGGGAGTTGCGGCATGCTCGGATGGGTCATCCTAGTCACGACAACTACGCACGTACTCAGAAGTCGACGGAAGGGATGCCTTTCATTGGCCAAGGCAGCGACACTTTGTGTGGCGGTTGCATGAAGGGCAAGCAGACGGTCGCGCGGTTCCCAGCTCGCTCCCAGTCGAAGAACTCGCAGGTGCTGGAGCTGGTTCATATGGACCTGATGGGTCCTATGAAGACCATGTCGACGGGCGGTGCCAAGTACGTCCTCACCTTCGTCGACGACTACTCCCACTACGTGGTTGTGTACTTCCTAAAGAAGAAGAGTCAGGTGAAGTTCCGCGAGTTCAAGACGCTCTACGAGAACAAGTGGGGCGAGCGCATCAAGGTAATCCGGTCGGACATGTTGTCAAGACTGATGTGACGACGCCTCGCCAAGCGACCATGTGACGCGGACGCGTCATCAGTGAGGTCGGCGTGACCTTCACTGTGTGGTACCGCAATCATTCCTGTGATTACGGGACGGTGATTACGTCACGGTGATTACGCCATGATTGTGGGTACCTATTGTGGGTACCTATTGTGGGTACCTATTGTGGGTGCAAGATTGTGGGTACAAGATGGGCGTCGATGTGGCGTTCTCTGATTGGATAAGGTAACTGTGTATCCAGTAGAGAATCCAGTAGGGTGTACCCAGTAAGAGGTATCCAGTAGCAGGCTTAGAGGTAGCACGCGATTGCGAACTAAGGACCTGAATCGAATCACTTTGCATTTTGCCAACTACTGCTCAAGTGCTCTTCCTATTGGTTATGAGCCCAAGCCCCGTCTTCCCTGACCAAGACCCCGACTACGCCTTCGCCATGGACGCCGCCCCGACCGCGACCGCCCGCATCAACAAGTTCGACGGAACCAACTTCCACACATGGAAGTTCAAGATGCAGATGGTGCTCGAGGAGCGCGAACTGTGGGAAGTGACGAGTGGGGAAGTGAAGCTGGAGCAGTGCACGACCGCGGCGGATCAAGCGACGTTCCGCAAGAAGTCGCGCAAGGCGCTGGCGATCGTCTGTCTCGCGATGGAGGACTCGCAGCTGCCGCTGGTGCGGTCGGCGAAGGACGCGCATGATGCATGGTCAAGACTCGAGGGACACTTCGAGAAGAAGAGCCTGGCGAACAAGCTCTTTCTTCGTCGACGGTTCTTCACGGCGATGATGGACGAAGGTGATGATGTGCTGGAGCATATCAACAAGCTCAAGACGCTGGCGGAACAGCTCGACGCAGTCGGCGCTCCGGTCAGCGAGGACGACTTGGTGATCACGCTTCTTGCCAGTCTGAGCGAGTCGTACCAGTTCCTCATCACGGCGTTGGAATCGCGTTCCGACACGCTGACGTGGGAGCTCGTGACGTCTCGGCTCCTACACGAGGACATGAAGCGCAAGGAGCAGGGCGGCGGTGCTGATGGAACCGCGCACGCTCAAGGTCAAGCGTTCATGACAAGCGACAACGGGAAGCGCAAGGGACGGCAGGCGCAAGCGCAGAGGACGAGCGCCTGTCACTACTGCGGCGAGCACGGACATTGGATCGCCAAGTGTCCGGTGCGGATCCGCGAGAACGGTGAGCGGCAGAGGCCGCAGCGAGCGAACGTCGCGCAGGTCGAAGACGACTCTGGCGACTTCCTCTTCTCGGTTGGTGGCGACATGGGTGCCTCCAAGCTGAGTGGCATGTGGCTGGTCGACTCGGGTGCGACGCAGCACATGACGTACTCGAAGGAGTACATGAAGAACTACAAGAAGATCTCTCCGGTGGACGTGCATCTGGCGGACGACGGTGTGGTTCAGGCGGTGGGGAGCGGCGACATCGTGATGTCGATGCAGACACCGCGCGGCATGAAGAAGGGTGTGCTCACGGGTGTGTGGCACATCCCGAAGCTATCGCGCAACCTGTTCTCCGTCGGCCGCTTCACCAAGGACGTCGGGCCAGTGACCTTCGAGAGTGACGGGTGCTTCGCGGAAGTGAAGGGTCTCAAGTGGAAGCTCGGCGCTCGTGAGGGCAAAGGACTGTTCAAGCTCTGCATGACGCCGAGGACGCCTGCTGACGAGGCCAATGCGGCAAGCTCGAAGAATCGCCAAGGGGACACCACGTCGTACCTCTGGCACCTTCGACTTGGTCACATCGGCCATGGTGGTCTCGACGCCATCGTCAAGAAGGGCTACGGCACTGGCATCCCCATGACGTCGGTGAAGCAGTGGGAGGCGTGCGACGGGTGCGCACTCGGCAAGCAAACGCGAGTGAGCTTCATGAAGTCGTCGCCGAATCGTGCGAAGCAAGTGCTGGAGGTGGTCCACAGCGACGTGTGCGGTCCGATGCAGACGGCGACATTCTCCGACAAGCGCTACTTCGTCACGTTCATCGACGACAAGTCGCACTTCTGCGTGGTGTACCTGCTGCGGAACAAGTCGGAGGTGGCTGCCAAGTTCGCTGCGTTCGTCGCGTTGGCTGAGACGCAGACCGGCAAGCGGGTGAAGACTCTCCGGAGCGACAACGGCGGCGAGTACACTTCGGGTGCGATGGCCAAGTTGTGTGCGGATCGCGGCATCGAGCAGAAGTTCACGCCGCCGTATACGCCTCAGTTGAACGGAGTGGCCGAGCGGATGAACCGGACGCTGGTGGAGTGTGCGCGCTGCATGCTGGAGCACGCCGGGTTGTCGAAGGAGTATTGGGGAGAAGCGGTGATGACGGCCACGTTCCTCCGCAACCGGTGTCCGACGCGCGCCATCAGCCACGACAAGTCGCCGCACCACGTTTGGATCGGCAAGAAGCCTTTGCTGGCCAACCTCAAGGTGTTCGGGTGCCACGCGTTCGTGCACGTGCCGAAGGAGAAGCGGTCGAAGTTTGACGCTCGGTCGGTGCGCTGTCGTTTCCTCGGGTACTCGGAGCACGAGAAGGCGTATCGGTTCGAGGAGATCGAGAGCGGTCGCGTGTTGGTGAGTCGCGACGCGCAGTTCATGGAGGACGTCTTCGACGGTGGGAGACGCGACTACGCTTCGAAGGAGGTGTTGGTGGGTCTTCCGACAGATGATGACGAAGACACCACGGATGAAGAGACTCAGTCCGGATCGGATGAGAACAGAGAAGAAGCTGCGCGGAATCAAGACTTTGAGCCCGGCAGCAAGCGACACCCGCGCACGCAGTCGCTCGAGGAAGCCGTGGAGGTTCCGAGCGCCAAGCGGTATGCGGTGCCGAGACGACAGCAGACGCTGGACGAGATGTCTGCCGCGGCACAAGTGAAGGAAGACTTCGAGGCTGCGTACGTCGTGGATTCAGTGGGAGAGATGCCGACGACATTCAAGTCGGCGATGGAATCCAGCGACGCGAGCAAGTGGAAAGAGGCGTGCGACTCGGAGGTGGAGTCGCTCCGCAAGAACGAGACGTGGATCCTGGTGCCACTGCCGAAGGGACGCAAGGCGATCGGCTGCAGATGGGTGTTCCGCGTGAAGGAGAACCAGTCTGGAGAAATCAAGCGGTTCAAGGCGCGACTGGTGGCGAAGGGATTCTCGCAGAAGTACGGCATCGACTACGACGAGACGTTCGCGCCGGTGGCCAAGTTCACGTCGATTCGGGTGTTGCTGAGTCTGGCGGCCAAGTACAAGCTCACGGTGCACCAGATGGATGTGAAGACCGCGTTCCTCAACGGCTTGTTGGACGAAGACATCTACATGGCGCAGCCGGACGGATACGTGGACGGAGATCGGCCTGACTACGTGTGCCGGCTCAAGCGTTCGCTGTACGGCCTGAAGCAGTCGCCGCGGATGTGGAACAAGACGATCGACGAGTTCATGTTGAAGCTGGGGTTCAAGAAGTGCGAGTCTGACCACTGCATCTACTTGAAGCGGGACAATCACGACATGATGTTCGTGGCGCTGTACGTGGACGATCTGGTCCTCGCGAGCAGCAGCGACAAGATGCTGAAGGACACGAAGCAGGCGCTGAGCGACCGCTTCGAGATGACCGACATGGGCCAGCTCAAGTACTTCCTCGGTATGGAGATCGAGCAAGATGTGGCGACTGGGAAGGTGTCGGTGCGGCAGACCAAGTTCGCGAAGGACATCCTCGAGAAGTTCAAGATGGATGAGAGCAACCCTGTGAAGACACCGCAGGATCCGGGTCTGAAGCTGACCAAGGCCATGTGCGAGGGAGGCTGCAAGCACGACGAGACCATGGCGAATGTTCCGTACCGGAACGCCGTGGGCTGCCTCATGTACCTCATGGTGGGGACTCGTCCGGACCTCGCAGCGGCAGTGGGAGTGTTGAGCCAGTTCGCAGCGGACCCATGTCCGACACACTGGCAGGCGCTCAAGAGGGTCTCCCGCTACATCCGAGGCACGAAGACGCACGGCCTCGTGTTTCAAGCGAGCAGCGAGGACGGACTGCAAGGCTATTCGGACGCGGATTGGGCCGGCGACATCGAGTCTCGACGGAGTACGAGCGGCTACGCGTTCATGATGAACGGCGGATGCATCAGCTGGCGAAGCAAGAAGCAGCGCACGGTGGCGCTCTCGTCGACGGAAGCCGAGTACATGGCGCTGTCGGAGGCAACGCAGGAGGCGGTGTGGCTCAAGGTATTTCTGTGCGAGCTCGGCGAGATGGCAAGCGATGAAGCGGTGAAGATCTACGAGGACAACCAAGGCTCCATCGCGTTGGCCAAGAACCCGGAGTTCCACAAGCGCACCAAGCACATCGACATTCGCTACCACTTCGTGCGCGAGAAGGTCGAGGACGGTCAAGTGGTGTTGCAGTATGTTTCGACACTCGACATGCTGGCGGACATCATGACGAAGCCGATCGCGGCGCCGCAGTTCGACGCGCTCAGGACGAAGCTGGGCATCGTGGTCGCTGACGAGTCGAGTGGGAGTGTTGTCAAGACTGATGTGACGACGCCTCGCCAAGCGACCATGTGACGCGGACGCGTCATCAGTGAGGTCGGCGTGACCTTCACTGTGTGGTACCGCAATCATTCCTGTGATTACGGGACGGTGATTACGTCACGGTGATTACGCCATGATTGTGGGTACCTATTGTGGGTACCTATTGTGGGTACCTATTGTGGGTGCAAGATTGTGGGTACAAGATGGGCGTCGATGTGGCGTTCTCTGATTGGATAAGGTAACTGTGTATCCAGTAGAGAATCCAGTAGGGTGTACCCAGTAAGAGGTATCCAGTAGCAGGCTTAGAGGTAGCACGCGATTGCGAACTAAGGACCTGAATCGAATCACTTTGCATTTTGCCAACTACTGCTCAAGTGCTCTTCCTTTTGGACAACGGCACCGAGTTCGTGAACAAGACGTTCGACAGCATCTACCAATCGGGTGGCATCATGCACCAGCACACGGTCCCCTACAGCCCCCAGCAGAATGGAGTGGCGGAGCGCATGAACAGGACCATCATGGAGAAGGCACGCAGCATGCTGCACTACAAGGCCGTGGCACTTCGATGGTGGGCTGAGGCGGTCAGCACGGCGGCGTACCTAATCAACCGGACGACCAACACCGCGCATCCGGACGTCACGCCGTACGAGTTGTGCTTCAAGCAGAAGCCACGCCTGGACCACCTGCGCGTGTTCGGGTCGTATGGGTACGCGCACGTGGACGACGCCAAGGGCACAAAGTTGGAGGCCAAGAGCTACATATGAGACCAGACCAAACGAAAGTATCATTATCGCATTTATGAGGTTTTTCAGGAGAGCCGTTTGAAGTCAGAGGAAAGAGATCGATGTAGATATCCACAAGTCGAGAAAAACCCAACCAAGTGCAAATCCACCTACCAGACGGAAATCTAACCAATGGACAGCAACAGTGACTCCGAATGGGCCGAAGATGAGGACGCCGCCTCCGAATCTGCCTCCGCTGGTGAAGATTCTCCTCCTCGAGCACCTTCCGCGCGATCGGCGTATGGCGCTCCTGCGACGGGTGGCCTGGTAAACTTGCTTTTAGACGACGAGCCTGTCCATACTACCATCATGCGCCTTGAGGCAATCGTGTGCTGCAGCAAACTGTGCTTCGTCGGCAAACGCGAGTCTGTGCAGAACTTGCTGAAGTCGCTGAGCACCATGACGAAGTCTGAGCGAATGACATCTTTCATGACGTCGCTGGCAATGTGCTCGTCGTTCAACTCGGTGAAGCAGAAAGGGGAACGGGCGCGAGAGAGGTTCACATACTACGTTCCTTTTGTTGGACAGGTTTGTAAGACTGCGTTCGAATCTGTCTTCGGCGTGAGTCACCGCACACTGCACCTCTATCGCAAACGAGTTCGTGAAGGTGTGATCGCGGCCAAGCGGCATGCTGGCGATGATAATAAGAACGCCCAGGCACTGGATGAAGAACTGCTAGCGAGCTGGTTCGAAGACTTTGCGCAGCTAATTGGAGATGTCGTCCCAGTACGAGTCCGTCGGAAGGATAACCATGATGGTGAAGAAAAGTCGCTTGAGTGGTTGGTTGCAAAATGCAAAGTGATTCGATTGAGGTCCTTAGTTCGCAACCGCGTGCTACCTCTAAGCCTCATGGACTCCCCTTGGGTCCCTACTGGATACTTCCTAAACAGCCAATCAGTGGCTGACACGTGAACCGCTTGTGGGTTGAATCAGATCCGACCTACACTCACGGTACACTTACCGTAAACATATCTACGCAATCACCTGAATGATTGCGTGCCACACAGTGAAGGTCACGCCGACCTTACTGATGACGCGTCCGCGTCACACGGTCGCTTGGCGAGGCGTCTTCGCATCAGTCTTGACAACACTCCCACTCGACTCGTCGGCGACCACGATGCCCAACTTGGTCCTGAGCGCGTCGAACTGCGGCGCCGCAATTGGCTTCGTCATGATGTCCGCCAGCATGTCCTGCGTAGGACAATACTTCAGCGCCACTTGACCGTCCTCGACCTTCTCACGCACGAAGTGGTAGCGGATGTCGATGTGCTTGGTGCGCTTGTGGAACTCGGGATTCTTGGCCAACGCGATCGCACCCTGGTTATCTTCGAACACCGTCAGCGATCCGTCGCCCGCATCTTCACCGAGTTCACGCATGAACTCCTTGAGCCACACTGCCTCTTGGGTCGCTTCCGATAGCGCCATGTACTCGGCCTCCGTCGACGAGAGTGCCACAGTGCGTTGCTTCTTGCTGCGCCAGCTGATGCAGCCACCGTTGCGCACGAACACGTAGCCGCTGGTGCTGCGTCGAGTCTCGATGTCGCCAGCCCAGTCCGCGTCCGAGTAGCCGACCAACTCGCCATCACCAGAGCCAGAGAAACGGATGCCGTGTGTCGGAGTCGCTTGCAGATACCGAAGCACACGCTTGAGCGCCTGCCAGTGTGTCGGACACGGATCGGCGGCGAACTGGCTCAGCACTCCCACTGCCGCAGCGAGGTCTGGGCGAGTGCCGACCATCAAGTACATCACGGCGCCGACGGCACTGCGGTACTGCACACCCTTCATGGTCTCGTCGTGCTTGCAGCCGCCGTCACACATGCTCTTGATCAGCTTCAGTCCCGGTTCTTGAGGCGTCTTGACAGGCTTGCAGTCCTGCATGCCGAACTTGGTCAAGATCGACTGCAGGAACTTGGTCTGCCGCATCGACACGTCACCCGACTTGTCATCACGCTCGACTTCCATGCCGAGACAGTACTTGAGCTCGCCGAGATCCGACATCTCGAAGCGCTCACTCAACGCACGCTTGGTCGCTCCGAGCAGATCCATGTTGTTGCTTGCGAGGATGAGGTCGTCGACGTAGAGCACCACAAACATCATGGTCGAGCCGTCACGCTTGACGTACACGCAGTGGTCCATCTCGCACTTGGTGAAGCCGATCTGAAGCATGAACTCGTCGATGGTCTGGTTCCACATGCGAGGAGACTGCTTGAGACCGTACAACGCACGCTTGAGCTTGCACACGTGGTCGGGATACTTGAGGTCGACGAAGCCATCGGGTTGCTTCATGTAGATCTCTTCCTCCAGCCGACCGTTGAGGAACGCCGTCTTGACATCCATCTGGTGCAGCACGAGCTTGTACTGCGCCGCGATGCTCAAGATGATCCTAATCGACGCGAACTTGGCGACTGGCGCGAACGTCTCCTCGAAGTCCACACCATACTTCTGCAGGAAACCCTTCGCCACCAAACGTGCCTTGTACCGCTCAATGAGACCGTCGACGGTTTCCTTCACCTTGAACACCCACTTGCTGCTGATAGCCTTGCGTCCGCGCGGCAATGGCACGAGCTCCCACGTCTCGTTCTTGCATAGCGAGTCGAACTCGGACTCGCACGCTTCCTTCCACTTGCTCGCGTCGCTGGATTCCATCGCTGACTCGAACGACGTCGGCAAATCTCCCACTGAATACACGACGTGAGCGTAATCTTCGCCTTCTTCTTCCTCGATCGACGCGAGTTGTGCCGACATATCCTCAAGCGATGAGGCTGCACCTTGTGCAGACGTCGAACTCGCTCCACTTGTGCGTCCCACACGTCCGTAGCGCTTCTCCACTGGTGGCTCCGACAGAGCTTCGAGCGAGTGCGTCCGCTGATGACGCTTGGACCCCGGCGGGTACTCGACATTCGGCTTCTGCTGTCGCTGTGGCTGCCGACGAGACGGTTGTTGTTGCTGCCACTGCGGCCGCTCGTTCACCGATGCTTGCTCTGCAGGATGCTCGCTCATGTCTTGGTCACCTTCATCGTTGTCGTAGTCGGCATCGTCTTCACCGTCGGTCGCTCCATCGACGTCGCAATACTCAACATCCTTGATGCCAACGTGTCCACGCTTGCCGCTGTCGAACGTGTCCTCCATGAACTGTGCGTCGCGACTCACCACAATCCGGCTGCTCGACAGCTCCTCGAACCGATACGCCTTCTCGTGGTCCGAGTAGCCCAGAAAGCGACACAACACCGATCGCGCGTCGAACTTCGACCGCTTCTCGCTTGGCACGTGCACATAAGCGTGGCACCCGAAGACCTTCAGGTTCTTCAACAACGGCTTCTTCTGCGTCCACACCTCGTACGGAGACTTGTCATGGTCGGTCGCTCGCGTCGGACACCGATTGCGCAGGAACGCTGCCGTCGACACTGCTTCGCCCCAATAGCGCTTTGACAGTCCCGCGTGCTCGATCATGCACCGAGCACACTCGACCAGAGTCCGATTCATCCGCTCGGCCACTCCATTGAGCTGAGGCGTGTACGGCGGCGTGAACTGCTGCACGATGCCTCGGTTGCGGCACAACGCGGCAAACTTGTTCGACACGTACTCGCCGCCGTTGTCGCTCCGAAGCACCTTGACGCGTCGTCCGGTCTGGGTCTCGGCAAACTTGACGAACTGCACGAACTTGTCCAGCACCTCCGACTTGCTGCGAAGCAGGTAGACCACGCAGAACCGCGACTTGTCGTCGATGAACGTGACGAAGTAGCGCTTGTCGGAGAATGTCGCCGTCTGCATCGGACCGCACACATCGCTGTGCACGACGTCGAGCACGTTCTTGGCGCGCTCGGGTGAAGTCGACTGGAAACGCACTCGAGTCTGCTTGCCGAGCGCACATCCGCCGCAGAGCTCCCACTTGCTCACCGACGTCATGTCGATGCCGATGCCAAGGTTTTGCTTCACGATCGCGTCGAGACCGCCGTGGCCGATGTGGCCGAGTCGCAGGTGCCACAAGTACGACTTGTTCATCTGCGGCGCCTTGGACACACTTGCGATGCTCGCACTCTCTGCTTGCAAAGGTGTCATGCACAGCTTGAACAGTCCCTTGCCGACGCGCTCACCGATCTTCCACTCCTTCCCCTTGAGTTTCGCGTAGCAGACGCTGGTGTCAAACGTCACTGGCGCGACATCCTTCGTGAACCGGCCGACCGAGAACAAGCTGCGCGACAGCTTCGGGATGTGCCACACACCCGTGAGCACTCCCTTCTTCACGCCACTTGGAGTCTTCATCGACATCACGATGTCGCCACTTCCCACCGCCTGCACCACACCGTCGTCTGCCAGATGTACGTCGACCGGTGTGATAGTCTTGTAGTTCTTCATGAACTTCTTCGAGTTCGTCATGTGCTGCGTCGCACCCGAGTCGACCAGCCATTCCATGCTCGACTTGGAGGCACCCGTGTCGCCGCCAATCGAGAAGAGATAGTCGCCAGGGTCTTCGTCCTGCGCGACGTTCGCACGCTGCGACCGTTGTCGCTCAGCGTCGTTCTGCTGTCCTCGCAAGGGACACTCCGCCATCCAGTGGCCTTGCTTGCCGCACTGATGGCACGGGCCATTCCGCTTCGTCGGTCGTCCCTTGCGCTTGTTGTCCCTCATCATGAACGCCTGGCCAGGCGCGACACTCTCGCCGCCCTGCTCCTTGCGCTTCATGTCCTCGTGTAGGAGCCGAGACGTCACGAGCTCCCATGTCAGCGTGTCGGAACGCGATTCCAACGCCGTGATGAGGAACTGGTACGACTCGCTCAGACTGGCAAGAAGCGTGATCACCAAGTCGTCCTCGCTGACTGCAGCGCCGACCGCGTCGAGCTGTTCCGCCAGCGTCTTGAGCTTGTTAATGTGCTCCAGCACATCATCACCTTCTTCCATCATCGCCGTGAAGAACCGTCGACGAAGAAAGAGCTTGTTCGCCAGGCTCTTCTTCTCGAAGTGCTCTTCGAGCCTTGACCATGCATCATGCGCGCCACTCGACGACCGGACCAGCGGCAGCTGCGAGTCCTCCATCGCGAGACAGATGATCGCCAGCGCCTTGCGCGACTTCCTCATGAACGTCGCTTGATCCGCTGCTGTCGTGCACTGCTCGACCTTCAACTCCCCGCTGACGATGTCCCACAGATCGCGTTCCTCCAGCACCATCTGCATCTTGAACTTCCATGTGTGAAAGTTGTTCCCGTCGAACTTGTTGATGCGCGGCGAGCTTGAGTCCATGGCGAGGGCGGAGTCGGAGGCGAGGGCAGAGTCGGCAGAGCTTGGGCTCATAACCTGAAGAAAAGTCGCTTGAGTGGTTGGTTGCAAAATGCAAAGTGATTCGATTGAGGTCCTTAGTTCGCAACCGCGTGCTACCTCTAAGCCTCATGGACTCCCCTTGGGTCCCTACTGGATACTTCCTAAACAGCCAATCAGTGGCTGACACGTGAACCGCTTGTGGGTTGAATCAGATCCGACCTACACTCACGGTACACTTACCGTAAACATATCTACGCAATCACCTGAATGATTGCGTGCCACACAGTGAAGGTCACGCCGACCTTACTGATGACGCGTCCGCGTCACACGGTCGCTTGGCGAGGCGTCTTCGCATCAGTCTTGACAACAGATGGGACACACCGACGGTATTTCTCGTTCGACGACTACACGCTGCTCCCACCTATATTCACGTGGGATAAGTTGAAGGACGAGTACATTACGTTCCTCGATGAGTCATACGAAGACACACCTCGGCCTTCACGGACCTCGTTCATGCGTATTCTGACGAAGAGATGTCCAAAGATTCGAATTCGATCCGGTCGCGACCAAGTGTGCGACTTATGCTCCGTCTATCGCTCGTCCCTCGATGCAGAACCGGATGCTCAAGACACAGAGGTGTTCGGCGAGCATCTTATGGACGCGAAGGCACTCAGGTAAGGGGGTGATCATGTTGATTGTTTGTGTTTGGCGGTAGAACATCTGAATAAGCTCTGCCATTTTGTTTGCATGCAATCATAAATGAATACAAGAGTGACTCATCGACCGCTGGTGACAATCGGCTTGTCTTCGTCATGGATTACGCTCAGAACCTGACGATCCCTCACGCTCCAGACCTTCTGGCTGGTACTTCTTGTCGCTCTACTCAGTGTCAATGTTCGGCGTGTACTTCGCCAACAAGAGCGAGCACAACCACTACCTCTACTCAGAGCGGAAAGGAGGGAAAGGTACTGACGAAGTTGTCAGCATGATGCATCGGACACTGCAGCAGGAGGGCGTTTTCGAGACACCAGATCAACCACATGTTCGAGACCGTGTTGTCAAGACTGATGCGAAGACGCCTCGCCAAGCGACCGTGTGACGCGGACGCGTCATCAGTAAGGTCGGCGTGACCTTCACTGTGTGGCACGCAATCATTCAGGTGATTGCGTAGATATGTTTACGGTAAGTGTACCGTGAGTGTAGGTCGGATCTGATTCAACCCACAAGCGGTTCACGTGTCAGCCACTGATTGGCTGTTTAGGAAGTATCCAGTAGGGACCCAAGGGGAGTCCATGAGGCTTAGAGGTAGCACGCGGTTGCGAACTAAGGACCTGAATCGAATCACTTTGCATTTTGCAACCAACCACTCAAGCGACTTTTCTTCAGACCGCTCCATCGTGTTTTGGTGCGATAATTGCGGTGGCCAGAACAAGAACTCGTACGTAATCTGGTACCTACTGTTTCTTGTCGAGCATGGTGTAGTATGCTCTGCCAGTTTGAAGTTCTTCATGAAAGGGCATACCAAGAATGCATGCGATCGCGGCTTCGGTCATGTGAAGCGTCACATGGCCAAAGCAGTATGTTGGAATATGGACGGCCTCGTCAAGGCAGTGACAGACTCGGCAAGGAGCATCAACACGATTAACTTGGACGAAGTGAACGAGCCGTTTTGGAAGTTCAAGAGCTTCTTCAGCGCTCGCTACAAGAAGGTGGTGGGGATTCAAAATACCAAGTTTTTGTGATGGACCGCAAGACACCAGGTTGTGTCCAGTGCAAGCGGACGCCCTCATCGGAGGCCAAGATCGTCGATCTTCGTCATGCTTCAGGAGCTGTTGAACCGACGCTTTCTACATTCGCTGCGGCCTGGCGCTTGATTCCGACCGCTTCAGAACCGCCCGTTAACTCTGAATAACAACTGGATCTGCACAATAAGATCCGTCCCTACGTACCAGCAGCGTTCAAGAACGACGCGCTGTACAAGAAGCCAGCGGATGACATCGAAATGAAAGTTCGTGAGATCAAACGAGCGCGCCGACAGCAGACGGAGGTGCGGCGGAACCAGAAGGACAATGAGGAAGTCAAAGAGAACGCTGTCTAAGTGTGGTACCGAATTAGTGATATTTTTGATCAGAAACGAATTTAGGTAGTGACACTTTCGAATAGTATCTGGTTTTGCTTTGGTCAATTGGAAGACATTTTTGAACAACTTCCAGTACGATTCATTCAAAACTGACAACGGATTCGGATAGCTCGTAAAGAGTTTGGTAAAGATTACCGTTTATCTGAAAATCGGTAATTTATTTGCGAATCGTGGATGCCCCATTCAAACCTCTGTAGCGCATTCAAAAATTTGAATTTGGGTTTGGTTGATAGCTCCAAGTGAAGCAAAGAAACTGGTGTTTTTGCCCGTATCCACCGTTAAATAACCTCAAAAATGCGGTAATGATACTTTTGTTTGGTCTGTTCTCATATGCATGTTCCTGGGCCACTCGGACGGATCCAAGGGATACAAGGTGCTCGACATCGACACGCAAAAAGTGAAGGTGTCACGGACTGTGGCTCTGGACGAGCGTGAGGTCAACGGCATCTACGACGCGGCGGTGTCGCCGACCAAGGACCAAGTGACCCAGCTGCTGGTTGTCAAGGACGGCGCGGACCAGCCGGTCTCGCAGCCGGTGACACCAGACGAGCTGATGGAGGCTGCGACGGATCCCGAAGAAGACGTCACCATGGAGGACGCGCCGTCGGCAGTCCCAGATCCGCAGCTGGCACCTGCACCCTGAAGAAAAGTCGCTTGAGTGGTTGGTTGCAAAATGCAAAGTGATTCGATTGAGGTCCTTAGTTCGCAACCGCGTGCTACCTCTAAGCCTCATGGACTCCCCTTGGGTCCCTACTGGATACTTCCTAAACAGCCAATCAGTGGCTGACACGTGAACCGCTTGTGGGTTGAATCAGATCCGACCTACACTCACGGTACACTTACCGTAAACATATCTACGCAATCACCTGAATGATTGCGTGCCACACAGTGAAGGTCACGCCGACCTTACTGATGACGCGTCCGCGTCACACGGTCGCTTGGCGAGGCGTCTTCGCATCAGTCTTGACAACACTCCCACTCGACTCGTCGGCGACCACGATGCCCAACTTGGTCCTGAGCGCGTCGAACTGCGGCGCCGCAATTGGCTTCGTCATGATGTCCGCCAGCATGTCCTGCGTAGGACAATACTTCAGCGCCACTTGACCGTCCTCGACCTTCTCACGCACGAAGTGGTAGCGGATGTCGATGTGCTTGGTGCGCTTGTGGAACTCGGGATTCTTGGCCAACGCGATCGCACCCTGGTTATCTTCGAACACCGTCAGCGATCCGTCGCCCGCATCTTCACCGAGTTCACGCATGAACTCCTTGAGCCACACTGCCTCTTGGGTCGCTTCCGATAGCGCCATGTACTCGGCCTCCGTCGACGAGAGTGCCACAGTGCGTTGCTTCTTGCTGCGCCAGCTGATGCAGCCACCGTTGCGCACGAACACGTAGCCGCTGGTGCTGCGTCGAGTCTCGATGTCGCCAGCCCAGTCCGCGTCCGAGTAGCCGACCAACTCGCCATCACCAGAGCCAGAGAAACGGATGCCGTGTGTCGGAGTCGCTTGCAGATACCGAAGCACACGCTTGAGCGCCTGCCAGTGTGTCGGACACGGATCGGCGGCGAACTGGCTCAGCACTCCCACTGCCGCAGCGAGGTCTGGGCGAGTGCCGACCATCAAGTACATCACGGCGCCGACGGCACTGCGGTACTGCACACCCTTCATGGTCTCGTCGTGCTTGCAGCCGCCGTCACACATGCTCTTGATCAGCTTCAGTCCCGGTTCTTGAGGCGTCTTGACAGGCTTGCAGTCCTGCATGCCGAACTTGGTCAAGATCGACTGCAGGAACTTGGTCTGCCGCATCGACACGTCACCCGACTTGTCATCACGCTCGACTTCCATGCCGAGACAGTACTTGAGCTCGCCGAGATCCGACATCTCGAAGCGCTCACTCAACGCACGCTTGGTCGCTCCGAGCAGATCCATGTTGTTGCTTGCGAGGATGAGGTCGTCGACGTAGAGCACCACAAACATCATGGTCGAGCCGTCACGCTTGACGTACACGCAGTGGTCCATCTCGCACTTGGTGAAGCCGATCTGAAGCATGAACTCGTCGATGGTCTGGTTCCACATGCGAGGAGACTGCTTGAGACCGTACAACGCACGCTTGAGCTTGCACACGTGGTCGGGATACTTGAGGTCGACGAAGCCATCGGGTTGCTTCATGTAGATCTCTTCCTCCAGCCGACCGTTGAGGAACGCCGTCTTGACATCCATCTGGTGCAGCACGAGCTTGTACTGCGCCGCGATGCTCAAGATGATCCTAATCGACGCGAACTTGGCGACTGGCGCGAACGTCTCCTCGAAGTCCACACCATACTTCTGCAGGAAACCCTTCGCCACCAAACGTGCCTTGTACCGCTCAATGAGACCGTCGACGGTTTCCTTCACCTTGAACACCCACTTGCTGCTGATAGCCTTGCGTCCGCGCGGCAATGGCACGAGCTCCCACGTCTCGTTCTTGCATAGCGAGTCGAACTCGGACTCGCACGCTTCCTTCCACTTGCTCGCGTCGCTGGATTCCATCGCTGACTCGAACGACGTCGGCAAATCTCCCACTGAATACACGACGTGAGCGTAATCTTCGCCTTCTTCTTCCTCGATCGACGCGAGTTGTGCCGACATATCCTCAAGCGATGAGGCTGCACCTTGTGCAGACGTCGAACTCGCTCCACTTGTGCGTCCCACACGTCCGTAGCGCTTCTCCACTGGTGGCTCCGACAGAGCTTCGAGCGAGTGCGTCCGCTGATGACGCTTGGACCCCGGCGGGTACTCGACATTCGGCTTCTGCTGTCGCTGTGGCTGCCGACGAGACGGTTGTTGTTGCTGCCACTGCGGCCGCTCGTTCACCGATGCTTGCTCTGCAGGATGCTCGCTCATGTCTTGGTCACCTTCATCGTTGTCGTAGTCGGCATCGTCTTCACCGTCGGTCGCTCCATCGACGTCGCAATACTCAACATCCTTGATGCCAACGTGTCCACGCTTGCCGCTGTCGAACGTGTCCTCCATGAACTGTGCGTCGCGACTCACCACAATCCGGCTGCTCGACAGCTCCTCGAACCGATACGCCTTCTCGTGGTCCGAGTAGCCCAGAAAGCGACACAACACCGATCGCGCGTCGAACTTCGACCGCTTCTCGCTTGGCACGTGCACATAAGCGTGGCACCCGAAGACCTTCAGGTTCTTCAACAACGGCTTCTTCTGCGTCCACACCTCGTACGGAGACTTGTCATGGTCGGTCGCTCGCGTCGGACACCGATTGCGCAGGAACGCTGCCGTCGACACTGCTTCGCCCCAATAGCGCTTTGACAGTCCCGCGTGCTCGATCATGCACCGAGCACACTCGACCAGAGTCCGATTCATCCGCTCGGCCACTCCATTGAGCTGAGGCGTGTACGGCGGCGTGAACTGCTGCACGATGCCTCGGTTGCGGCACAACGCGGCAAACTTGTTCGACACGTACTCGCCGCCGTTGTCGCTCCGAAGCACCTTGACGCGTCGTCCGGTCTGGGTCTCGGCAAACTTGACGAACTGCACGAACTTGTCCAGCACCTCCGACTTGCTGCGAAGCAGGTAGACCACGCAGAACCGCGACTTGTCGTCGATGAACGTGACGAAGTAGCGCTTGTCGGAGAATGTCGCCGTCTGCATCGGACCGCACACATCGCTGTGCACGACGTCGAGCACGTTCTTGGCGCGCTCGGGTGAAGTCGACTGGAAACGCACTCGAGTCTGCTTGCCGAGCGCACATCCGCCGCAGAGCTCCCACTTGCTCACCGACGTCATGTCGATGCCGATGCCAAGGTTTTGCTTCACGATCGCGTCGAGACCGCCGTGGCCGATGTGGCCGAGTCGCAGGTGCCACAAGTACGACTTGTTCATCTGCGGCGCCTTGGACACACTTGCGATGCTCGCACTCTCTGCTTGCAAAGGTGTCATGCACAGCTTGAACAGTCCCTTGCCGACGCGCTCACCGATCTTCCACTCCTTCCCCTTGAGTTTCGCGTAGCAGACGCTGGTGTCAAACGTCACTGGCGCGACATCCTTCGTGAACCGGCCGACCGAGAACAAGCTGCGCGACAGCTTCGGGATGTGCCACACACCCGTGAGCACTCCCTTCTTCACGCCACTTGGAGTCTTCATCGACATCACGATGTCGCCACTTCCCACCGCCTGCACCACACCGTCGTCTGCCAGATGTACGTCGACCGGTGTGATAGTCTTGTAGTTCTTCATGAACTTCTTCGAGTTCGTCATGTGCTGCGTCGCACCCGAGTCGACCAGCCATTCCATGCTCGACTTGGAGGCACCCGTGTCGCCGCCAATCGAGAAGAGATAGTCGCCAGGGTCTTCGTCCTGCGCGACGTTCGCACGCTGCGACCGTTGTCGCTCAGCGTCGTTCTGCTGTCCTCGCAAGGGACACTCCGCCATCCAGTGGCCTTGCTTGCCGCACTGATGGCACGGGCCATTCCGCTTCGTCGGTCGTCCCTTGCGCTTGTTGTCCCTCATCATGAACGCCTGGCCAGGCGCGACACTCTCGCCGCCCTGCTCCTTGCGCTTCATGTCCTCGTGTAGGAGCCGAGACGTCACGAGCTCCCATGTCAGCGTGTCGGAACGCGATTCCAACGCCGTGATGAGGAACTGGTACGACTCGCTCAGACTGGCAAGAAGCGTGATCACCAAGTCGTCCTCGCTGACTGCAGCGCCGACCGCGTCGAGCTGTTCCGCCAGCGTCTTGAGCTTGTTAATGTGCTCCAGCACATCATCACCTTCTTCCATCATCGCCGTGAAGAACCGTCGACGAAGAAAGAGCTTGTTCGCCAGGCTCTTCTTCTCGAAGTGCTCTTCGAGCCTTGACCATGCATCATGCGCGCCACTCGACGACCGGACCAGCGGCAGCTGCGAGTCCTCCATCGCGAGACAGATGATCGCCAGCGCCTTGCGCGACTTCCTCATGAACGTCGCTTGATCCGCTGCTGTCGTGCACTGCTCGACCTTCAACTCCCCGCTGACGATGTCCCACAGATCGCGTTCCTCCAGCACCATCTGCATCTTGAACTTCCATGTGTGAAAGTTGTTCCCGTCGAACTTGTTGATGCGCGGCGAGCTTGAGTCCATGGCGAGGGCGGAGTCGGAGGCGAGGGCAGAGTCGGCAGAGCTTGGGCTCATAACCTGAAGAAAAGTCGCTTGAGTGGTTGGTTGCAAAATGCAAAGTGATTCGATTGAGGTCCTTAGTTCGCAACCGCGTGCTACCTCTAAGCCTCATGGACTCCCCTTGGGTCCCTACTGGATACTTCCTAAACAGCCAATCAGTGGCTGACACGTGAACCGCTTGTGGGTTGAATCAGATCCGACCTACACTCACGGTACACTTACCGTAAACATATCTACGCAATCACCTGAATGATTGCGTGCCACACAGTGAAGGTCACGCCGACCTTACTGATGACGCGTCCGCGTCACACGGTCGCTTGGCGAGGCGTCTTCGCATCAGTCTTGACAACACACCCTTGAGCAGCGAGGTGGTGATATTCCATCAGCCGGTGCAGCGCGCACGTCGGCCACGCGATGAGGCGCGTGTCCTGCCCTCGCTGGAGAGTGCTCCGCACCAGCGCCTGCTCCTGGAAGACATCAACGATGAAGAGAAGACCAACAGTAACGGTCCACCGAGTCCCAAGCGTCCTCGCTTCGACGACGACGAGATCGCGTTGGCGGCTATGACGTTTGCTGCCGAGACCAGCAGCGGAACGGACGTGCTATCCACGTTTGGACAAGCGATGGCTAGCGGCGAGAGGAAGCAGTGGGAGAAAGCGACGTGCGACGAGCTTGCAGCGCACGAGAGCAACGGCACTTGGACCCTCGTCCCCCGCAAGGCGGGTATGCGCACCATCGGCAGTGGTTGGGTCTTCGCGAAGAAGCGCAACGAGCACGGTGACATTGTGCGGTACAAGGCGCGACTTGTGGCCAAAGGGTTCAAGCAGGAGTTCGGCGTCAACTTCTTCGAGACGTACTCGCCAGTCGCGAATATGAACTCGATCCAAGTTTTCCTGGCGACGTGTGCGTCCAAAGGCTACATTATGGAGCAGCTCGACGTGGACACGGCGTTCCTCAACAGCGACCTCGAGGAAGAAGTCTACATGGAGGTCCCCGAGGGCCTAGACGTCGAGGGCAACGTGGTGCTGAAGCTCAACAAGGCGCTCTACGGGTTCAAGCAAGCATCAAGTGCGTGGAACAAGACCATTCATCGCGTCTTTGTCAAGAATGGCTTCTCGAGCTGTGGCGCTGACAAGTGCATCTACGTGAAGCGCGTTGGGGAGGGCTTCGTGTTCATCTGCCTGTATGTTGACGACATGATCGGCGCGGCCAAACTGCGGTCTGAGATCCAAGCAGTGAAGGATGCCCTGAAGCGCGAGTTCAAGACCAAGGATCTCGGCGCGGCAAAGTTTATTCTCGGCATAGAGATTGACTACGACCAAGGAAGGCGGGTGCTGAAGCTCGGGCAGAGCCAGTAAATCCGCGACGTGGTGACCCGATTCAAGCAAAACGACGCCAAGGACGTGGCGAACCCGTGCGACCCCGGCCTGAAGCTGTCCAAGTCTCAGTCACCATCGTCAGACCAAGAGCGGCGCGATATGCAGTCGACGCCGTACCGTTCGCTGATCGGGTGTCTGCTGTACATCGCGACGTGTATCAGACCCGACATCGCGTATGCGGTGACCCAGCTGTCGCGGTTCCTCGAGAACCCAGGCCAACAGCACTGGAAGGCGGCCATTCGCGTGCTCCGCTACCTTAAGGCGACGTGCGAGTACGGCATCACCTACCAAGGACCAGCAACGGGCGCGATCAAGGTTGAAGCCTACAGCGACGCTGACTGGGGAAGCAACCTGGACGACCGACGCTCGGTGTCCGGCGTCATGGTGACGATGAACGGCGGCCCAGTTGTGTTCAAGAGCAAGTACCAGCGCACGGTGGTGCTCAGCTCGGCGGAGACGGAGTACATGGCGCTGAGCCTCTGCACGCAAGAGGTGCTCTGGACGAGGTCGCTACTTAAGGACATGGGCCAAGGGTAAGCGGGAGCGACGCGCGTGTGGGTCGACAACCAAGGCGCGATCGCGCTGGCTAACAACGCGGGCTATCACGCGCGGACGAAGCACATCGACATCCGCCATCACTTCATCCGTGAGAACGTCGCTGCCAAGACTGTCAAGGTGGGCTACATTGACACCAACCGGCAACTGGCGGATCTACTGACCAAGGCGCTGAGCACCAAGCACGTGGACTACCTTCGCGACGGCATCGGCATCCGCGCGGCCAAGGTGCTGCATTAGCGTCGAGTGGGAGTGTTGGAGAGCGCCGCTCATGCAGCAGGCTGCCCCACACCGACACGTGCGCGCAGCGAGTCGCCGCTGTGGTGGGCGTGGCCGGCTCGGCTCCTGTGCGCTGATTGGGCGGATGGCACGGGTCCCCCGTTTGTGATTGGTTGATATGGAGGATTTGCAGGAAAAGTAGGTACCGACCAGGGGGCCGACCCCATGCCATGGGCCGCACATTCGTTGCTCGCGCTACTCAAACGATTCGAGTTTGGGCGTGCAACCGCGTTTTATACGATCTACAGTAGGAGGACTAGCAACGGTATTGAGCCGATTTGCGGCAACTAACCTCAATCTCACTTCGGGATTTGACGACTAATCATCATCTTGTAACGGGCCTAGAGTGCCCGTTACGTTGCTTGCACGCCAGCGCCCTTGAGGAAGCTTGGAGCCTCGAGCAAGCTCGAGGCGGGTCTGCTTTAGGGGGAAAATTCGACTCTGATTGATGATTGGCCCTTGCGGGCCCGGCCAACCAATGGCCGTTAAGTGATGTTGTCGCTGATTGGCTGGAAGGGTGCTGCGACACCACTTTCAGCCAATCACTGACTGACACGACTGAACCCAGGCGGCCTTTGGCCTGGGGAGGTAAAACCTACCTACAAATGTAAAAACCCTACCTACAAATGCAAACCTACCTACAAATGTAACGGAGCCCCGTTACATCACCCCCTTCTCAAAATTCACGCAAGGGGCGCGAAGAACAAAAATAGAAACGGAAATCGCAGGGCGCCTCGAAGATCGAGGCGGGACGAGGAGCGGGAAGCGGAAAGCGGCGACGACGATGGAGCGGCGACGAGGCGGCGAGCGCAGCGCTCGCGCCGATATGGCGCGCCGTATGGTAGCACCAGGGACGGCCGCGCCGCACGGAAAAGTGGCGTCGGTCGCACCGACGCCCAACACCACGACTGGATCCGAGCCAACCGACACTTCGGCAATGGCGGAACGTGAGAAGACCGACGCGGACGACCGGCAGGCACGCGTGGTCGTGGAGCCCGACGAGGAGATGAACCAAGGCACGGTCGAAGCGCGGGACTCCCGCGCGAGCATGGCACCGGCAGCTCCGGCGCCTCAAGCGACGCAGACGATCGCGCCAACGGTCGGGACTGCGTCGTCAAGCTCGATCGCGCCGCGGCATGTGATGGATTCTCACTTGGCTCGATGGGACCTCTGGGACTTGGATGGTGCCGTGCGTCCGGACGCTCCGGATGCGATGCGCGAGTACTTCCGTCGGTTCCGCGCGCTTCGCGGAAAGTCACTCGAAGGTGTCGACGTCGAAGCTCTTCGGCGCTCGTGGACGGCCTTCATCGCGCGCTGGAACGCGCACCAAGAGTCAGGAGCTGGTTTCCTCGCGGACTTGGAGCGCCGCGAGATTGCTCGCGGCCGATACTCGCTGGAAGAGCTTCGCCAGCAGATCTGCACGATGGCTTGGGACTACTGGGGCCGCGGCGTCTACCGCTTTTGCTACGTCCACCACGTGGAAGGTTGTCGTCACTGCTATCCTGCGACTCGGTACTCGGCCGAGACTTGGCAGCAGAACGTCGCTGAATTCCCGCTCGACGATGACGAGCGTCTCTGGATTGGTCTGTACGACCGCGCTCGATCTCAGCGCGCCCAAGCGATTATTCGCGGCGGTGGCCGCCGGCGTGAGCGGAGCCGCTCTCCGCTCGAGCGTCGCTCGCGGTGTAATGGGGTTACACAGCCTGTAACTGGGTTACAGAGCAGTACAGTCGGACTGTACTGCGTTAAGTGTGCCACACTAGCACTTGTTGGGTACATTTTGGGATTAGTGTGACCAACACTAATCCATACATAAATTCGGTTGGAGCGTCCGTGACCAGTCATGGACGCCTCCCAAAATACATGCATTAGGGATTAGAGGTTTGGTACCTAGGCAGAACGCTAAACAATAAGACAGTTCTCATTTTGGACACTAGCACAGACTTCCATTCATTTGTATTGAACTGTACAGTGAACTGTACAGTTTGTATACAAATTTGTATACGCTTCCTTACACGCGCTAGTGTAAGCCAGTAACCGAGCGTAAGCCTCGCCCGGTTACAAGGCGTATCGGTTCGAAGAGATCGAGAGCGGCCTGTCACTTGGTACACTGGAGCTAGCGACAGCTCGTCCGCGACCGTGTTCTGCATCCCGGAACGGTATTCCGCAGCAAAGTCATACTCCTGAAGGGTCAGAGCCCACCTATGAAGCCGCACGGCCAAGTTACTAGGCGACATCAGCCTTTTTAATGCGGCGTGATTGGTCCGCACCAAGAACCATCGGCCGTACATATAGGGTCGAAACAACATTACGCCCAGATCATAACGAAGCACTCCAGCTCCGTGATTGAATAGTTCGCTTCAGCTCTGCTGTCGACACGGCTTGCGGAGACAAAGGGCTCCAGGCCACCGCCCTGATTCGGCATGAGACAGGCACCGCGGCCGGCCTTACTCTCGTCCGTTTCTGGTACAAACTGGAGCGCTAAATCTTGGTACCGTCGACCGACAATGAATGTGCCCAAACATGACAAAATAAACGCAATTTCGTGACAAAATAGTTGCTTTTGGACAATACGGGTAGCTTGCACATTTGTCTGCCCTATTCGCGACTTTGATAAACGCTATCTTGACGATGGAGTGCGAACCTGGCGCGTGTCTTCGACACATTGCATGTATTCTGTCACGAGTGTATTTGACACATTTTGTCACTATGCTGCACATTCATTGGCGGTCGACGGTATATCAATCAGCATGAATAGTTCACTCAGAACTCGCCGAACCCAATCATACGCTGTCTGTTGCTCGTTCGCCCAATTCCAGTTGGTGTCCTTCCGCAGCAGCTTGGTGAGCGGCGCCATGCGCGCTCCAAAGTCCGGGATGAACCGTCGGTAATAGCCGGCCATGTGCACAAACCTCTTGACCTCCTTGATGTCCCTGGGCACCGGAAACTGCTGAACCACCCGCGCCAGCGACTCCATCGGCTGGATGCCCTGCGGGCTGAACTGGTGACCCAGGTACTGGATCAAGTCAGTCGCGAACTCGCGCTTACTTAGAATTAGGCTAAGCCCGGTGGCTTCCAGTCGCTGTACCACCATGCGACATCTACAACGTGCTGCTCCAGACCGCCCTTCGAGAATTACTTCTGCTAGCGAGAAGTTGCTGTTGTTCTTGGCGACGTATTCCTTAACGAACACCCAAACCATCTCGATAGGGTTCGGCTCGGGGTGGCCAACCGGGAGCAACAAGATCTCGCTGTTGAACTCATGGGAGACGCCGCTGACCTCAAACTCTGGCGTCGGCTAGTTCTGCTTGAATATGTCGCCTAGCTCAGGTTTTTGTCAATTTCATGCACTCATCTACTGTGCTCATGCCGTCCGCCACGATGCCGTGCGCGACGAGCCATTCCGCCAGCTGAAGTTTGCGATAAGTGGGTATTGCCGGCTTTGTTTTCTCAGTCAGTGTATTATGGTAGGAGGCTCTGTCAATGACAACAACAGAACCGAAGACCTTCCGTCGCATCCAGTCGAGGAAGACGGATGCGTTCATCTCGCTGTGGTAATCTGAGTCCTTGAGCCTTACTCCCTCTGAAATCAACTTGGCTCCGCTGACAAAACCGTCTCGACCGCCAACATGACAGATAATTGACCGTTCACCCTTGCCTTGTGGGACTTTTAACCCCTTGCCCTCCTCATCAAGCCACTTATTCGCTGGTGACATGTTCTTATTGACCCAGGTTTCATCTTGATAGTAGATTGCACGCCCTTCCGCACGGTATTCGCGGACTTTCTTGATGTATTTCACTCGCTGTGCCGCAATCGACACGTCCTCCTTTAGGTTCTGGTAGTACGAGCGGCACTTGCCGTACGGGTAGTTCATTTTTTCGATCATGAAACGATAAGGGTCGAGCGACTCCACTTACTGCCGGAGGCTCGCGTCACCCGCTGCTCTTGTGGTCTCTTGAGCAGCACGTCGAGCGTGATGTGCTGCTTCTCTGCGTACATGCCAAATATGGCATCACGAACAATCCCACGAACAATAGAGGTGCGTCCATAGCTCGATCACGCTCCTCCTCGTCATGAAATGGCTCATCATTTTCGATCTTCTTCCTTACGTCCATGACAGTCTGCCGGATGATGTCGAAGCACTCAGCTGTGCTGCCTACAGGGCAAGACAGGTTACGTCGAGTGTTGGCCTTTGCAACCCATTCATAGTACGTGCGACAGTTGTTAATTGCCACCACCATGTCACGAGAAATCACGCGGAAACGTCGCTTGCGCTTGGAACCCGCCGATTTGCTTTGTCCGTCCGTCATGCTGCCGCCGTTATATCTGTCGCTCCGCTGTGTCGATTTTCGTTCTCGAAATGCCAGTTTGACGACCGTCAAATTCACTTTTCAGCGAATCAAATTACTCCCCCCAAAACGCAGTATTTTTGCCAATTAGTGCATTTTGACGACACATCTTGGAATATGTAAAACTGGTCGCTTATTAACTGAAACAGACATTAGACTGATCTTCTCCATGCACCTTTAGAAGCATGCACACCCACTTCCGCTCTCGGACTTCAACTGAAGCATCACACCACTCATCCTTTGCGAGGTGGCTTCGCTGTGGGTCTTTCAGCGGTCGGCATCCTCCCGACCGACGCTCGCACCGGGCGAGCCACCTTACTAAGCCGTCAAGTGCACGGGACGTGATCGTCTGCAACGGATTAGATGATAGGGTCCTGACTGGAGACATTCAGCGGCCAGACATCGCGGTCACGCTCTCGCAGCTTAGAGCGAGCTTGCGGCAGATGAACTAGGTGGTGCGGCCCCGACGGGAAGCCCTGGTGCAGTATGGCCAGGATATGGCCAACCGGAAGTTGGTGAACATTACAGTCGGTGACTATGTACTACGATCGAGGAGGGTCGACGAAAACAAGCACCGTGACAATCTAACGCTAACCTGGGTCGGTCCCTACCGCGTGGCCAAGGCGATCGATTACTATTATGTCGCCAAGCACTTGATCACGCACGAAGAGACCGACGTGTACCCATCTAGACTAAAGTATTATGCAGATAGCCAACTGAACGTCAAGCAAGAATTGTTTGACCACGTCTCCAAGCAAGAGACAAGATTCGCGGTTGACCAGGCGGTCGACCACCGATTTGACCAAGAGATGCAGCAGCACGAGCTGATCATCCGATGGAGGGGGCTCGAGGAGATCGAGAATTCATGGGGGACATTGGACAACATGATCAAGGACATTCCGAAGCTGGTTGTCGCATAGCGACGGGTGCAAAAGACAAGCCACTGCTTGAGGCAGTGCAAGACGAGCGCATCGAGTCCGGCTCATGAAGCAAGACGATTAGACAGGTGATCCGTGGGGCGAGGCTGAAGAGACATTGACAAAACCAACGGTAAGCAAAGCTTCGGGAGGCGTGTTGCGGGTCAGAGCCCGAGCCCTGGTAAGGCTAGAAGCTTAGCATACCGAAGCGTCCTAAGAGTAGTAGCCCGCTCGCTCCTTGGACTGCTCCGCCCCTGGCGAGCCGGAGAGCGAGCGGAACTGAGGCACAACTAACACTACCAATCGGCTCGCACAAGCTTCCCAATACACGGAGTATTCGGCGGGAGTTCCAATTTGTTGTCAGACCGGATTACTGCTCAAGCTCTTCATTGATAGTCCACAGTGCACATCGAGCGACAGTTCATCGCCAGATGCCGTAGAAATGTTTGGTGCGAATTGTGTGTACGAAATTCGGAACCTGACTAAGTAAAGTACCCGTTTTTACGATTATTTAGCACTCTTATTTATACATAGTAAAACGACCTTAAATATGGGTTCCAAAAGCGAAACTTTGTAAACGGTTTCATCAATAATACTCACAATTTGATCTGCCAATACAGAGTGGCCATGATGACTCTGCGCGATTTGATTCGCTGCTAATCATGAATTTCGCGCTGATGGGTGTCTCTCTCTCTGGAATACAATATCTTACCCTATGGCAAAATGGCGACGAAACACATTTGGGTAATTTTGCCAGGACTGTTTCGTTTGGTTGAGCGATGGACTGCAGGTTAAAAATCACTTTTCAGAGCGATGCTGCGATTTTGCCGACCCTGCGAAGACGAGCCAGAGTCAATACAGACGCTGCAGCAGTGGGACCTATCCGTTCAGCAAGGGTAAAACTATTTGACTGGACTCTTCATCACATTCTCTATTGACCTGCAAGAATTAGTACTTGAAATGTAGGAGGGTATACTGAATGAGGTGTAACTGACCCCGAAATCAACTGCGCACAGTACAGTAAAACCGGAAGAGCATTTTTGCGACATTGACTGTACTTCTCTGCTAAATCCGTGCGCAGTGTACACTAACAGCGGCAAGCAAGGCAGGAAGGAGGTGATGGCGTCTCCGTTCCCGTTCCGCCCGCCACACGAACAGCACCACCTTCCAGAGGACTGGACCGACACGGACCAGCACATCATCGAGTGGCTGCTGCTGCCGGGGGCGACGGCAACTGTTGGAGATGGCGCGCGCAAGGACGTCGGGGACTTGTCAGAGGATGTGGATGCGATGCTCGAGAAGAGCGACGCGGTGGTGCAGCCAGCTAGCACCGCAACGCCAACAGCTAAAAAGAAGCGGCCGTCGCGCAAGCGTGTGTCGATCGAAGAGAAGCGGATGAAGCACCGGGAAGTTCAGCGACGGTTCATGCAACGCAAGAAGGTGGGTGTGGGACGGCGTCGAGTAACCACCCGCCAGAGCGCCTCACCTGCTTGGCTGTGGCGTGTTATGTCGGCATATGACAGGAGGGGCTCGCGCAAGTCAAGCGGTCGATCACAACACTAGAGAAGCAGCTCGAGATCATGAAGATATCCACTGAGCGCGCTTTGCTCGAGTCGGAGAACCAGACGCTGCAGGGCCAGATCGCCGAGGCGGCGGTTGAGAAGGTCCATGAGCAAGTGGACCTATTGCAGAAATTTCAGGTGCGAAAGTAGTTCTGGCAAGGTCTGGTGGTGGTGCGCTGAGCTGACGGTTCCGGGACGTGCGGCAGGATGAAATCCCGCTAGTGGAGAAGATCTACAGACCAGTGTCGCCTCAGCGGTGGGAGGAGATCGTCTGCCAGACGCTGTCAATCATCGACACGATATTTCTGGGGCGTACGCTCGCGTCTACTGGCCTGAACGTGCTCGGCTGGACCGATCACCGCAATGTGGAGGATTCGACTGTGAAGTTTATGCTGTCGAAGACCTTTCCTCACGTGTGCGCGGAGGAGCTTTGGAGTCGCAGCTGGGAGCGAATCTCGACTGACAGCTACGCCAGTTTTTTCAGTCCATCACTTCACGTGCGGGTACGTTACACTATGGTTGTCTGCGAGCACCGATTTACTTGAGAGAGAGAGAGAGAGAGAGAGGTTCTAACAGCGAGTGATTGCCATTCCGCGTGTTTTGCTGACCTGCTCGGCAGAAACACTTGCTACAGCGCGTGTGCGACGACGCCATCATTATCTATCGCGGCATCTGCTATCCGAACACGGCACGCATCTCCCGTGCCGTCGAGATTATCAGTCGTGTTCGTCGCGCGAACGACTTCGTCTTCTTCATCCGGAGTCTGGACATGACCGAGGTCCAGCGCGGGATCGACGCGCCGGACGTGTGGACGCAGTCGCTCACGGCTCTGCGCTTCGTTCCGACAAACCCAGAGCACCCCGAGGCCGGTTGCACCGTCGACTACGGCGGCAGCTACGAGAAGATCCCGAGGGGCGGCGAGCGCTACTGGCTCATGGAGATCCTCTTTCTCGTGCTGCGCTTCGAGACGTCTCTCATCTCGCCCATGTTCGCGCTGTGCGACTGACGAGGTCCGGTTGAAGCACGGCACAATGGTGTAATAGATTAAGTTATGTTGAACTAGCGCTGCTGTTTTTTTTGTGTCGCTGATGGTACTCTGCGATCAGGTCCTGAAGTAAAAGCTCGAGATCACCGCACATTTCGATCGCGTCAGTGCATTTGGGGGATCGACCGACCAAGCGTCGAAATGCTCGCTGCTCGCACGACTGCTCGCGCACTGCGCACCAGCGCTCGCCGCGCCATCAGCTCCCGGGCCGCGGCCCTCGGAGACAACGTGTTCGCCGAGATCTCCGCGTTGGCGGCCCAGCATGGAGCTGTGAACCTCGGACAGGGCTTCCCGTCGTTCAACACTCCCGAGTGAGCCCCGCATCCGCGATCCAATAAGGCGCGGAGGTTCGGACAGAGGGAACATTAACCGGATATGGTTCGTTTTGTGTCAGCTTTGTCAAGAAGGCGGCGATCGACGCCATCAACGGCAATTTCAACCAGTACACTCGTCCTGGCGGCCACGTCGACTACGTGACCGTGCTCGCCGAGCTGTACTCATCGTTGCTGGGCCGCTCGCTCGACCCGATGAAGGAGATCGTGACGTTCAACGGAGCGCAGGAGGGTATTGCGTCCATCCTCGCGGCGCTGCTCGAGCCGGTGCGTCCGCCAAATTGTTATTTGTGAATCGCATCGGCTTACTCACTTTTGTCACTTTTCTCACCTTTGTCTCGGTGCAGGACGATGAGGTTGTCGTGTTCGAGCCCTACTTTGATGCGTACAAGACAGTAGCGACGCTGCTCGGCATCAAGACTGTCGGTGTGCCGTTCGAGCTGGCTGAGGACAAGCGCACAGCGTTCAACAGCAGCGGACCTCTAGAATCGGGGACAAAGTTCTCGTCTAGCGACTTCCGTATCGACCTGGCCAAGCTGGAGGCAGCCATCACGCCGAAAACCAGGATGATCGTTCTCAACACGCCGCATAACCCTACTGGCAAGGTGCTGTCTAAGAGCGAGCTCGAGGGCATTGCTGCCGTGCTCGAGAAGCACCCGAATGTGCTCGTGCTCGCGGACGAGGTGTACGAGTTCATGTGTTACGACGGACTAGAGCACGTGCGCATCGCGTCCTTTCCGGGCATGTATGATCGCACCATCTCGCTGTTCAGCGCGGGCAAGACATTTTCGTGCACTGGGTGGCGCGTGGGCTACGCGGTCGCCCCCGCGCCTCTGGCTTCGGCTATCACCAAAGCGCACAGTGTCGTGCCTTTCTGTGGCACAACCCCGTTCGAGGTGGCCATGGCGCACTGTTTCAAGCATATCCAGCATAGCGATTACATCGCCGAACTCAACACTCTGCAGGTACAGTGCGAAGCCTACACGTTTTGGTAGTTTATCGGGTCATTGGGACATTACTTATTGCTACAAAACTGTGACACGCAGGGCAAACGAGACCTCGTCGTCGACGCTCTCGAAGCGGCTGGGTGGCGTCCGATCGTGCCGGAGGGAGGCTACTTTGTGTGCTGCAACGTGTCTAGCCATCCGTTCTTGGCCGAGTTTGGCGATATCGAGATCACGGAATCGTTGCCCAAGCGGGTACCCCTCACCACTTTGTCGCCTTATCAACGTACCGCCGACCAAACGCTTATTTCTTGCTGTGTTGTCTTCGCCAGGACTACCCGGACTATCAGAGCGCGTACAAGCTGTGCAAGGAGGCGAAGCTGGCTGTGATCCCGACGTCACCGTTCTTCAGCCGTCCTGAAAACCAGTTGGCACCGGGAGTCGTGCGTATCGCGTTCTGCAAAGACGACGAGACGCTTCACAAGGCCATTCGCATCATCGAATCGCTCAAGGCGTAAACCAAGGAGTATGAGTGCCACCCCTACCGGCAATGGCAGTTCATCCCAACTGAGATCCAATAAACTCGTGGACTTGCTTTGCTGTCGTCTCGGTGATCCACGGCAGCATCCGACGCCAGTGCATCTCGTTAAATTTTCTCACTGGAATCTGGCCGACTGAAAAGTTCGCGAACCGGAAGCTCAATGAAAGTGCGCTGCCAATCGAAAGTCCAGGGATCGCGCGAAAAAATGCCAGACGAGAACCAAACATCTCGTCGTTGCCTTCGGCACTGAGTGCGAGCGGCGAAGAGTTAAGCTTGGACCGGTATAGTCGGAACCCTGCTTTTAGCTCCTCCCTGTCAGCACACCCAGCATTAGTTTAGTACAGCCAAGTGATGAAGACGACATGAGAATAGACACTTACGCAACAACGCGAAGAACAGCTCCACACAACGTCCGGATATCTGCGAGCACGATTAATCTCGTGTTCTGAAGCAGTCCAAACCGATCGATGACTGCAGCGTCGCTGCTGTCCACTTGGTCAACATGAAGAACGACGAGAACCTTCTTGAAAAGCGACACCAGCGTACGAACTCGTGGATGTTTTTGAGCATCTCGCGACGGGGCTCCTTCTAAGAAGTCGGGTACCTCACTCGCAGCAAGCCAAAGAACCGCCATCCGCGAGCTCAGCAGAATATCTGCCTCGAGCGAATCGTCAATCTCCACTGACAATTTTGTGTCCTTCAGCTCCATGAGCAGCGAAAACGCTTGGGAACCGGCAAATTGCTTGTTCACAAAGATGACAGTACTCGCTGGAGTGGATGAGCCATGCACAACTTGCTGGGTTTCTGGTTCAGGTTGTTCGTGGGAAACTGGCAGTAGTTGGAATGATGGGGCTTCTACAACAGGGTCGCAGTTCACTTGAACAGTACCGGCTGTTGCGACAATCGATGCTTCGACATGCTCTTCTCGATGATAGTCGTTTTGGCGTTGAGCACGTTGTGGCAGATCATCACGAGCTGCAAAAGAGTCCAACTTGGCTTTCGCCTGGCGTCGCTGCTGTAGCTTGGCTAAAGCTTTCAGTCGATTTGCTTCAATTCGTTCGCGAACCAAATCAGCGCCGTTGGAATCAGCGGATACGGTTTCACTCGGCGGCGGCGGATTTGTAGTCGTGCCGACCAGCAAACCGATATTAGCTACACTGGTGACTTGATTATCCGCCGCAACCGTTGGCAGCGGTGTGCTATGACCGACAGGTTCGAGTCCTGACAGCAAATTGAAAGAAGGTGCGCGTTCGCTTTCAGCAAACCCAGATTCATCGATTCCACTGATCGCGACTGCTGGTGTTCGACTGCAGTCGGATTCCGTGAACGCCATCTCAGTTTCAATAGTAGCGTCCTCATGGTCGTTTGCATGGCGTTCTGACCCAGATCGACGATCTCCGGGAACCACTGAAGGTTCAATAACACCAGGATTTTGCGGAGCTGCAGCGTTCATTTGTAAACTACGCCGGGTACCATTCAGGCGTGAAGACGTGGGCAAGTTCTTCGACTCTTCTTCCAGTTGGTCAAGACAGGCGCTAATGACACCGCCAGCAGGAATAGCTCTCATGTCCCTCCCTCGTCGCAAAAACTCGGGGGTATCTGGCGATTCAAGCAAGGAACGAGCATAGATGGCTCGCATATCACCCGAGATTGGGCCACTTCTGCGACGCTTCCGGCTTCGCGCACTCGTCGGAGTCACAGACTGCGAGTATAGTAGCTGGGACGTATCGTTGATAAATGAGTCGTCTTCCTCGTCAGGGTCGCTACACCCAGACTCTCCGTACTCGTCTTCTTTTCCACCCCTCACCTCAACTTCTGACTCAATATAGAGCGAAGCCAGCGCATGCAATTTGCTTCGCTCCGCATACTTTTTTGATCGCTTGACTTGTTTCCCCCACGGCGACGAGCCCTCCGACAACTTTGAAGCACTACCCTCGCCAGGCGATTGTGAGGCACCATATTTGCGCTTCAGACGGCGGAATCTGCGAAACTTCTTCCCAGAATCATCTTCTGCCATCGAAAGCAGTAAGGAACTGGGTGAAGTCGAGTGCAAATTGCGGGTCGGGGTGGACTCATCAGCAACTAATGAAATCGTTACGGGACGAGCAGTAGATGGCGGCGGTCGTTGGTTCGAGAAGTGGTGAAGAGCAGTTTCTGGGTCCTTGATATTGCTATGAAGTGGACAGTACGCGAGAAAAAGCGTTCCTGCATCCGAGCTTGCTTTTGGCGGATCCAGCTGAACCAGCTTGTGATGGGCAAAGGCGGCACAGCTGACGTGGAAGGCCACGAGACATTGCTTGTATGCGCATTGGATGATCCCTTTTCCCTTACGAGAATGGCACACCGAACAGTCGAGGTCACATCGATCGCTGTCCAGCGCATGAAGTGATCCCAACGATAAACCTTCACCATTCTTGGTAAGTTGCAGCTCGGGAATCCACAGAAAACACTGGACATGCACCCATCGACCGCACTCTGTCCTCTTCATTGCACCCCCACGCAGCGGACACAAATAACAATCGAGCTGTTTACCTCGACTCGGTTGCTCGATCTCGCTACTGCATGACACTGGGTTCAGCCGGCATGCATCACAATACCACTCCCCTTCAGGAATTCGATCGATACCATAGCAAAACTGGTGCACAGGAACGTTGCATCCATCGCAAAAGACGATCGGATCATCCTCCAAAGACTCGTCCTCTCTGCAGATTGAACACGCCTCGTCGTCGCTTGGAGTACTGCCTTCATGTCTTGCTTTGACTGCATCCCGAACAACTGGATCTGCATTAGTGCTGCCATCGAATTCATCATCCACCGGTTTCTTCGCCTCCATCGTTTTTGACCCCATTTTACGCAATGAAAGGGACCGTCTAGGTATTGGTGGTGTCGTCGATGGATGTGTGACGACTTGCACTACCATATCTTCAACAGGGTTTTCATCCACAGGACACTGAGCCGACGGCTGACACGGTTCAGGAGGCGCTGGCACACAGTTGCTGCCACGATAATCAAACATCCGAGCAGCATCATCTCCGTCAAACCTCAGCTGTCGAGAAATCGATAAACGGGGAAATACTGGCGGGTCTGCAGCCAAGTTATCCCCCTTGTCGTCGCTACTCTCCGCGAATGCCCTGTCATCGGATGGAGAAGGTGTCGGCGACAGCGACAACGACAATGACTGCAACTCGAGTAGCTGCTCCAGCAGTTGTTCACCCCGTTTCACATCTTGAGGATCAACTAGCATCTTCTTGTTGGCGGATGCGACCTTCCGGTCTGTAACCTTCGCGGCACGCTCACGTGCTGACGTGCTAGAATTTTGAATTGCCTTCGTGCTCGAAGTTATTGTTGTACTCTTCCGAGTCTGTTTCGAATGGAGCTCGCTGCCACCATTCACAGCCTCCTTTTCGTCCGGAGTACCGTTGTCTGGCACCGGGTCGATATACTGAGGACTGTAGTGAGTATCAATATCCTGAAGCGAGTCATCCAATTCAACAACATCTTGGGGTGATTTGAGCGTATGGGTTGCAAGCGACGAATTCTCCCTTGAACTGCTCCAATTTCTGCTCACATCTTCTGCTGTCTCCACGACATCTTCATCACAGGCCTGCGGATCACCACGACCACCACGAGAGTGCATAGCGCACTCCCATTCGTCTTCATCAACTCCATTGATCTTCCGTACCATAGACACAAGAACCATCGACCGAGCGGAATAACCCACCAAGGATGCCGCACGCGCTTCCGATACGGTGCGTCTGCGAAGCAACTGACGACGCTGAGCCACAATCGGGTGGAGTAGATTTCGCTCGCTCGACTCAAACTCTGCCGCAGCGAACTTAGCGGTCGTGATTGATCGCTCGATGTCGTTCAGCTTCCAGCTGTCATCCAGAACCCATCCAGTCTGTTCATACCGGCGCCGCCCTTGACCATCAGAAATCTGCTTCCCCGCGACCTTGGAGGCTTGGAATTCCGGTATGTTCATTTCAAGCTGTGACAGCCGAGGCTTGATACCGTTTGGGATCATGCGGGGACACTTGGAGTACGAAAATTTGTTCTTGAACGTTGTCAGCGCTCGATTAACTGTTTTTGCCGCCGCCGCACTACGGGCCAGCTTCTTTTCTTCGTCACCTTCTGTAACGAGAATAATCACCTTCCCTACTCGTTTTCGTCCTGTGCGACCCATCCGCTGAATCATCCGAACCGGCGAAGTGAGGGCATCGAACGAAACAATGAGGTCCACTTCTCCAATGTCCAAACCTTCTTCGGCGATGCATGTGGCGATAAGCACGTTGAATATTCCTTGGCGAAACTTTTCGACGATCTCCTGCTGAACCTTCTGAGACTGTCCCTTGTTCTCCTTCAGTTTCCCCGACGTGCCTTGTCCAACAAACTGTTGCACCTTTAAGAGCGGTGCGAGCGGCTTCAGCAATTCCACAATCTCGACAACGCTCGTTCGATACTGAGTGAATACGATCGCGCGAGTACTGGAGCCTCCAGCCGCATGACGCTGGAAATGCTCGTGAAGAACCTCGCGCAGCTTCGTCAACTTCGGGTGGCTTGCAGACCCAGTTGACGTATTGGATTGCGTACCGTTGCCAGCACTAACAGTTGCCAGACTTAACTCCAAGGCGTGGAACTCTGAAGACTGAAGCATTTCCTTTTTCGACCACGATAACCGCCCCCCACTTTGCCGCTCCTCGACCCAGCCCAGCACGTACTCCTTGAAGCTGCTGAGCCCATGCACAGTCAACAGGTTCTTGGCGTGCAGGAGACTGATCAACATTGCCAAATCACTTTCTGCCCCGCGATTTGAGTCGTAAGACGGGCTTTGGCGGAACTTCTCGCGAGCTTGAAGAACATACCACCGCGTCAGCCGCTCGGGGTCGTGATATTGAATGACGTCTCCCTGAAACAGCCGCTGGACGATTCGCAGGAATACTTTCATCAACAATGCCTTCACCTCCGTGATCTGGTTACTCAGCTTGCAAACAATAACCTCCTCTTGGCGAGCGTGGGTATACTTCTTCACATCATAATCATCAGCCGACCGGCTTTCAATGTGAGAGATCCGAAGGTTCTTCACCACATCCTGGATCACATCAAACTTCGACCCAGGCGTCGCCGACAACGCAAGGACGCGAAAAAATGGCGTCTTTTGTTCGATCGCCTGGATGACACCGCAGTAGGCATAGTTACCCGTCGCGCGATGCGCCTCATCCACGACAAGACAGACAAAGTCTTCAGCATGGCACACTCCATTCCGCAAATCGTTCTGCATACTCTGCGGCGTGCAAAAGAACACGCGCTTTGACTTCCACAACACTTTCCGGATGGACGGAGACACGCTGCCCTGCAGTTCGGCCGTGTCAGCTTGCGGGATACCCATGATTTCGTGACATGCCTTGATTTGCTGGGCCACGAGCGGCTTGGTTGGCGCCATGAACACGATCTTGCCGCGAGGAAACCATCGGTAGAAATTATACATGACCACAGACGCAATGAGAGTTTTGCCGAGACCCGTAGGCAGCGACGCGAGTGTGTTGTGGTATAACGCCTTCTCGGTAATTGCGAGCTGGTAGTCACGAACTGGATAGTTGGTCGGGTAGACGAACCGATCAGCCGCTTCATAGTCGATCTGCGGGTAGCTGGAGCGATTCACAATGTCCAAATACCGCTGCTTGGCCATCGAGTCTTCTCCAGTTGCCACGAGCGGAAACGGCGCCACCGAGGGTTGGTGCATGGTGGTTTGGCCATGCGAGTTCCTTGTTGATGGCTGCAGCATTGAGCGAGCAGATGTCTGCCTTGGAGCAGCAGTCAGCAACGACTGGGATCCGCGCGTACCCGACCGCGGCCGCTGTACGCTCTCGGGGCCTTTCTCACCAAGTTGTTGACCACTGGCGTGCTGATGGAAGACTCTGCCAACCGGTGGCGGCGCGCCGAAAGAGATGGTCGACTGAACCGTCTTCTTTGCCTGCATCACAGAGGGCATCGTTGCAGCCGCGTTACCGGAGAGCGACGCTGGTCGCGTTTGATCATACAACTGACCCTTCGGTGTCCCGCATACTGAACAAGCAGATAGCGCCGGCGCGTTCATCAGCGTGCACGATCGGCAGGACCAATGTCCAAATGTCGACGCTTGTCCGACACTGGGAACGGCAGGATGCGGGACGGATGGAGGCGGAGGCGCTGGTCCTGCCTGTCCGGATCTGACTGAAGCGGTGCACAAGTGCTGCGCTTCAATGTCGGCAAGCTTGGATAGCAGGTCGTCGTCCCATTCCTCTTCCTCCATCAGCGCCGCGTCCTTTTCCGAATGCAGTGCCACTTTGCACATGATCAGCCAAACTCTCGCAACCGCATTTTTGGCCAATACGGGCGAGTATAAATTTGCAGCGAGATAATTTCAGCCAATGGGATACGTATTGGCGGTTGTCATCGGCCCTCTCTTCGTAAAGAGGAAAAACGAAACATGGCGCGCGATGGCGGAGTGCTGTGCCGCTACTTCTTCCAGGAGACATTCGCGGAGGACGAGTGCGCCGCTACCGGTGCGCCGCTGGAGTCGGCCGCGTCCTCACTGATGCTGTCAGCTGAGCCCACGCTCGCCGAGCTGCGTCGCAAGTTCCCGTTCGTCGGGCAGTATCATTTCCGGCTTCAACATGCCGCTGGGGGAAACGGGAGCAACGGAGCGCCTCCAGGGAAGAGCGCGTACTGCTGGATGGATCTGAGAGACGACGGGCGTGTGTTGCCTGTTGGCCACCGAGGCGACATTCTCGTCAAGGTTCTGCAAGTGTCGCCGGATCCCGCGACTGGTGAAGACAGTCAGGAGCCTGCCGAGGTTCCCGAGGACGAACAGTTTGCAGCCTACTTCCGGTCACAGCAGACCCCCAAGGCAGCTCATCAACGCGATCCGTCGCTAGCGAGCGGATATGGGGCGGGCGGTACTCCGCCGCCCTCGGGAGGGTCGCAGGATGTGGCTGGCGTGCTCTTCGGTGTGAAGAAGGCGCTGGCGTCCAAGATGAAGCAGTCCACTGTCGCGCAGTCGATCCAGAAGCAGTCAGCGCGCATGTGGGAGAAGGTCGTCTCGGTCTCTTCGGGAGGCGTCGGTGTGAATGCTCCCCCAACGGCCGCCGCGCTGGAGCAGCTCGCCAAGCTGGTGGGGGCCATGAAGGCGCCGCTCAGCGAGAGCAATCGCGAGCACGTCGATCTACTCAAGCGCCTGTGGACTTGCTGCTTTGAGAACCAGCCGTTCGTCATGACTGGTCCGGGGTGGGAGCGCATGGGATTTCGCTACGGCGATCCCATGCGCGAGCTGCAGTTCCTCCTGCCGTTGCAGTGCTTGACGTTCTTCCACGAGGTGCATCGCAGTGCAGCTCTGCCGATGATGAGCGACTCGGCCTCCTCTCGAGCCCCGGCGACGTACCCGTATGCGCTGGTGGGATCGCAGATCACGTTCGTCCTCGCCGATCTGCTCCAGCTGAAGGACGGCGGGTGTCTCGGAGCGGAGCGGCCATTTTGGCGGCTCTTTGAAGATCCGATCGCGTTCTACGAGGTTTACAGCATCACCCTGCGCGCGTTCGACGCGTCCTGGAAGATGAAGGCGTCGCAGTCGACGGAAGTGGGGTTCCACGTCAATTACGCCGCGGACTTTGCGCAGGAGCTGCTTCGCCGGAGCCCCACTACCGTCAACGAGGTCGTGGAGCTGGCCTACCAGATGCAGCATTGGTAGAGCAGTGCACGAGGGGGATACGGAGAGCGATGCGAGTGTTCTGTACGACTGCGAATAAATACACTCCATGATGCACGACGATGGCACATTCGAGCTGGCACCATACGTTGAAGTCGGTTCTGCTGCACTGTAACCTGCGGTATACACTGAGTAACCCATGAAAATTATAGCCAATCACAAGGCTGCGATCCCGCCGACCGCCACGTAGTCGCTGTCGTAGAGGCACGGGCAGCAAGTGCATCGCGAGACGGGCTGACCGACGGAAGCGGAGCGAGCGACCGGAACCGACCCAATATGCGGCAGCGCGCCGTCAAGAGCGACGTGGACGATGGAGACGCCGGGGAGGGCGGGCGCGACGGCATCACGCACTCGGCGCGTCGCGCGCTCAAGAAGGTGGACGTGTACCCCAAGATGCACGGCGAGTTCAAAGTGCAGACCGAGTTCGGCGCGACGAGTACGTTCCTGAGCACTGGCGCGACACCTGCAGCTGATTCTAGAGACTCACCTGTGCGCTTGTTGCTGTGAACTGCGCGAACAGTCTCTCTGATCGCGGGAGTCGTGATGGTCGTGCTGTTTCTGTCGGAACTGCACGCCTACCTGAGCGTCAACACGCACGAGCACATGATCGTGGACTCTACCCTTGGCGAGAAGCTCCAGATCAACGTGGACATCAGCTTTCTAGCCATCAACTGCAAAGGTGGGTCGGTTGCTCGTTGCTTTGGCGCGATAATGTATCTCTGACGGGTGTTGTGAGGGGTTGCTCCACGACCCACAGACGCTCACATCAACGCAATGGATGTGGCGGGCGAGTTGCAAGTGAACATGCACCAGACGATTGTCAAGACGCGCTTGGATGCGAATGGGAAGCCGATTGGTCGCCCTATCACGATGGTGACTGACACTGGCGACGAAGAAGAGGTCAAGACGGATGTCCCGCCTGGATACTGCGGCGATTGCTACGAAGCGAAACATCCGTCGGGGAAGAAGTGCTGTAACACGTGCGAAGACCTGAAGGAGGCGTTCATCTCAAGCGATTTCTCTCTGGAGGACGCCGAGCAGAAGGAGCAGTGCATTCGCGAGAGCTTGATGGAGGAGAAGCTTGCGCAGGAAGGAGAAGGCTGTCGGTTCACGGGCAAGATGATGGTCAACCGGGTTGCCGGGAACTTCCACGTCGCGTTGGGGCGAACTTTCCATCGAGAAGGCCGTCTGGTGCATCAGTTTCGTCCTGGCCAGGAGCTGACTTTCAACTCGAGCCACATCATCCACAGGTCGGTCTGGGGGTGAACTTGCCGATGCACACCGGTATCAGTAACTGACTGTTTATATGCTTGTTTCTAGCCTATCGTTTGGAACTCCCTACCCTGGAGCCGTAGACCCTCTCGATGGCGTCGTGAAGATTGCTGAGCAAGGTTCGTTGCCAAGGATTCTGCACTGACCGTGGCTGGTGCTAACTCGTGTGCACTGGGTGAAAACAGTGGGCGGAGTGTTTCAGTACTACATCAAGGTGGTGCCGACTATTTACAGCGACATTTCGTCTTCCGTGCACTCGTACCAGGTTTGTGCTATGCGGTGTATCGCTCTCGGCGGAGGTGGTTGCTGTGGAGTTGACGATTGCCGTGCAGTTTTCGTTCACGCAGCAGTCGATGTACTTGGATCCTCACGGACAGCTCGCAGCGCTGCCAGGTTCGGAGATTACAGAGGCGCAACATGTGCTGCCTGGTTCTGATGAGCTCTTGTGCCATTCGATAGGTTCGTTCTTCGTGTTCGACTTGTCTCCGTTCGTGGTCAAGGTGGACAACGACAGGATGCCTTTGACCCACTTTCTGACCAAGATTTGCGCCATCGTCGGCGGCGTTGTCTCGGTACGAGTGAGCTATTGCAGTGCTGGTCGGTCCTGAGTGGCGCTAACCTCCGTCGCGGATGCCTCCAGATCGCCGGGTTCGTGGACTCGTTCACCTACAACTCGCTTCATGTCCGTCGCGGAGCCACAGCACTGATGAGCAAGTCGGGCTAGAGCTCCCCCCTTTTCAGTGACAGTACTGCGCTACAATAGCAACGTGCCAGCCGAACGGCGACTCACTTTAGTGTTCACGCAACTTTTGCGCAACCTTTTGTGGTCTCTTTTTTTCCTTTTCAAAATCGAAATGGCCGACGTGCCGAACGCCGCGGCGCGCGTCCGCAAGCTCGCGCGGATCCTCCAGTTCCCGCAGCTCCGCACCGCGCGGTACGTGGTCAGCTGCTGCTGCTACAGAGCTTGGTGTTGTGTGTATGATCTCATCTACTGCGGCGTTGTGGGTCGACAGGTTCGAGCAAGGCGAGGTTCAGGACCTCCTCCGCTTATTGCATTTTGGTTTGCTCGACTCGTCGCGGGCTCTGGCTCAGCTGCTTCTCCGTAAGGTGCGTATATGCTCTGTGTACACTCTACTAAGCTCCTGACACGGCTGGACGATGTTAAACGTTACTGATGGCTGCTGTATGCTTGATGTCAATGTCAGGGATACGACTTGTACGGCAAGACAGATGCGCGGTTCGTCGAGAGCTTGTTCCGACTCATGCGCGACGAGTTCCACTACTTCCCGTCGCTCAACGTGGCGCAGTTTCTGTCTCCGCAATTCGTTGAGCGGAGACTGGTGTTGACTGCGGAGATCCTGGAGCTCGTGGTCAAGAGGCGGAAGGAGCTCCAGTGGCAGCGGAAACAACAAGACGCCGTCTGGGCTCCGCCAAAAGGGCAAGTGCCATGGTTTACATGTTATTTATGCGATCATCCATTGTGCGACTGACTCGGCATATGTGGATCAGCTCAACGACAGCAGCCGCAGTCGACAACCACGTTTTGCCACCCGAGTTGACGAGCCATACTGCATTGCTGTTGGAGCGACTTGGCGAGTTACAAAAGAGCGAACGAGAAGGACGTTGGCGTGTGACGCATGTTCGTCGACAGACATCGGGGTCAGCAAGTTTGAATCTGCCGTTGAGCCGTGTTCATGGCGTTGAACGATCTGCGACCAGTCCAAGGAATGACCACTCCGAATCGACAAGGATCTACGGGCGTGCAACTGGCCGTGGGTTGATTAACGAGGACGTTGATGACGTCGACCAGCATGTTGGCGAGAACAGTGAAGAGAAGAGACTCGTTGCACCATCGAACTGCACTTGCTCTCAGCAGCACCTCGAACAGGTCCCCAGCTCGAGGTTTCTTGCATTTTCACACGGCTTTGGAGTTCTGACGTTCGGACTTGTGTATGAGGTATCAGGTTTTGATCGACATGACTCAGAAACTGGAGACGCTATCGAATGTCTTTTTGGGAAAGATGTCGGACGTCGAAGGCCGTCTGGAGCGCTTGGAAACGCAAGTGTCGGGCTTGGCTACGCAGCGAGAGCATCATCATCGGCAAGACGATCGACAAGATGGTCTCCCTGAGCGTTCCGACATTGGTGAGTCCAGCATGCGAGAGCCTCGCCAGCTATACATGTCCCAGCCGCCATCCGATTCGTTCGAAAAGGCCCGCTTTCCAGCGGAAACGTGCTCATGGCCTCCTCAACCGGCCATCTTCGATCGGTATTGAAGAGTTTTGGAGCGTTGTACTATTGGGTGGCGTCGTTGCCATTCACCCACTCAAATGGAAACAACGTACTTCGGTGCCGCTTGACCCACCGATTTCGTGAAAGCTAGCTAGCGATACGACCATCCAGCAAACCTCGGTGATGCATCGACGATAATCCATCCATTAGCTTATCGTGACGAAACCATGAAGCGAATTCTGTATTTCGGCAACAATTCGGCAAAAAAGTACCAATGACAATCACTCCGCGCTGAATGCTAATTTCTGCGCACCAATGCGCATTCATCCACCAGAACGCCTCGCCCTCTCGTTCCGCCGGTGAGGCCGCATCATTCTTCCTCGTCCCCCCTTCGTCCCTCGCGGCTCGACCCACCCACGCACGGATGGCTCTCCGTGGCGCGCTGTGGTCGCGTGCAGTATCGGCAGCGGGGCTCGCGGGCCGTCAGCGCCGTAGACATCTGAGTTCGCTCAGCTCGGCAGCGGCACGCGCGGCGTGGCGGAAGCGCGTCGACGAAGGGCCACCGCTGCGCGAATTCCTCCGCAGAGGCGCACAGACAGCTCCGTCCGTTGCTGCCGTCGACGAGGAAGCTGCGGGCGAGCCCAGCGATTCGCTCGCGCGCATCGAGCGACTGCTACATGACATCAAGCTGGCGGTACGCTAGTCATCACGGTTTGCCTTTTTTTGCCTTTTGCTGATTGACACTGCTCGCAGGAGGACCAAGTCACATCGCCGCCGCTGGAGCAAGCAAAAAGCGCGCTGGTCGATCGTTTCGGCCGACATCACACGTATCTGCGCATCTCGCTCACAGAGCGATGCAACCTGCGCTGTCGGTACTGCATGCCGGCCGACGGCGTTCCGCTGCAGCCAAGCGACGAGCTGCTGTCGACGCCCGAGATCCTGCGGCTCGCACGCATGTTCGCGGCATCTGGCGTCGACCGCATCCGCCTCACGGGCGGTGAGCCGCTGCTGCGGCGCGACCTGGTTGAGCTCGTCGCCGAGTTGCGCGCCATCCCTGGCATCCGATCGGTGGGGATCACGACGAATGGGATCGCGCTGCTCCGCAAGCTCGAGGCGCTCCAGCGCGCCGGTGTGGACCGTCTTAACATCAGCCTCGACACGCTGCAGCCCGACAAGTTCGCGCACATTACGCGGCGCGCGGGGTTTCGCCATGTGATGGAGGCCATCGACCGCGCAGAGGCGCTCGGCTTCTCCCCGCTCAAGATCAACTGCGTCGTCATGCGCCACTTCAACCTGGACGAGATCGTCGACTTCGTCGCGTGGACGCAGCATCGCGCGGTGGACGTGCGCTTCATCGAGTGGATGCCGTTCGACAGCAACCGCTGGAACGACGAGACGTTCGTGCCCTTCCGCGAGATGATGGCGCTCATCCAGGCGCAGTTCCCGCAGGTCGAGAAGCTCGAGGACGCGCCGCACGACACCTCCAGGGCCTTCCGCGTGCCGGGGTTCCTAGGTCAGTTCGGCTTCATCACGTCCATGAGCGACCACTTCTGCGGCTCGTGCAACCGCTTGCGCCTCACGGCCGACGGGAACCTCAAGGTCTGCCTCTTCGGCAACACCGAGGTCAGTTTGCGCGACGCAGTGCGGCTCCAGCTGCCCGACGACGACATCCAACGCATCGTCCAAGCGGCGGTGCGGCGGAAAAAGTTCGCGCTCGGAGGTCACGGCGACATGTATGGCATCTCGCAGGCTAAGAACCGACCCATGATCCTCATCGGTGGGTAGGATGGCGGCACCTCGCGACGGGTCTATTCTCTACAGAACCACCAGTAAATACAGCATGACCAAAATACTCAACCGTACGAAGGCGCACCGCCAGCATCAGCAAGTTGTCGAGCGCGCTCTCCGCGCTTCTTCACCACCGACGGATATCGCGCCGTGCATTTGCGGCGCCGTCGTGATGATCGTCAGAGCCCTCGCCTGGTGGTAGACCTGCTGCGTCCGCCACTACTGTCGCGCACGTGTAAGCTCAGCTGCAATCAACTTGGCCAGAGGAGTAGCATGTCGCCTGGAGCCTGGACTACCCGACGGAGCTTTCTTGACAAGAGTACCGAAGCACAAAGTTTCTTGGTGCAATCTTTATCAAACGTGAGCGGCTTGACTCACGACGACCTGCCCTTCGTCTTGCGCCTTTGTTCATTCCTGTCTTTCTCCTACACCGACGCGCGCCGCTCTCGCATCCGCAAGGGTCGCAGGCACTGCAAGCGACCGAAGCCTCATCCGTCGCTGCGAACCTAAACGTATAGCGGTAATGCACAAGCTGCCGTCAGCATCTTGACCTCCTGCAGCAACACTTCGTCACAAGGAAAATACAATATAACACGCACCCCCGACCGTTTGGACGACAGACTGGCGACGCTGGGTGGATGAAAAGAGAGTCCGGTTGTTGGTCTTGCACCAGCCAATGCCGCACTCATCTTCCAATCCATTGCCAACGACTGCGGCCACGTCGGATCTCGGTCGCCGACCTAGCGGCGAGGCGAGCGGTCCTGCTGGCCGGGGCTGGGACTGCTTGGTCGTCACAGCAGTAGCAATAGCAATACAGAGTCAGCCATCGACCACTTCAACAGACTTTCAGTCGAGTGTGGTAGGAAACGCACCTGCGGCGGCGCGGGGACGCGGAGCGCGAGCGCGAGTACGATCGCCTCGGGGACTGGCGCGGCCTGGAGGGGTAGCAAATCCGACAAGAGCGAGGTCAGCGTCACCATCGTCTCGGCACCACCAAACGCCAAACGGAGACGTACGACGCCGGCGTCATGAGCGCGCGCATCTGGTCCGGGGTCTTGCGCTTCTGCTGGGCGAAGAGCACCGCGATCTCGCGGCCGCCGAGCCGCGTGCGGTCCATCTCGAACTTGATCTCGCGCGCCTCGCGGCTGTCGTTGAACCTGAACGCATACGACACATTGAGCAACTGATCCAACATACGTCACCAACACAATTGCGATCCACGTACTCGATGAACGCAAAGCCGCGCGAGCGGTTCGAGCCGTACTCCTTCGGCATGTACACGTCGCGGATGTCGCCCGGGTGGCGCGAGAACGCGCGGCGCAGCTCGTCGGGCGACACGTCGTCCGCCAGGTTGCGCACCAGCAGGCTCATGGGCACCGGGCGGCTCCGCGACCGGTCCTCGCGGTCGCGGGACCGGGAGCGGCCGCGCGCGCGGTCCCGGTCGCGGCTGCGTTCGCGCGAGCCGCCGCGCTTGGGGGACCACGACGGCGAGCGTCCGCGCGCAGGGCGACGGCCTCCGCTGCGGCTACGGCTGCGACTGCGACGACGCGGACTCGGACTGCGACGGCGGGGGCTCGGGCTGCGGCGACGCGGGGACGGCGAACGGCGGCGCGGTGACGGCGAGCGGCGACCCATGCTGGCGGGCGGGGGGGAGGGAGCAGGGAGGGGGGCGGTGCGAGGAAGAGGGGGGAGGCGAGTTGACCAAGCGCGTCTTCTCGCGGGTTCGCTTTTGGCTTTGGGCTTTTTCGCCGGGTGGCGGCGTCTCGTTCTGGAAAAACGCGCCGAGACCTGCGATAGAGCATAGTTGACTCTGAATTGAGGGCGGACAGCGCGTCGCCAGCAGCATCCGAGGAAGACATATGCTATTCCATAGGTTCAACACCATCACAGCCGTGAACCGGCGCCAACGGCTCGATGCGACTATGTCTCTCTGACCTGTGTGTATGTCTACGAGCGCGGGCGCTTGCGCTGCACCGGTACGGGCGACCCGAGCTCGAGGCAGCGCTCGTAGGCCGCCCAGATCGAGTCGGCGATGACCGCGCGGAAGCCGTTCTTCTCGGCGCGGTACAGCGCCGCGGCCGTCGTGCCGCCCGGACTTGTGATGTTGTTGCGCAGCACGACCGGGTGCTTGTCGGACGCCTGCAGGTACAGCGCCGAGCCGAGCATCGTCTGCTCCACGAGTTTCTGTCGCGGACGCGGGCGTTAGCAGATAACAGATGTGGCGCGAACAGCGAGCAGCGAGCAGCGTACCGTCGCGACTGCGCGCGAGAAGCCCATGTGGACGCCGGCATCGATCATCGACTCGGCCACCAGGAAAAAATAGGCTGGAGACCACCAGCACCAACATGCGCATGCACGTCAGAGGTCTTGGAGCACGCATGCAGTCACTTCCTCGAGCTAGTCGTACCTGGCCCTGAGCCCGACAGCGCCGTCGCCATGTCGAGCTTGTCTTCTTCCTCGACAAAGACCTGCGATCGCCATGTTAAACGCACTCGAAGCGTCCATCGTGCAATATCTAAGGCTGCTGTACCTCGAGGCCGAATGAGCTGAGGATTCCCTTCGCCTGATGGACATGACATGGAAGTTAGCTAACAGCGGACTGCATGTGGAACACACGTAGCTTCACCAGCTCGTGCTGCTCCTCGGTGACGTCCTCCGACTGCGACCACACCGTCGTGCCCTGGCCGATCATGGCCGGCGTGTTGGGCATCGTCCGGATGATGTGGGTAGCGCTACCCAGCACATCTTGCATGCCTAGCCAGCACGTTCAGCGTCACATTGGCATGCTTCTTCCTGACACCGTGTTGCCACAAAGCAAACAACCATCGGATTACACACCATCGATCGTCATGCCGGCGACAACGGAGATGATGAGAGCGTCGGGCTCCATGACGGACTTGAAGCTCTCCATAACCTGGTCCAACAAGTCATCCTCATTTAGCTTGATACGCACCGGAGCAGATTGCATCACGTAGCATACCTCTTCAATGACTTGCGGCTTGACGGCCAGGAGAATGGTGTCGGCTCCCTTGACAGCCGTCGTATTGCGGTCGCTCGTCTTGACGCCCATCCGTTCAAACATGTTGCGCTTGTCTGACAGCACAAATAACAGCTCACAGTCAGATAGACCGCTCGAGAACTACTCGCAAACCACACACGTGTGTGACGTACTCGTGTTCGGATCCGACACCACAATGTTGGAGCCGTCGATGAGCTCCTTGGACGCGAGCGCCGTGACGATGGCCTCGGCCATGTTGCCGCCGCCGATCACCGCCAGTCGCTTGACGCCAAGCTTTGCCGGCGCCTTGGCATTGTCGCTGCTGCTCGCTGCGCCTGGTGCGGTCGAATAGGACCGGATTCCCAGTGCATTCGACTGTCGCTCTGCGAACCGGCTGGAAAGCGATGGCATGAGCATCGCTGAGCTGGCGCGGCCCACAACCGACAACCCACGGGCTCCGTAGATTCCTGCCGACGCATGACGCGCTTGGCGCTGGAGCAGCGCGGCCGAGCGCTTCGCTGTGGCACGGACGAGCATGGCCGTTCACGAGAGATAGGAGAGGCGATGCGCAATGGAGGTGAGGATCTCGCAATGATCTGCAGGATCAGTTCAGAAAGCTCAGATATATACGGCGCATCAGAATCTGAGACCAGCGGTGCTTCCTGATAACGTGAAGCACCAGAATGGCACTTCATCGTCCGATGTGAAGTCCACATGAGGATCAATGGCAACAGGACAATCAGGTTTCGACACGCCACGTACTCATAATTGGTGTTGTGTTTTGCCAAACCATGCGTTCGTCCGCTAAGCAACTTTTACCTCGTGTTAAGCAAAAGGTTTTACCGAGTCCACAAGGATATTGCTCGGTATCCCATTCGCACGGTGACAAGAATCCAAAGATCGTGCAGAGCCGAGCAAGTAGACACCGGGGTTTTCGAGTTGGCCACATGGAACCTGACGATACTGCATTTTGTTCCGTTTGGCAGTCCTGGTCATTGTCTTGCGGTTGCGAACCGATATCTGTACTTCGGTGCATTCTTGGGGACCATCAACCAAGAACACACCCAGGAACTCATCAGCAAGCTCATCGATTCAGTGCACATTCGCTCGTTCACCTATCCAAACCAACGAGCAGTGGTAGGTACCCTGATGATCTCTGCAGCGACGATTACTGATCATTCGAGTTCGTCGAATGCCTTAATGACGTTGTCGGGAGCCTGGACGAGCTCGATGAGAACGCCCTCGCCCGAAAGTGGAGTCGCTTCGTTACCCTTGGGGTGGATGAAGGCGACGTTGAAGCCTGCAGCCCCCTTGCGGATACCGCCGGGGGTGAAGCGCACTCCCTTGGCCTGGAGCTCCTCAACTGCCTTTGGCAGATCGTCGATCCAGAGGCCGATGTGGTTGAGTGGCGGCACGTGCACCTTGGGCGACTTGTCCGGGTTGATGGGCTGCATGATGTCCACTTCGACGGCGAACGGGCCGCGGCCGCACTGCAGAATGTCCTCGTCCACGTTCTCCTTCTCGCTCTGGAACGACCCCTTCTTGGTGAGCCCGAAGACGTCTACCCACAGCTTGCTGAGCGCCTGCTTGTTCGGTCCGCCAATGGCCACCTGCTGCAGTCCCAGCACGCGGAACGTGGATTTCTGTGCAGGAATCGATTAAAACGGCTCGGCATAACGCGAGAAAGTCGACTCGGCAAGCTGGTACGAACCCAAGCGACCTGCCGAGCCAGGTGCTGCGAGGCGGCGCCGCGTCCAGCCGCCCCGACGACTGCTGTCTTGGCCAGTCGCGACAGCATATTGAGCGATACCTTCAGTGCGATCTCTCTCTTCGACGGTGTCGAGGTGTTCGCAATGCAGAGAGAGTGAGGGCGGTTCTTTGTCCACAGGATTGCCAACTTCAATCTCTGGCAGGTTTTTAACGTGCATGGTAGAATTATCAGCTAGTGTATCCGTTATTTCTTTGCACATTGTTTGCACCGTCGCACTTAGCCGCGACCTGACCAACATGCAGGCAACACAAGCGGCGACGCAGCAGACCTCTCCCGAGATGGAGGACGAGGACGCGGCGTGGGCACTCGAGCTGGAGGAGGAGCTCGCCCTCGAAGGTACGTAGACGGTCGCGCGCGAGGTACTGCTGTCGTGGCGCTCAGCGGAAGGCTCTGCTTGTCTTTGGCGGCGCGTATGGGTTGATTTCTCGTTGCGACGGTTCATTCAGACAAGACGGAGGTTGGGGAGAGCACGCCGATGGAGGATGAAGGCGCCGACTCCACCACCGATGTCGTAGCAGTTGGGGCGAAGCAGGCGTCTCCGGCCGAGCGGCGCTCCGTGGCAGGCGACCTGCCGCTGGAGGTGCTGGTGCTCATCATCAGTTTTGGCCAAGTGGGCCGCATCTGCAAGTCTTGGAGCCTCGCCTCCATCGCCTGTAGGTGGCGTCTGATACCGAGTCTCTGTAAACGCTTTGACTGATGTTTTGTCGACTGTAATGGCGCAGTGGGTCGCCGCCGCTTCTCGTCGAGGTTGTCCGAGATCCTGAGACCACTTACGCCGAGCGCCGCGCTGATCGCGCTCGACGTGGAAGCGGAGCTGCACTCGTGCTACGGACAGAGGTGGGTGTTCGAGTGACGGAGTGATCGATATCACTGTGCGACTGACCGTGATGTACGGCTGGGTTTTGTTCCTGCAGCTTCTCGCTGACCAAGGCATACGGACACAAGGCGCGGCAGCTGCTATTTAATCTGAAGGACTCGCGCAACTCGGCGCTGCGCAACCGCCTGCTCTCAGGCGAGCTGCCGGCGCACACGCTCGTCCGTATGAGCGCGACGGACATGGCTAATCCGCAGCTGGTGCGGCAGCGGCGCGAGTGGATCAAGAAGCGCACGCACGAGGTGATGCGCGACGAGCGCGAGCTCGAGGGCTTCGAGTCGGACCTGTTCGAGTGCCGCATGTGCGGCTCGTCGCGCACGAGGTACCGCCAGTGGCGGCGCAAGGCCGTCGTGGACCGCACGCGTATCATCGTGATCTGCCTGCGGTGTCCCTACCGCTGGGAGCTGTAGATCGCGCTCCGTGTGTACTAGAAGGAATCAGACGGCGCGTGCGTTGCTCTGCTTGGACGGGTTGCTTGTGTTGGCGCGAACCGGTCGCGCGAAATACTGAAGTCATTCCCGCGTCGCCCAAGTCTGTAGACTGACAGCAGGCACTGATGGCGGGCCATGATGGCAGAACTGCCTTGTCGAAGTTGGCGTCTGATAATCGTACTTTAAAGAAGGCATTCAGTAAATTTGACCACGAAATGATGTCCATTCTTGTTGTGTGCACCGGCAGCGATGGACGCCAGCAAGAGCACGGACGGGAGCGGCGACGAAGGCAACTATGAGGACTTCTTCAGCGCGGAGCTGTTCCTGAACCTGGAGTGAGTCGTAGACAGCATCGGGTTCGCAGGCTCGTTGTGTGCAGTGCGGCTGACTGTTGACGTGCGGTTGGTTGGTTGCGTTCGGTCCAGCTACGTCAAGTGCGACTTCGACTTTGGCGTCGTCAAGCAGCAGCTGCTGTGCTCCACTGCAGCTTCAGTGCGTGTGCATTGTGTTGCGCGTGTGGGCTGGACTACTAGCTAAGCGAACACGTTGTAACGACAGACAGACCACGATCTCACTGGCCAGGTCGTGTGGCCAGTATCGGTGTTCCTCGCATGGTGAGATGCTCGCTGATCTGCCCAGCGATGTTGGCACGCCTGCTGACGCAAATCGGCTCTTTAGGTTTCTGGTTTCTCGACAGGACGAGCTTGCGGGCAAGACAGTGGTCGAGCTCGGTTCCGGTGCGGGGCTCAGCGGGCTTGTCGCCTCCAAATTTGCGTGCGTTGTTCTGGCCGTCGCGCCACCATACAGCTACGATTGTATCTCACCTAGGTGCAATGTCTGTCGACAGGGCTCGGACTGCGCTGACTGACGGGAATGAGATCGTGCTCAAGCTACTGGAAGACAACGCCGACCACTCTGCTCCCGAATCGGTATGTTAGTCGATGGCTTCTGACTGCCTCAATTTGCTTCTAACATTCGACGCTGTCTAGTGTATTGCTCTCCGCTGCTCTGGGGAGAGCAAGCTAGTGCCGACGCGTTCGAGAAGAGCTTCCCGCATCCCGTTGACGTGCTGGTCGGTGCCGACGTGGTGTGCTGGCCGATGCTCGTCAAGCCGATCCTGCAGACCATCAAGCATTTGATGCTTCGGGCTCCGGCGCCGCTCGAGACGGTCTTCTACTGCGGCTTCGTGTGTCGCGCGCAGTCGACCGAGGACTTGCTGTTCCGCGAGGCACGGGCGGCCGGCTTCCGCTTCGAGCGCATCCCCGACACGACGTTCCTGCCGTCGCCGCGGCCTGCCAACGTCGAGTCTCGGCAGGAGCTGCAGCTGCTGGTCTTCCGCCTGGACCTGGAGGCTGCCAACTGGAATGAACCGGTTCAGTTCTCGGACGCGGAGCTCGCGGACAAGCAGACTGCTTGCTAGATCAGTGTGAATAGACGACGGCTGCAGGTTTCGATTTTGGTCGCGCTGTGAGTGGATGTGCATGGGTTTCGATGACCATCGCTGCATTATTGGTACTGGCTCTGCAGTTCATCATGGACGAGTTGCAGCGATGATGACTCCTGCAGACTTATCAGAGTGCGAATACTTAGATCATCGCGAAAACATACATAACAAAGAGGAAGAGTGGCACGGCTGTAGATTACTCAGGAACGATCGTCGCTGTATAGCTATGCACATTTGGTTACGCTACTTCGAGCACGAGACGCACTTCAGCGTGGATGATAAGCAGCGTGGAACGCTTGGCTTAGGCAGCAGCAGCGGCTGGTCGACACGCGAATGCTGCTGCAACTGCAGCGCCGTGACGGCGGGTAGACGAGTGACGATCAGCACTGGTGACAATCGGCGCGATATAGTTGCTAACTGCAGTCGACATAACGACGATGGCGGCTTGTGCGAAAGCGACGACGGGGGTGACGACGACCGCAGCCATCGCCGCAGATTCGGCGAGCTCAGGGTAAACGACACCGACGATCGCAGCGCAAGCGAAGGCCATCGCGACAGTGGCGACGGCAACAGCGCTAATAAACAGCATCGCCGCGGCAGCGAGACAACACGACGCCATCTTGACCATCGGAGCAGTATCGACGCGGAGAGCGGCAACTGGATAACTGGCATCGACGCAAGGCATGCCGGCATCAAAAGCAACAACAACTTCGATGGCTTGCACCAGATCCCACAAGCGGACGCTGCTGCTGGTGTTGACGCCAGGCGTGGCACGTCCGCCTCCTCTCGAGTCAGCACGCGATGGGAACAGAATACACCGAGGACAACTGCTCGAGTCGTTCGTTCTTGGGGTCTCGTTAACATTAAATAGGGGGACGTTGCGCCGCCTCCGCCATCGCCTCACCGGTCGGCTTCTCTATAGTTGTGGCCGCCCACTGCTCACTCTTCGTCCGAGTAGCGGCCGCTCTCCTCGTCTTCATCCTCTTCCGAGCTGTAGTACGCGCCTCCGTCGGCGCCGCCCGCCCTGGCGATGCCGCTCTCGCGCACTTGCTGCTGCAGCTTGGCCTGCCACACGCGCTCCTGGTACACGGCCGTCGCGATCATGCGCTTGGCCGCCGCGTTCTCGACGCTGTTGTCGTTGTACGAGATCTGCGACAGCTGCGGACACACGAGCTTGCCGATCGTGCGGCCGAGCATCTCCATGCTGTTGCCCGTGAGGTAGTTGGCCTCGATGCCCAGGAACCGCAGCTTCTGCAGGCGGCCGCTCTCCATCGCGAACAGGATGTGGTGGAAGCTCGAGTCCGTGATCATGTTGCCACCCAGGCACAACTCCACGAGGTTCGGCGCGCAGCCGTCCGCGAGCGCGTGGCACAAACTACGGAGTCCGTCCTCGCCGATGAAGTTACGGCGCAGGTCCAGCCGCGTCAGCTCGGGACACACCTCGGATCGCAGCATCTGCGCGACCTTCATGGCGCCGTAGTCACCAAAGCTGTTGCCGGGGAGACACAACTCCTCGAGTCGTGGACATGACCCCAGCATGAGGTTGCTCAGCAGCACGTCCGCCTCGCCGTCAGCCTCCTCGTTCGTGAACAGGCACGTGATGACGAGCCGGCTGAGCTGCGGGAACGCGCGCAGCCGCATCTGCTCCGCCAGCGCCAGCACGATCTGCTCGTGGTCGTCGTGGGTCACGACGAACCGCTGCGGACAGTTGGTCGCGCGCATCGACAGCTTGCCGAACGACATGCCCATGGACGACAGCGACACGATCTCCAGGTGCCGCAGGTTCACGCATTGCTGCAGCACCGAGTACTGACCGGTCTTGGTTGCCAGCGCGCGCTGCACGGCGTTGCAGCTCAGCTGGAGCGAAGACACGAACGGCGGCAGCGACGCGTACGCCTCGCGGTTCACGCCGCGGCAGCGCATGATCTGCACGCCGTCCACGTAGCTCCACACGAGCTTGCTCAGCTCCTCGTAGCCGTGGAACACGAGCGCGCCGAGCTCGTTCGGGTGCTCCTTGTGTGTCGCTGACGCAGCTCGCGGCCGCTTGGGCGGCGAAGGCAAAGCCGCCGCTTCTGTAATCCCCAATGCGTCAGAGGACGACCGCTGCATCTCTTGAACGCTGCGCTTCTTCTGGCCCATCAAGGCCGAAATGCCCGGCAGAGATCCGCTCGATGCCGCAGCGTGGTGCCCGTGCTCATTCCTGGCTGGTCGAGCGTATCCAGCCGCTGTAGGTGCAGTAGTATTAGGTGTCGTATCAGGTGTGGTCGACTGGCCGATGTTCTGCCGGATCTTCTTGTTGACGATGCTGGCCGTGAGCGCCTGCACGCGGCGCGCGAGGCTGTGCGTGTTGGCGTACTCGAGCAGCGAGGCCGAGTGCAGGAACAGCAGCACCTCGAGCTTGCGCGCGAGTGCCCACGTCTTGTCATTCGCCGGGTCGATCGCTGCTGTCGCTGCTGCGGCTGATCCAGGCGGGGCGACGGCCGCGCCGGTCGCGACGAGCTGCGCATTGTGGGACAGCAGCTGGGCGACGCGCGCGAGGATCGCTCGACGCTGGAGCGAGTGCTCGGGCCGCTGCCAGGAGAGCGGACGCGGCAGCCGCGGCGCGCTGAAGATGGCGTTGTTGGGCTGAATGCCCGGCGGCAGGCGGCGCGCCAGCGCCTCGTCCTCGTCGCGGTCCAGCGCGAGCAGGCCGGGCTCCATCGTCTGCCACTGCTCGTCCGTCTCGAGGTACCGCGCCACGCGTGCCATTTACTCGCAAGATCAAAGAGAAGGCGGCCGACCGGAGTTGTGTCGGCTCGCGACTGCCGAGGCGAGGGCGAGTCGTCGGCTCGGCCCCTGCGGCAGGCAGCAGCAGCAGCGGCGACGGCGGCGACTCCCTCGGTCTCGCGCGCTATGGGCGTGCGCGGGTCGGACACGCCGCCCCGAGACCGAAGGAAGGCCTGAGCCAGAGAAACCTGCGCGCGCGACCGCGTGCGTGGCTTTACCGCGAAAAGCGGCACAGAGTCGCCGCGACATTTCGCTCCGGGTGGGTCTGCCCTCTCTACCGCAAAAAAATTGGGTCAATTCAATGTAATAAGAGGGAGGGGCGACGTCTGGACACGCGTACCGTGGGTGACGCAAACCTGCCCGTCTCTGCAGCGACGCGCGCGAGTGTTAGGGAAATTGACTTGGCGGCCTTTTTCTCCGTCGTGCAGTTTCTTTTTCGCCTGGAGCGTGGGGCGACAGGGGGACGGAAAATTGGGTCCCCACTGCTGGCTTTCTTCTGGTTCGGCACGGTACTCGCGGCTCAGGCTCGGGATGCTGCGTTATCCATACTGATCGCAAGATGACTTCCTGCCGAACAATCGAGAAACGCCACGAAAGGCGACGTGAAAACACGCCCACCTTGCCGTTGCCGCGACACAGCTATCCGCCCGGCTGGCTGGCGGAACCGGCGACGAACCGGAACGAGTTGCCTTTTGCTTGATGTGTCAGCCAAAAGATTTGACAGCCGAGCGACAGACCGGTCGGTGCCGTAGCGTGTGACTCACGCGTCACCGACCCGACCCCCGATCTAAACTCACATCCTGGCATGACCGAAACTGCAACCCGTAAGGGATTTCGCGTTTCCAATTAATTTCTAATCAAACTGCAACGAGTGTGTGTGTGTTTCTCACCAGATTCGCCTTCTTCACCCGCCAGAATGAATGCGGATCACTCCAAGAACTCGAACGGCGCGAAGGGATGCGTTACGGGGTCCGCTGCTGCATCCTGCCGCCGCGATGGCTCGCGCGCTCGGCGTGCGTCGCCTGGCTCCTAGCCGCGGCGCTGGTGACCGCCGTCCACTCTGCGATCCGTTCCGAGCCTGAGCGAGTTCCAGCTCCGGTGCGTTTGCCATCTATGATGTCGCAAATCATTGACACTCGCTGACAATTCGACCCATCAACGCCTCAGGTCGCGCTGCCGCCGTCTCTGCGCGATGCCTGGGCCGACCACTCTCTCGACTATCGCCCGCAGCCTGGTTGGAAGCAGGAGCCGCGCAAGAACGGCGAATACAACGAATCGACGGCGCTGTACCTGGCGCACATCACGTCGGTCTCGTACTGCCACGCGAGCCACGTCAGCAACTGGACCTGCGGGCCTTGCGCGCTCGTGCCACCGCTGCTCGACGCGCATGTGGTCGAGGACACGAAGGACAACTTCCAGGGACTCGTGGGGTACTCGTCGCAGTTCGACGCCATTGTGATTGCCTTCCGAGGCAGCATGGACGTGAGCAACTGGATCAACAACCTGTCGTTCTTCAAGAAGCGCGCGTACACCGAGTTCCCCGGCGTGATGGTTCACGAAGGGTTCTACTGGGTCTACCGAACGGTGGCCGACCAGATACTGACCCGCATCGCGGAGATCCACAAGACCCGACCTGGTGCGCAGCTCATCGTCACGGGCCACTCGCTCGGCGGCGCCGTGGCGGCGATCTGCGCGTTCGAGATGCAGTACCTGGAGAAGCTCCCTGTCCGTATGCTGTACACGTTCGGCAAGCCCCGCGTGGGCAACGCCAACTTCAGCGCACTGCTGGTCAACGCGAGCTTCGAAACGTATCGGCTCACGCACTTTCGCGACGTGGTGCCGCACCTGCCACCACATTGGGTTGGGTTCCACCACATGACGCAGGAGGTGGGTGTGTCTGACCGTGTTGTACGGATACCGAGTGTTTCTGACACGACATGCGTGTTTGACAGATATTCTACGACGAGTTCTCGTCGGTGTACGTCAATTGCAGCCGCACCGATGGCGAAGACCCTACGTGCTCGAACAACTGCTCGCCCTTCGGCTGCTCCAGCATCGTCGACCACCTGACGTACCTGAACATCACCATGAGCCACCTCATTTGTTAGCGCGGTCACTAATCCTGTATTCCTGCGTTTAACACGATTGTGGGTATTTTTGGCGAGCTTGGCGTTGGAACTGTTCGACTCGCTTGCCAAATGTACGAACGCACCTCCATCTCCCGGAAGACTCGCGCTACGTTCGCAGAACCAGCTTCTCGATTGATGCTGTGAGCGAGGAAATAGCGATTTCGTCGACTATTTTGGTGGCCCATCGGCTCATGTGTCTATCCCTGTCTGTCAGGGTCTGTTTGCAACGGGCACAGCCGCGTCCCTCCGATTTCCATTCAAGCGCCACCGCCGTTCGTCGCGGTACAACCCTGGCGAATGAGGAAGGCGCCAGGGCTCACGCTCCAGGCTGCTATCGTTCAGGACAATGTGCCAGTGGAGGTGTGCGGCGGCCTGTTCCTCGGCTCGATCCACTCGAGCTTCAACATCGACGCCTTGAAGGAGAAGAAGATCACGCACGTCCTCAACCTCGCGGGCAACTACGCGACGTTCCCTGAAACGTTCACGTATCTGAGCGTTAGCGTGCGCGACAAGGAGTACTCCAACTTGCTCAGCTGTCTGCCGGCCGCGTTGATGTTCATTGACGGCGCCATTGGTGTCGGCGGGGTGCTCGTGCACTGTTCAGGTGGTCGATCTCGTTCGCCCGCCGTTGTGATCGCGTACCTGATGGCAAAGAAGAAGCTTTCGTTCGAGGCGGCGTACGCCAGTGTCAGAGCATTGCGGCCTGTTGTGAGTCTCAACGCTGGATTTGAAGAGCAGCTCAAATGCCTCAACCAATCCAACGGCGACGTCTTCCTTGCCAACCAACTACTGCTGACGACCAAGATGCAGTGTCTCGCTCGACAGCTGAAGAGTGGTGAGCCTCTGACTGGCTCTTCTCGCAAGAAACAGAGCCACAAGAGCTCAAGTCGAAGTCTTCGATCGACGCCAATGCCGAGTGAACGGTCCCTCTTGGAATGTGACGCGAAGGACATGCTGTGTGACAAGGTTCCAAACGGGTTTTGTCTGTCGTTGCCGCCGACGTCTCTTGATGAGGCACAGTCCGTGATACCCGATTTCATTCCTGCGCTGCGGTCTATGGGAACACTGTTTGGATGCGCCAAGTGCGGGACGAGACTGTTCAGCGCAGGCTCAATCCTCCAGCACGGGAACCACGACACGGTGGAAAAGCAGCACACTGGCTCGAGCGAAGATCCGACTTTCGGTCTCGATAACGATGGGAGCTGTTCGTCATCGCCAGTGGCGGCGGATCCAGTGCAGTGTGCTGCTGATGCAGAGGTCGCCAAGAAGAAGCCTTTGCTGTCCAAACTGCGATTACGACCTCATAGTCCGAGCGTCTTGAGAAGCATGACGATCGCGTCGCCGGCCGCCAAGCGTGCGAATGAGAAGCACAACCATGATGCGAAAGCAAAGAATGGTGCTAGCAGTGATCGTCGGCCCGGTCTCTTGGATACTGTCAAGGTGTATCGATCGACTCAGCAGAGCAAATACGAGAAAGAGAACACCAACTCACGCTTCACGAGTGGCGAGGATCTCGCTCCAGTGAAAGCAGCTAGCGCCAGTCACATTGTGGCAAACCAGCGAGCCACGGGGAAGAACGCAGATGCTCTGTGGCGATCGATTGCGTCACTGAAAGCGGCGAAGCTCAATTTCAAAGGTGCCATTGACAAGCGGAACACCCAACTCGACTCGCCATCATCATCCGAGACGGGAAGTGCTGAAAGAGAGCAAATGGGCAGCACGACCACGTTCTACTGTGAAGAGTTCAATCTCCAAGCAGAGGAGGCGTCCTCACTGGAGGAGAATGCTCGCTTGTGGGAACAAGGTGTCATGCGCATTCTCCGTTCGACAGTCAAGGGATGCGAGTCTGCTGAGGACGCTGTGGCGCGAGAGTTCGCAGAGGTCTTGAAGTGTGACACGAAGACTTTGGTGGCTGTGGCGGCGTCGCGTGGGTGTTCCGCGTGGTTTATCGAGCCTCAGACGTGGTTCATTGAGCAAGTGTCGGCAACTTCAAGCGGTGTGCTTTGCTGTCCGAACGAAACGTGCGGCAGTGTCGTTGGCGAGTGGCACTGGGACGGCGTACGGTAGGTCATACAGTGCTCTCTGTGCCATTTATCGCGAGTGCTGACTATATGTTGTGGCTCAACAGGTGTGGATGCGGTGACCTAAGTCAGCCTGGATTTATGATGGAGAAGAAGGCCGTGCGCATCCTCGGCGTACCCACTGCGCGTTCTAGTTCTAGCGTGGATGGAGGAGACACGACTGTCAGCGGAACTTGGGCACATGGGCGTCCTAACTCGTAAGTGGTACACCAGTAGAGCATGTAGTATCGAAGCTGCGATGAATACACGGCCTTGAACATTTGGTTCGTCGCTTGTTTGCCATGCAACTATTGCAGTCGAGAGCTGTCGAAATAGTGTGCAATGCAGACCTCAAAGCGCGAGCATCTCGCTGTGATGGCTCAGCAGAGTCGAGTCGCTGTGTGCTGACGCTGGCCCAAACTTTTGTGCTGGAGAGGGTCTTTTCCGAGATAACTGCGGCGACGGTCGTTGGGGAACACTGTGGATCGGAACCAATTCGCTTTCCTCGCCCAGACCGCTACCCATTCAGACATGATATCAATGCGGACATCCACAGCATCCTCATACAGCAGCAAGACGTACAGCGCGTTTCGTGGTGACAACAGTTCCCCGTACTCGGTGCCATCGACACCACGCTCCTGTCAGTGCGAGGACGGTCATTTCGAAAGTCGCACGGATTAGCTGTTTCCAAAGACACAAACCACACCTGTTCGATGGCGTTCAGGGTTGTTTCGAACGTTTCCACGTCCGACGACGCGCTGACAGGGCGGAGGTCGACGAGTGGCGGCGCCGGCGATTCCGGACGCAGAATGAAACTCGGCTTGACATAGCTCTGGCCAACGAATGTCCTGTTGGCGACTTGAGTTCAATCCACTTTGGAGACGAGACCAACCTGCGCTCGGAGACGTTGTTGCCTCGACAGCACCTCGATCTTCAATGTGTGTCAGCATCAGTATGGACATAGTTCAATGCGCACTGAAAGAAAATTGTGGTCGCACCTCGCTTGTCAGTCGATGCAAAGCTGCCAGGTCGTCATTGAACTTCGTGGACGGCATGCCTATACCGGGCTCGCGCAGCAGCGACTCGAAAATGGACGGACCTGGGGAGAACGCTGGCAGATGAGGTGCACTGGGGAACTTCATCGGAGATCCCAGACTCGGGCCGGGTGCGAACGATGAGACGAACGGCTCCATGCTGATCCCCTGGCCGCCATTTGGTGGTTGATGATAGCTGTTCAGTCCCGCGACGCTTGGCCCTTCTGCTGGAGGCGCGAATGGGTTATCGTGCATCTGTGACGGTACTTGTGCCATGCGCATGGGCGACTTGGAAGGGGACGGTGCCGACGGATGAGGCTGCATGGCTGGGGCGGGATGAGCTTCATGCTGACGCTGTAGCAGTTATTTGGCATGTAACTTCAGCATGAGGCCAGACATTATACAACACAATACTGAGTCTATTCGACGCACCATCATCTCCCGCTCGGCTTGCTGCTCCTGCCGCCGCTGCGCCTTCTCCATCTCTTGCTTGGCATTCTTCTGCCGAACCTGATGACAAGACAAGCCAGGATCGTGACTCGAGCCCCACAACTTTGGATGAGGAAAGAAGGGCCCCCACATACTTGCTCCTGCAGCAGCGCCGCGTATTCCCGCTGCTGGAACGCCCGCTCTTCGCGCTCCCAGTCCGACGCGCCGTTGAGAACGCTGCGCCTCCCCGCCATTGCCAATGAACTGAATGCTCCGAAGCGAAACGCCGCCATCACCAAGACTTGGCTACATCCGACCAACACTCTCGTGGAAAGTGATTTGCCACTTGCAGATAGCCACATACAAAGACCCATATATTTGTTGCCATTCTGTTTGACAAGCGAATTTCATTGACCGCCGGAACGAAATGTGGGGTGTACAGCGCGCGCTCCGTCGTGGCAGCGGCTTGGCGGCCGCTCGCCCGTGGACGCGAAGCCTCTCAGCCAGTGCGAGCAGCCGCAGCGCCGGTGCCATCCCCGTCATCTCGCTGGACGACCCGACGGCGGCGCAGGGCGATGCGCTCGCCGACGCGTTCGCCGAGTTCGGCTGCTGCTACCTGTCGGGCCACGGCGTCTCCCGCGCGCTCGAGCAGGCGGTGATGGCGAGCGCGCAGTCCTTCTGCTCGCTTCCCGATGCGGCCAAGCATGAGATCCCCGTGGTGGAGAGCGGCAACGGCTTCACGCGCGGGTTCATCGGCATCGGCAAGGAGAGCGGCAGCGCCGAGCGCGTGGAGGTCAAGGAGGCCTTCTCCTACGGGTTCGAGTGGGGGGACGAGGCCAGGACCGAGTTCGCGAACGGTCTGCAGGGCCAGAACGTGTGGCCGTCGCCGAAGGACTGGCCGACGGCGAACCGCGAGGTCATGAACGAGTTCTTCGGCAAGATGACGAGCGCGTCGCGGGCCGTGTCCAAGCACCTGTCGCGCAGCCTGTACGCCAGCGAGAGCTTCCTAGACGACTACTGCCACGAGGGCCACACCATCTCGATCATGCGCCTGTTCCACTACTTCCCGTACTCCACGTACGGCGCCAAGCCTCTTCCCGACGGCTTCCAGGAGTTCATCGGGTCGAGCCCGCACACGGACTGGGGGTTCCTCACGCTCATCCTGCAGGACCCCGTCGGCGGCCTGCAGGTCTTCCACAAGGACGAGTGGATCGACGTGCCGTACGTCCCCGGCACGCTCGTCGCCAACGCCGGCGACTACCTGTCGCTCATCACGAACGGCAAATGCCTGTCGCCCATCCACCGCGTGATCGCGGACGACCGCGAGCGCTACTCGATGGTGTTCTTCTACTACCCGGACTTTGACGCCGTCATCCCGTCCGTGAGCGAGGAGGCGCTGCGCATCGGTGGCGGCAGGGCCAAGCAAACGGACAGCGCGTTCAACAACCTGCTGGACGGCACGGTGCGCGACATGGACGGCTCCTTCGGCGAGTACATCATGGACAAGTGGGCGGGCGTCCAGCGCTGAGCGACCATTGCCTCGGCTCCGCAGGTGACTGACAGCATGCAGTTCCTCCATTTTTGACTCCAAAATTCAATTCGAGTGGCTGACTCACACAGCACGAACGATCCTGTCCTTAGCTCTTGCTGTCACCAGGAGCGGCCGCCTATTTGTTTTGTCGTCGCTGAGCCTCCTGCGCGTCCCAGCGCTTGCGGGTCTCCGCCGGCATGGCCGACTTGATGCCGTCCACCAGATCGCTGTTCTGCTCCAGCTCGTTCTGAATGAGATCGGCAAACGCAGTCAGTCAGAGATATGGCAACAGCACCAGGGACAGCGACGATAGCAACCGCACCAGGAAGCACTTAGAATACGCCTTGTACTCCTCCTGGCAGCCCACGCGGCCGTCCGCCTTCTGCTGGAGGAAGACGTCCTTGTACCACCTGTCGAAGCACTGGTCGTATCTGCAGCAGCGCCATACAGAGCCGTCAGCCACACAGCCAGCGACCACAGGCACAATACAGCAAGCAGAGCGGCAAAGGTACGCACGCGGCCTTCTTCTGCCAGCAGCCGGGCTCTTCCGCGGGCTGCGGCGCCGCAGACGACGACGACGACGACGCTTTGTCGGCCATGGTCTCCTCTCAAGTGACGAATAGATAGATACTCAAGCACAGAAGAGCGCTCTATTCCAGTGGATCAACAGCGGCAAACCTATGGGAAAATGTATACTAGTACACTAATCGGAGCAGCAACCGGCTCGCCTCGCGCCACCCCGAGCCGCTCGGGATCATATTTCTTCCGTTGCAGCGGCTCCTCGCCGCCTCTGCCTGCCGCGTCCGCCTCGACGTACGCCTTGCATTGCTCCTCGCCATTTATCCGCCTAGCCGTAGTGCGCGCGGATGAACTGCGAGTGCGACTGGAAGGACTCGGCGACGGACGGCGGCCCCGGCGGCCCGGCCATCATGTGGTGGCCGCTCAGGAAGCACTTGTCGCACACGCGCTGCGGCTCCGAGAGGCCGAACTTGGGCAGCGAGACACGGTTCGTCGAGTGCTGGCCGCACACGCTCTGCCCGCAGTTGCGGCAGTGGTGGCGCCGCTTGACGAGCGAGAAGATAGTCGAGCACACGTGGCACGAGCGCGCCTGCTTCCAGCGCGGCGGGAACGTCGTCTTGGACCGCGGCCGCGAGCCGGCGCCGGCTCCAGCTCCGCCGTTCGGCGCGGTCGGCGCCATCTCGGGCTCGGGAACGCCGAACTGGTTGAGCATCGCCAGTTCGTGCGACTGATGCGCGTCGTACCCGAGCGGCGTGTTGTCGTCCGTGGCGACCGAGATGAGGTCGTTCTCGCGCTCGCGCAGGCGCTGTTCGGTCAGTGCCATCGACTTGAGCTGGTCGCTGCGGTGGCTCAGGTTGCCCATGCTGCCGCGGCCGCCGCCGTTGCCGTAGAGCGGGTACTGGCCCAGCGCCGCGTCCTGCGGACTATACGGGTACTTGGCGAGCTGGTGGGATGACGACGGCGACGGACTGCTGAGGTCGCCCATCATGAGCCGGTCGCGCGACAGGCTGCGCTGGTTGCGCACCATCTCGAGCTCGTACTGCTGGCGCTGCTGCTGCTGCTGCTGCAGCTGCTGGCGCTGCTGCTCCTGCAGCTGCTGGAAGTAGGCGAACTCGTCGTCGTCCTGCTCGTCGTAGTAGTGGCGCGGCTGCTGCGGCGCGTACCCGTGGGCGTCGTCCAGGATGCTCGCGTGCTGGTTGGCGCCGCCGAACGGCAGCTGGTAGTCGCTCACCTCCATCGACGGGTCGTCGTCGTACGGCTGCAGGTCGCCGCCGCTCGGCGCGTGCTCGCGGCTGCCGTGGGCCGCGGCACGCAGCACCTCGATGATGCGCTGGCCGCACTCGGCCTGCACGGCCAGGTCGATGGGGAGGTGACCGGCGTCGTTGCGCATGTGCACGGCCTGCGGGTTGGCGAAGATGACCTTGACCACGATGTCGGTCGGCGCGCTCTGGTGCATGCACACCCAGTGCAGGATGGTCATGCCGCTCGCATCCGTGCGCCGCATGAGCGCGCGCGAGTCGCGCATGGCGGTCAGCAGCGCGTCCCAGTCGCCGTTGATGGCGTGCAGAAAGTCCGGGTCCATGGTCTCGCGGCGCTCGGGGGAGGGGAGAAGGCGAGGGGGAGCGGAGGGGGGGGCGGACGCCAATGCGGCGTGGGTCGACTCGGGCGGTCACTCGCGGCAATGGGCAGCGGCGGCGGCGGCGGCGGCGGCGGCGGCGGCGGCGGCGGCGGCCGAGCGGGCAAATGGCCGAGAGAGGAGGGCAGGCGGGCGGAGTGTGGCTATCTGCCGAGCCGATGGGACAAGACTGACTTGATGCCCGACGCGCGATCGGACGATGCATGCGGTCACGCGACGGGTGTTCGGCCGCGCGGATTGGCCGAAAAGCGGCGGGATCGGATATTCGGCCAATCGGCGCGCGAGTGTGACGACCATGAGCCTGTCCGAGCGAGGCGGGGCAGAGCAGAGCAGAGTGCGCCAGGCGGTCGGAGCAACAGAGAGCGGCTGGTCTGAACTGGAGCCGCCCGCCTGCAAACTGGCTGTGCGTGTCGGTGCCACTCTGTTCTCTCTGAGTGTGTAGCGCACGGGCGGTGGCGGCGTCTCCCGCCGTCAAGCGCGCGCCTGAAACGCGGGCCAGAGCGTCTCGGTGGCGGGCAGGCGGCGCCAGCCGGCGGGGAGCCGACAGCCGCACCGCCACTGGGTTCGATGATTGCCAGTGCTGTACCCAGCGTTCTACCACCACGAGAGGCGGGAGGCGGCGCCACGAACGTAATATCATGCTGGCGCGGCGCATGGAACACCCACCGCATGTTGCTGCTGGCAATATGATGCCGCTCCTCATCATGCCACCCCCGCATTTCGCCCAATCAGCGTCCGAGGAATCACTTTCATGTATCAAACGCTACTTTGTGTTTTTATATAATGTGGCCACATAAGATATCACTAAATGATGTACACCACGCCATACCAGGTCGGCCACGTGATTCCCTCCGCATCTCAGGGATCAATCGGTTTCTCTATTGACGACCCGCCTGGCGCGTCGAGCTCGGCGCGCTCGAGGATCCGGCGCCATGGCGGCCGAAGTGAGCGCGCGCGTGCACCTCGTGGCGGAGAAGCTGCAGCTGCGCGCGCAGGACGCGCAGCGCAAGGGCAATGCGGGCGCAGCGGCGGCGCTGGCGGACTCGGTGCGCGACCTGCGGCAGGCGACCGCGCTCATCGCCGAGCAGGCGCACCTGCTGGCCTGCAGGCGCGGCGAGGACGGCGACGGCCGAGACTCCGCCGAGGAGGAGGCGAGTGAGACGGAGGAGCTGCTGGGTCGATTGTCCAAGGTCGAGCAGATGCTGGGCAAGAAGTCGGACGAGATGAAGGCGAAGGGCAACGAGAACGCAGCGGCGTCGCTGCGCCAGTCGGCGGGCGCTGTCGGCGTCGGTCGTCGGAGGATCGCAGAGAGCCAGCAGCGCGTGTACGGGCTGCAGGAGCGGTGGGACGTGGTTGCAGCCGTTGCGCTGGAGCAGAAACCTCGTCGCAACAGTCGACGCCGCTCGAGCAGCGCGCGAAGCGGATCGTCCAATACAAGCGACGTCGGCGAGCGAGGGGAGCTGAACGAGGACGCTCTATTGGTAGATGACGAGGTCGTCAAGGCGGTGAAAGACTTGGTGACGCTCAAGGAGTTGTTGGTGTCACGGTTCCCTGGCTGCAGCTCTGCGGATGAGTTTGCCTCCACACTTGACAGTGTGAACGAAACCGTAGCTGCACCGAGTGATGGTGGCGATCGGCGGGAAGAGTTGGCGCGAGCGGAAGAGCGCGTGCTGGTGATGGAGGAGCGTGTGCAGGCTCTGCAAGACGAGTGTGAGAAGCTCAAATTTGAACTGAAAACAACCAAGGCTCGCCACGCTGAAGACCTAGAGGTTGCGGAGAAGAATGCGCAGCTGCTGCGCGATGAGAGCAACGCGTTGGAGGAATCGCTAAGCAAGCTGGAGGAAGAGTACAACGCTCGTCGAGAGCAAGAAATCGCGCACTTGCAGGCAATCTATGACTCGCAGCGTAGTGCGAACGACGAACTGGAGCAGATCCTGAGTGAAAAAGACGTGGAGATCGCGGCGCTCAAGAAGAACGCAGAGTCGGACGGCGCAGAGATAGAACATCTGCGCAGCAATGTGGACGCAATGACAAGAGAAAGCGCACAGAATCAGCAGGTGCATCAACGCCAGATCCAGGAACTGCGACAGCAACTACAAGACTCTCGTGACTCCCCCACACGCGAGTTGTCGGATGAACAGGGTCAAGATGAGGATAGCGACAAGGACGACCAAGCGCTCGACGAAGATGGCGCTGCGCCGGTTGTCGAGCAGTCGACAGTGAAACATCAAGAGGAGGAGGAGGAGCTCTCTGACAAGACTGGCGTTTCATCAACCACGGGCGACATTTCATTTGACGCGCTCACAGAACTGCCAGTGTTGCAGGCACGGATGATGGAGCTAACTGATCTGCTGGAAACTCACCAAGGAACGATCGCGTCGCTGAGACTCGAGCGCGAGGAGCTTCAAGGAGGCATTGAACTTCTCCAGTCGAGCGTACAGGACAAGGAGCGCGGGATGACGGAGTTGGTGAGCAAATCTCAAGAGCGGCTCGATGCCTTGACTCAACAGATCGCTGACAGAGATTCCACGATTGACATGCTGTCAAGCAAGCTCGCGCAGGAACTCGAGACGATGTCGAGTGTGCATTCGAATGCTATCTCAAAGCTCGAAGAAGAACTGACAATATGCAAGTCCGACTTTGCTGCGTGCTCTTCTTCCCTGCAAGACAAGGATGCTGAGATTGATCGCTTGCGCTTAGATCTCGATGCTAGCCAGGGCAAGGACGCTGAGCTTGCACAATTGCGGGCAGAAGCGAGTCTTCATTCGAATGACCAAGGGGAGTGGAAGAAAGTCGCAGATCGCCTCGCGCTGGTGACAGCAGAGCTGGCGGACCTTTCTTCAACTATTGATCCCACCAAACCTGAGCAAGACATTGTTCGACAACTCGGCACTAAACAGTGGTCGACTCCAGAGGTCGTCAGCATAAGCAATAGCCTCACCGTGCAGCTGGATGTAATGATTGCGCTGAAGAGCCAAGTGTCAGCGCTCGAGACGACTAGAGACCAACTTGGAGCAAGCATTTTGGCAACGTCTGCCGCCTTAGTGCAGATCACACTGGGATCAAGTGACGAAGTCGAAGAACCGTCTGGAGACTCCAATGCTCATCTCGATTGGATGAGCCGTACATTCACTTTGCTGTCGGCTGAACGCACGAAACTGACAGGAGTGGTGAACGAGTACAAGTCATCCTGTGACAAGCTTCAGCACGAGTTAGAAGCGAATTCTGCCGAGCTGAACAGCGCACGCGATGAAAAGACCGATCTCAAAACGCTTTGTTCATCGCTCAAGGAACAGATCGCAGTGTTGAAGCAAACGGAGACAGACATCCAAACGGAGGCTAGTGAATTGAAGGTCCAGCTGGTGGCCGCGAAGGAGCAGCAACAGACCCAAAACGACTCCACCAACGACAAGGTCGAGGCGCTCGAGCAGGAGCTCGCAGCAGTGCGCAGTGAGTTCGAGCGCTACCGGACGAAGTCTCACACGGCTCTCAAGAAGATGGAGAAGCGAGCGGAGCTGCTGAATGGGATGCGCAAGGAAAACGAAAAGCTGATCCAGCAAGTGAGTGAGAGCGATCACGACCGCGAGCAGGCACAACAATCTGTTGCACAGAGCACAGCCAGGCTCGAAGAAGTGATGCGCTCGCAGCAAATGCTGCAGCTAGAGTTTGAGCAGTACGTGGAGGAGAAGACCAAGGTGATAGTGGCACTGGAAGAGCAGATCCAGGAGGTTTCGGATGCACGCGACGCAATGGCAACAGAAGTAACGACCATGCTGGCGCAGATCCAGAGGCTTGAGCACGAGAGGATCCCTGAGTTAGAGGCGACAGCTAGTGCGCTTCAAACCGAACTGGATGGTGCGAAATCCAGTTTGACCACCAGCGAGGCTGCAGTAGCGTCGCTGAAGCTTGAGAAGGAGCAGGTTCAATCGACGATCAAGGGTCAGCGCGCTGAGGTGACCAAGCTGCAGGCGCTGGTGCACGATTTGGAGCACAAGATCCAAGAGCAGGCGAGTGCTGCAAGTGCGGCTCTGCGTACAGCGCAAGTTCCCCCTCCGCAAGTGCTCGTGACAGCTCCTCCTCCTCCCCAATTGCCTCCTGCCGAGGTCGACGACGGGCGAATGGAGGTACTCGAGAAGGAGGTTGCTGCACTTCGATTGGCCAAGGCTTCACTGGACGAGGAAGTGGTCGCAACGAGGGATGAGTTGGTGGCCCTGCAGGAGAAGTTTGCGACGATCAAGGCAGCTCACGCGGACAAGGTGTTCACTTTGGAAGAGCGTTGCCAGATGTTGGAGACGCGCCTTGCCTCAGATCGAGCAGAAACTCAATCCGCTGGACTTGCAGCAGAACCGATGCCGACAGCGCCAGCGCAGACGCAGAGTCTCTCGACTCCTGTCGAAAGCAAGCGTGCTAGTGAATCTGTCAAGGCTGCAGAGGCTGCTTTGAAGGACGAGGTTGCGCGAATGACTAGCGAGATCGATCGTTTGTCGAGCGAACTTACGACAACCCGACAGTCTCGCGATGAACTGCAATCGAAGATCTCGATGCTTACAGTAACAGCGGATCAGTACAAGGCACAGCTCGAAGATGTTGAGAAAGAGTTGGCACTAGCTCACAATCGACTTGGCGCTGGTATCGACGATGCACATGAGGCAACTAGCGACGACGGGAGTGAGAAGGATAGCGCCAAACACAGCTCGGCGGCCATGGAGCAAGCGATGAAACGATTACGCCAGGAAGTACGTCGACTTCAGGATGAGGTGCAAGAGCTTAACGAAGAGAAGGAGAAATGGGAGCACGATCAAGCCGAGCGGGATCTTGAGCAACTCCGCGGAGATCGGCTCGAGGTGCAGAGGAAGAAGGAGGATGCCATGAAGTATCAGCAGCGCAAGGTGCTTGTGGCTGCTTTTGAACAGCAGGTGGATGCAGTGGTGAAAGATCTGCAGAAGTATCTGGAGGAGCACGCGCAAGCTTTTCGTGACGCGTGTGCGTTTCGGGATGCGCGTCGAAGCAAGCTGCCGTTGGCGAACGGCGATCTGGATAATGGCGACGCTGTCAGCCATCGTAGAGCTGCCAGCGCGAACAAGTACGAAGAGTGCCTCGTGATGACTAGTGGTGTTGTGGTGAAGGCCGGGTTGAACTTTCAATTGCCGGTCGTTTGCGCCAAGAAGGGCTGGCGAGTCGTCTGGAACTTCTCGGTGAAGGAGGACGATGCAGATGTGACCTTCACTTTGAAACGAGATGGCGGAAAGGACAAGGGATCGACGGCAGCGAACGACCAAGGACTGACTGTTCTTGTCGAGCCTGATCGAGTGGCTTCACTCTCAGGGATTGTCGATGTGGACGCCGACGACACGACGCTGCTGTTCGAGTGGGACAACTCGTTCTCGTGGCTGAACGCCAAGACACTCGACTACCATGTGTCGGTGCAAGAACCGTTGTCGGTGGCACAGCAGCAGGTTCGTGTCGAGGAACGCAAGCTCGAAGAGCACGCCCAATCCATTCGCGACGGGTTGAGTGTTCTCGAAGTTGAGGCAAGTCGACGCGCCGCATTGCAGGATGCTCTGACCCGACTGGACGCTTGCGATGACACGCGCAAGAGCAACTTGGCGGTGTTCGCCGCTCGGAAACAAGAGCTCTCGGTGCAGAAATCCGAGCTGCAGCAGCGCATGGAGGACATGAAGGCAGCTCTGAGCGCTGCGATCCAGCAGCAGGACGAGGTCAACGACGACGAGAAGCGACTCGGCCGCGTGTGGGAAGACGCAGCGGCGGAGCGGGACGATGTCGAGATGACTCTCAAGCTGAGCGGGTCGGGTCAGTTGGACGACCTGCGCGACCAGTTGCAGGAGCTGCAGGCGGAGCTGGCGGCGGGACGGGAGCAGCAGAAACAGCGGAGCGCAGAGAAGGAGGCAGAGCAGGAACCGGCGCAGAATGTGGACGCGGATGCAGTGGTCGAGAAAGACCGCGTCGAGGCTGAGGAATCACCTACAAACTAATGACACCAATTGTGTTTACAAAGCTTCACACTCTGATTGGAACGCAGTTCCTCAAAACATGCGCTCCACCAACTCGTACAGCCTGTCGGTAAACGTCTCGAACGAGAAGAGAGTCTTGGCGCGCGCTTGGCCCGCTCTTCCCATGGCCTCCACCCGCTCTTGGTTCTCCTTGCCTAGCAATTGCAGTATCGCTCCGGCGAAGGCGTCGGGCGTACTCTCGCACAGGAAGCCCGTCTCCCCATTGGCCACCGTCTCCAGCGGTCCTCCGCAGTTGACTGCGATCACTGGCGTCCTGTATGTCATGGCCTCGACCGGCACAATACCGAAGTGCTCGTTGCTCGGCGTGTACAGGACAGCCTGCGCCGTGGCGAGCAGCTCCTTCTTGACGGCGTCCGACACGGACGTACGGAACTCGACGTGCTTCTCCAGACCAAGTGTCCTCGCCTCTTGTTGCAACTCATGCAGGTGTTCGAGATTTTCGGTGTTGTTCGGGTCGTATCCACCAGCCAGCACCAGCTTGACGTCTTCGAACTCGGCTCGTGGTAGCGTGCGCTGGACAACAGCCAGTGCTCTGATCGCAAGTGCCATGCTCTTCTTGCGCTCGAACCGATTGAGCGACACCAAGAGCTTGGGGTCGCGCGGCCGTGACGGCTTGTACTGTTCATAGGCGGCGATATCCACTGGCGGATAGAGTACGCCGATATCGAGTGTGGCGTAGCGTGGGAATGTTGCGCGGAACATTTGTCGCGAAAAGTTGCTGTTGGCCACCACGACGTCGGTGCTCGCTGCAATTGTATCACATAATAATCGTCAGACAGTGACACTCAGCACTTGCAATGGTGCCAGGATGTACCTACCGGTCGTGATCTCTTCTAGATAGTCGAATGGAAGACGATAGATTGCTTTGAGTGCCGACCCGGTGTCGATGCTCTGGACCTTGTCAGGAAAGTGGCCGTAGAAGAACACGGGCTTGCCGAGCGCGCGCAGGAACGGGATGGAGACAGACAACTGGTCGACGAAGAACGCGTCGACTTTGTCGGCGTACTTGACGGCGACCACGAGCGTCACGAACAGAATGCGCAGCACCACGCAGAACGCGTACATCTTGCCGAAGATCGTGCGGGGCAGCCAGTCGCCGTGCACGCGCACGCACGTGGCGAGTGGCCCGTCGCCGCGCGTCTCCTCGAAGCAGTGCGAGATGTCGTGGTGTGCCGTGAACATGGTAACACGCACGCCTTTGCGCTGCAACGCCAGCATCGCGTTCATGACGAGATTCTCCGAGCCACCGATGCCAAAGTCCGGATGCAGGAACCCGATGCGCAGAGGGAATCCATGACCGCCTGCAAACTTCTTCGGCCGGCGGAGGCCGCGAACGAACTGCGCCACGACCCACAGCAGCGCCGCTGAAGTCAGGAGGGCGGCAGACAGCAGCATGAGAGCTTTTGAGGATTGGATTCAGATCGTCAATTTGGATCTGAAACGTGGGTGAGACAAACCGCGTTTGATTGGCCGAACCGCGACTCTTGGTCAGCATACTGAGACCAAGATCAGCTGATGTGAACAGCGATGATTGGATGTCATTAGCCAATCAAAACAGCCCTCAAGCTGTTAGCTGTACAAATGTGATTGGCTGGCGAAGCTACCAATCAGCTGACAACAATCATCGCCCGATATTGGAGCTGGTGCTCACATCGAAATGAGCCTCGCCGTGGTGCTCTTAGCGATCTTCGGGACACTCACTGTCGCGTTAGCGCTCTTCATTCTCAAGGAGCGCTGCGCTTACGCTCGCCACCGACAACGCGCAACTGGGAGTGGATCAAACAGCAACAGCGCTCAGGTTGTGTCCATCGGGATCTTCCACCTGTATGCGGACGGGGGCGGCGGAGGCGAGCGCGTTCTCTACTGCGCGCTCATCGCATTGGTGAAGCGCTTCAACCGACTAAACGCGGCGACATCTAAAAGCAGCACATTGGCTAAGCCACGCTACTCGCTCCAGCTGATTCTGTACTCGGGGGACGACGGCCTCACGACAGAGAAGCTCGTTGCAAATGCCGCCGAACTGTTCAACCTTCCCGAGTTGGTCGAACTTGGTGTGGCGAGATGCCTCACCCTTGTGCCACTGACGAAGCGCGATCTTTTGGAGCCAAGTCAGTACCCGAGGTTCACGCTGCTGTGGCAGAGTGTGGCGCAGATCCGACTGGCTCTCGAGGCGTTCGACGAGAGCCGAAAGCGAGGGCTGTACCCTCAGCTGTGGCTCGACACGCTCGGGTGTCCGTTCTCGTACTTGGTAGCAAGTCTTCGCTACGGCTGCACCGTCGCGACGTACACCCACTTCCCGATGATCTCGACCTATATGATCGACAAAGTTCGGCAGCGCGGCCGCGGGTTCAACAACGACGCAGCAGTGGCGAACAGCTTCTCAAGGTCCCTCGCCAAGTATGTCTACTATCGCTTGTTCGCGGCAGCATACGGTGCTGTTGGGCGGTACTGCACAGACGTGGCGATGGTCAACTCGACGTGGACACACAACCACATCCAGAGTCTGTGGGGCAAAAAGCCTCGCATCGTCCACCCGGCATGCAGCACCATGCACGAGTTCGTGGAGTTCGATCTTGAGCATCGCGAGCCGATGGCACTTTCGATCGCGCAATTCCGCCCGGAGAAGAACCACCTGCTGCAGCTCCAGGCCGCCAAGGTGCTCGTCGCTGAACACGCTGACGAGATGGCGTCGAGATTCCGCGACTTTAAGTTGGTTTTGCTGGGAGGCTGTCGGACCGCAGAGGACTACAACCGCGTCGAGATCCTCAAATCGCAAGCCATCGAGATGGGCATTCGCGACCGCGTCGAGTTTGCCGTCAACGCCAGCTTCGCGGACATGAAGGCGCTCATGCGGCGGAGCTCCATCGGGCTGCACACCATGTACAACGAGCATTTCGGGATCAGCAATGTGGAGCTCATGGCTGCCGGGACGGTACTCATTGCCAACAACTCGGGTGGGCCGCGGTTCGACATCGTCAAGCCAGGAGCGGGGTTTCTGGCATCGTCGGCCGCCGAGTATGCGGACAAGATGTGGACCGTGTTGACGGCGGAGCCGGTAGCACTGACTCAGATGCGCCGAGCGGCCCGCGACTCATCGTTGCGATTTTCGGACGAGCAGTTCGAGGACGAGTTCTTGGAGGCGATGGACGATGTGCTATTTGGGAGTGCACACGGCGGCGCGGGAAAGATGAAGACCAAGTGACCTGGCGATGCAAGAGGATCGGGACATGGGATAGAGAAGAAGCCAAGAAACTCATCGAGACAGGATATGCAATCTGTGGGTCAGATGGGTATTGCGTTGATTGCCAGTGATTATGTCGAATGACGACTCTAACTCATCTATAATGCGCATCATTGACGAGCTGGTCGCTGAGCCTGTCGATGTCTGGCAGCCCTGCCAACTTCTTGCTCAGTTCTTGGACGCGGTCGCTCTGCGTCTTGGCGAATGAGAGCACCTCGATACACAGCGTGCAGAGTTCGTCGACCTCGCCCTCCAATGCCACCATGCGACGATCAACAGTCGCTTGGAGCTCTTGGACACCAGTCAGTCGGTCCTGAACGTCGTCAACGATGGCTACCATTTGTCGCTCGATGCTGGCATAGTCAACGCGAGGTTCGCAACCGCAGTCGGCCATCTAACTACTCAGATGCTCGCCACGCAGCAAAATGAAATGTGACCGAGATCTAAGAGCTACCATATGCGGCAACTTGAGAACTCTTCGCTAGCACCTACGCTGGAAGCTCGAACGTTCATCCAACACGTTCTTTAGATGCCACCAGAGGATAGACGGCATCGCAAGGCATGAGAGTCAGCTGACGGAAGCGTTCGAGTTCCATTCGCGCAGCAGTCAGATACAGTGCTGGTCTGGCTTCATCGACGGGAGAACAGTACTTTGCATCATCATTTTGCACCGCCAGGGAGGGACCGGATGGATTCCAGGTGACCTGCAGGCAATAACGAGCGAGCAAGCACAGGAGATGTCCGAATACAACGGGCAGTCGGTTGGAGGCGAACCACATGCTCCACGGCGAATGAATGGAACAGTTGGACATGATATTCTCTCGCTTCGAGCACTGCAAACGCTCGCAGCCAACACAGTGATGTGATCCTATCCACTCGAGCGCGGTGGATACTGGAGACAAGGCAAGGCGGTACACTCAACTCTCGACCCCGTCGTTCTCGGCCGCGGCGTCGGGATCGACCGTCAGGATCTTGACGACCGCAGCGGGGATCTCGCCGCCGAACAGCCGCTTGAAGACACCCACCTGATCCCAGCAGTGGTGCTGCTCGGCGATGCTCAGCTCGTGGAAGATGACGTACGTGGTCACAGTGAAGGTCAGGTCGCTCGATTTGATCGCCATGAGCGCCACGCGCATCGTCGGCGGACAGTCCTCGGACGCGCACACCTTCTCGAGCTGCTGCGGCGACGCGATCTCGCCCTGGATACGCCACTTGGTCAGCATCATCTCGCCGTCGGGAAGATGCGGCCGCAGCTCGACGATGTCGACGGCGATGGTCGCGAACACGGAGCGGATCATGTTCCACAGACTGATCGTCTCGAGTCGGCCGCGCGCGTCCCACTCGCGCACACCCACGCCGATGCGGCAGTCCGTGTGCCACACGCGAGCTGCATCGCCAAGACTTAGGTACGCGGCGTTGAGCTGCTCGACCATGTCGGTCACGACCTTGGTGCGCTCGGCGAGCCGCTGCTTGACGCCGTCGCGCGACATGCGGCTCGCCAGCACGGCCGCCGATCCGCCCTTGCCCAGCAGCAGCGCCTGCTTCAGGTGCAGGTTCTCGCGCTCGAGCGACCGCACATGCTCCTCGAGCTCGGCCAGCTTCGTGTGCTTGGAGCCGCCGCCGTTGCTTCCTCCTGAGGTGGGTGTCGACCTCGCTGGCACCACGGCGCCGCCTCTCGGCGTGTCCTCCTCGTCCTCTTCGTCGCTCTCGAACGTCTGAACTTGCGGACGGCGCACTACCACTTGGCCCTCACCCATATCCGAACGGTGGCGCTTGCGCTGGGCCGCTGCATCTCCCGCTGAGGGGGTCGCGCCGGCCAGGCGGCGACGATCGCCGGCGTGCATGGGTGCGCTGGAAGGGGATGCCAGCGGGGAGGGTACGTGGGTACCCATCGGGTTACGCGGGTTACCCGCCGCCAGCTGGCGACCCGCCTCGTCCATCTCCCCGAACTCCCCCAGCAACTCCGAGAGCGCGGCGTACTCCGGGTCGGTCGGCCCGCGCTTGGGAGGGAAGGGGAGCGCCGTCGACGACTGGGACGACGACGAGGACGTCGAGGCGGCCAGGCCGTGGCCGAGACCGCGCAGACGGCCGGAAGGGGGAGTGCCTGGCGGTGGCATTGAAGAGAGGGGAGAGCACTTTCAGGTTTCCGAGGTAGCTCAATCTGAGTTATCCGATCGCTTTCTGAGAATTTGGCTGAGCTTTCTCTGATTCGGAGTTGCCGTTTCCTTTGACAACCATGAAAGTCATCACTTCAACAGAAAATCCTGCACTCCGGCGTCCATGGGTAGATGGATGACCGTCGCTGAGAAGTGTAAGATCGTTCAGAGGAAGTAGGCGCATCCGGCATGCACGAGCTCTAAGGGCTGCAGACGAGTTCAGGCTTGATAAGGTTCCAAACAAAAAGACAATTTTCAAGGCTTCTTTGCGATGCGCAGGCAATTGAACGAGCATGTGGCAGCTGCGCGACGCGCGTGCGTCTTGACATCGTCGCTCAGCGCGACCTTCTTGATCGCGTACGCTTGGTCGAACGGCAGCTTCTTAAGCCCGCCAAAGGCTGCCACGCCCTGCGAGATCTTGCTGTACACGCGGTTGAACAGCCACAGCACCGAGACGAAGATGGCCGAGCTCACGAGGCTTGGCCAGGTCCTCCATCAGGAAGAGCACGTCGCCCCGGTAGAAGCCAACGCCGGAGCCATTGCGCAGCAGCGTGGCGAGCACCTCGCGCTCGAACACGTGCGAGAGCGGCAGGCATGACAGGTGTATGTCGGGTCGAGTCGATCTCGAGCCGCTCCTCGGCGAGCACGCCGTCGATGAGCGAGAGCTGGCGGTGTAGCAGCACGACGCCCTCGGGTCGCCCGTTGTGCCCGGCATGTAGCAGAACGTCGACACGTCCGGCGGGAGCGGCGGGTCGGCAGGCAGCGGGTACGCCTTGTCCTGCACCTCGATGTCCGCGTGCGACTTGAGCACGAGGTTCTTGGCTGTGGCTTGGTGGCGCTGCTCGAGCGTCACGGGCTCGAACTGCACGATGAACCGCAGCGTGGTGCACGCGGCTGTGCAGTCCACGACGACGTGAAACTGGTCCTGGCCGCAGAAGAGCAAGGTCAGCTCCATGTGGTTGACGATGAAGGGCACGGCGTCTGGCCCGAGCGTGTCACGAGCGCGTACGCCATTCGGTCGCACGCGTGGTTCACGAGCGACCACTCGAGTAGAAGCTTGCTGAACACGCCGACCTTGACCAGCCGCGAGAGCCCCGTGAAGCGCGCGACGTCGCTCGCGATCGCATCGCTGCGCCTCGTCGTATGCGAGTAACACAAAAATGCCGACGTTTACCGTGGCCACGTTCAACTGGCACATGCCGTGGCATTATCGCGAGCCTCCATCAATGCTTTAGCCGCGCAGGAACGTGTGGCACAGCGTCTGCATCGACTCGTCCTCGACCAGGTGCTCGGCAAAGTGTGTCGGTCACTGGGTCGCGTCCCGCGAGTTGGTCACCGCATGCCAGGAGCAATGTGACGAGTATCCAGTGCTGCACAAAGGTGCTGAAGAAGGGAGCGAATGCGCCTCCTATAGACAAAACTGGACGAGGAAGTCATGGGCCTTGTCCGACATGCCAGATCCTGAGAGAAGTAACGCTGAAAGATGTTCGTGTGCGAACAACACGAGCGCGCTACCGACTCCTAGTGTCATCAATTAACCCAGCAATACGCTCACTGAGCTGATCGAATCGCTGGGTCCACCGCTGTTTTATCTCGTCAAGCACATCTTCTTCGCTTTCGGGGAGCAATAGCTGCGCGTAGCGGGACGTTTCCTCGTTGCCGCGCCATCGAGAGCAGAGCACTTTGATCTGACTTACCAGCTAATAGGAAAATGCCTTTATAGACGAATCAACGCGCTCAACTGGTGTCTATTCCTTTCAAAGTGGGGATATACAGAGATGTAGACAAAAGCTGGTGCTTGGCCCCGTCGTGGACGGTGCAGGGACAGCCGTGGACGGTGCAGGAACGCTGCGGACCTTAGACGAGGTAGGCGCCAGTCGCGAAGACCGTGGCGGTCACGGCGGCCACGGCGCTGACAGCAACCGAGGCGTCGTTCGAGCCGACCGAGCCGGCGGTGGACGACGAAGACGACGAGTCCGCCGAGTAGGTAGCCTCGCCGCCGCTCGCGTCCTCCGAGCCGGAGGCCGTGATCGTGGCCGAGTCGCCGACCTGGCTCGACTCCGCGCCGTCGGTCGAGCCGACCATCGTCGGCGCAACACCGGCGCTGCCGGCACTGCCCGTAGCCGCCACAGACGCGACGGAGCCGGTGGTCGAGCCGGCTTCTTGAGCAAAGACACCGGCGACGACGAGCGCGGCGAGGATGGCGACCTGGAAGACCTTCATGGTGGTGATGGAGATGGTGGGGAGTGGACTCGACGGTGAGGCGGTGCGAGAGCAAATTGGAGAATGAAGGAACTGCCGGCCGACGCGGACTCGACGGCGAGGCGTGGACAGTACTGAAGAACTCTACGTTCAGACGATTGTTCGCCCGGCACCACCTTGTGTCCCTTACGGACGGGTGCAGGAACCGACTCCATCTGTCCGGCGTTCCTCCGAAATTGCAGCTCGCGACTAACGCTGCGTGAGACGCCGCATCTTCCCTGCCTTACAGAACTGAACCCAGCTAGCCATGGGCTGCTGAACAAGTCGGCGCACGTCAGTGCTCGTCCGATCGCAACTTCGAGCACCCATTGTGAGTGGCTTCAAGTGAGCGACGTGAGTGGCTGCTCAGATTAGAGAGACACACTGGGCGCGCCGGCATTTCGATTATCTTACATGGTCGAGGCGTCGTTTCGGACCGCCTGTCAGCACCAACTCGGAATGGGAGCCCGGCCTTTCGCCTCATTCACCGGTCACAACCGGACGGGGACATGCTTCGGCCATGCTCTGCTGTGAGGCCTTCTCTGCGGCCTCTTGCTGTTCGTCGCTTTGCGATTGCCTCGCTAGAGATCGATCGATCTGTGACGAACCTGCTGCTAGCACCTACAGCAGCGTGCTCCAAATCAAATCGTAACATATCACAGTACACAACAAATGACAAATGATGATCTTCAAGTTGATGAACTAATACCGGTATCTTTCTCGCTATGTTGCGTGTACGCAACATTACCGTCGCGAATCAAGAAAGCAAAATCAGCAGCAACGACGCGAATGGAGGCAACGGCAGCACCAACGACGCTGGAGGTCGCCACGGCGGCCGCGATCGCGGAGCTGGCGCAGCTCGCGCGGGACGACAAGATGCCGTGCGAGCTGGCGGACGAGCTGATGCAGGCGCTGGCGGTCGTGTCCAAGATTTACTCGGTGCCGGTGCCGTCGGGGTCTGCCAGCGACATTGACTCCGCTCTCGTGGAAGTGTTGGACCTGCTGCAGCGCCACCGCCTGTACTCATTGCACGCAGAGGATGAAAAGTTCTCGGAGCGCCACAGCGAGGTGATGGAACACGGCGTGCGCATGCTCTGGGCTCACGTGACTACCTACCAGCTGCACGCCGCTCTCATCGACATGGTCCGCACCGTCGATTTTATGCCGCGCGCCATCTTGTTTTGGAAGAAGCAGCGCCGCCGCCGCGTGCGCGCGTTGATCCAGCGCGGTCCGTTCGAGTGGTTCCAGCCTAGGTGAGCGAGTGATCGTGCCAATTTGCTCGAAGATGATGAGATGCAAAGATTGACGAGTATCTTTCGCGGACTGGACCAGTTCGCAGCGCATCAGGATGAGCGAGCGCGTTCGCAGTCTGCAAGATACGCTGGATGCTCATTTGGTGAGTCGGACTGCTGGAGCAGAGGTTGAAACCGTGGCGAATTGAGTTGTAAGTAACGATTTCGGTTGGGATGCAGCGGAAGCTGGGGATGCTCAAGGACCTGGCGACCAAGAGCTCGAGCGTGTTCACCGACTACGAGGACCTCGCGCTGCGCATGAAGGAAGGCATGGCGCTGTTGGAGCTCACGTACAGCACCAGTGGCATTTCTCCGCCGCGGAAAGGCGACGGTGTCTTCTTTGCGGCTGATCCTCTCCCGTTCACAGCCTTTTACTTTGGTATGAGTACCCGCCACCATTCCAATATGCCGTCGGATATCTTGCCGCTTACGTTATTTCTCGGTTATTCGCGCAGACGAGAGTATGCTTGGTGGAGAGCCGAGTGCGGATAGTTCGAATGGCCGTGCCATTCAATCGTGCGACGATGTGCTGCGATCGCTGCGCCGCCTGGAGTCCAACATTCGCACGTTCCGCAAGGCGCAGGCGCAATTCGCCGTGTGCTTCAAGATGGCGATGGCTCCGTGCCGTCCCCCGTCCAAGATTCGACAGAGGTGTGTAGTTCGTTGTGCCATGGATTTCTGTTGGCAGCAGTGCGTTGATCACAAGCTGACTGACCACATTGTGGTGCGCTTGTGTCAGATGGCTCCATCTTACTGTCGCGGCTCTTTGCGTCACGACCGGGGGTGTTTGGGTGGCGAACAACAGGGCTGAGTTCCGCTCGGCGGTCATAACGCTGAAGTTGGCGTTGCAGGACTTTCTGACCGAGCACATGCTCGAACCGATTGAGTAAGCTGGCCAGCAATGCAGGTTGTTTCCGGTGGCGGTATCTGACTTGTCGTGGCATTTGCAGGGCGATCGTTGGGGAGGTCATCCTGAACAAGAAACCCGAGATCCAGGACCCAGCGGCGCTGCTGGACACGAAGCTGAGCCTCCAGCGCATGCTGTCGGACTTCGTCAAGGACACGAACCCCAAAATCACGCCTGTCGAGATGAAGCGCATTATGGACGAGATGGACATGTCGGTGGTGTCGCTGCAGTTCGAAAAGGAGCTCTCTAGCGCCGTGCGGAACATCATGACAGGCGACATTGTGCGGATGCTGCTCATCCAGGTGCAGTTCATCAAGAAGGAGCTGATGGTTGCGATGGGAGCTATCGACGAGCTCATGAACGCGAACCAGCTCAACTTGCAGATTCTGGCCACGATCCCGACGTTCCTCGTCTTCGGTGGGATGTACCGGCTCATCAAGGAGGGGTTCTACATGATCTACAAGCGGACGAGCGAGCGTTTATCGTACGACTCGAGTGAAATCGCCGCCTTCCTGCGCAACAACCTGCGCGACATTGAGCGGTTGCTCAACAAGCAGAACCGCACCACCCCTGCTGGCGAGGAGCAGATGCTTGGCGCCAGAGATTTGGGTCTTATGATCCTGTTACTTCACCAGTTGCGCGATTTGTTCGAGGAATACCGCTCGCACTTCCTCGAAGATGAACGCGATCGGTTCGCGGAGGACCTGGACGATTTGATCGAGGAAGGGTTGTCAGTGACGCAGCAGCTGGGCGTGATCCAGCGCATGTACCACTCGCATCCGTTCCTGCAGAGCACGAAGCTGAAGTCGCAGTGGTTGCTGGGCTAATTTGTCATCCTGAGCGAGCGAACAGGGTGAGCCTAGAGCAAATGAATGACCAATTGGCACAGCATGTTTGGAGTTGAGTTCTGGTATGTTTCGTTCGTCAAACTGCGATGTGAGACAGCATCTTGTGCTCGATTAACAGCCCGAGCCACCCGCGATCACGAGACAGGAGGTGCTGTCGAAGATGGCCATGATGTTGGTCATGACGGACCAGACGAGCGCGAACGTCAGGTAGAAGACCGTGATACCACCGAGCCATTTGTTGGATCCACCTGTGCGCAGCAGCTCCTGGCACGCCTCCTTCTGACTCGGCAACAGCGCGAGGAACACCCACGCGAAAACGGTGAAGGCGTACATGATGATGACCGTGTAGGTGATGTCGAGTCGCACCGAGTGGTCGTCCGACTGGATGCGCGCGTTGGTCAAGTTGAACGGGTTGTCGATCACGAGCGTCAGCGTTGTGGCGAACGGCGATGCGACGTTCGAGACGGTCGTGACCAGGCCGTACATGGCACCTTCGTTTCCTTCACCCACGAGCTCGACGATGACGAAGCAAGTGATCATCCATCCGACGCCGTACGGGAGTTGCACGGCAATAGGCGGGCCGAGCCAGAACCACTGGTTGCGGAACACGTCCCAGACCGTGATGAGCGTCGTCGCACAGTCGACGATGATCACGAACGCACCGGTGAAGATAATCATCCAGCGCCAGTTCCAGCGCAGTCCCCACTTGGACGTGGCCATGAGTCCGAACATGAAGAGTAGGTTGCTCAGAATGTCGCTCAGTGTGCTGTTGATCGGCGTGACGCCAACCATGTACGACTGCACGGGAGAGCTCGCGGTATACGAAATGTCCGAGAAGAGGTTGTAGAAGAAGGTGAAGGCGATGACCTGGTACACCGCGCGCTTGCACAGCTGGTCCCAAAGACCGCTGATGTAGAGCTTGAAGTCGGGCTTCTCGTGCTTCTCCTCCTTAATGAAGAACCACGTCGCTGGTAGCACTGGCACGGTGCACACGGTGCACAGGATCATGAGCTGCGGGAAGCTGAGCGAGAAGTCGAAGTCGCCGCCGTACTCTTCGCCGTTGAAGCAGAAGCCAACAATGATCTCGCCGATGATCACGACGAAGGTGCGCACCGTGTAGATCATGGTCTGCGTCTTGCCGCGCACCTCGACGGGCTCTCGCTGTGCCAGCTCCGCCGTGATGCCGTCGGCACAGACGTCCGACATGACATACCCGAACGCCGCGAAGAACATGAGCATGACGTACTTGGCACCTTCCGACGGAGCGTCGTAGTTGATGCGAGCCTCGATCTCTGGCGTGTAGTCGGCCGTGTCGATATCGCGATCCGATGCCACGGTGTAATACGGCTTGCCGATCGGGAGGCACGCCATGACGAGCAGCATGATGAGGCAGATGGACCAGCCGATGAGCATGTACGGGCGTCGGCGATACCCGCAGATCGGGAAACAGTCCGAGATGATACCGTAGATGGCCTTGAAGCTCCAGGGCAGTACCACCAACGTGCTGGCCGTCGTCACTTGAGCGCCGCTGCAGTTGAGGTACTCCTGCAAGAACGGGTAGATGGTCTCGGGAAGCATCCCGTAGACGAGACCAACGACGGCGTACTGAACGAGCAGTCCAATGTTGTCTCGGCTCGTCAGCACAGGTGCTCCACCGGCTCGGATCGCACCTCCCTCATAGAGTCCGTCGGCATCAGGCGTCTTGACACTCGAATAGCCTTCTTCGACGTCCTTGGCTTGCGAGGCGCCGCTCACATACGACAAGCGAGACGCCGTCGCGATGTCGATCTTGTTGGAGCCCGTGCCGGGAGCATGGTTTGCAGCCGGCATGGTGGATCGAAGGGTTCAATCGTTGCGAAGGCTGGTGAAATTTGCCGCGGTGGTCTTGGGAAATTGAACAATGGCGCCATTCAAGATTGATATACCTTGAGGCGTGATCGGCCATGAGCCGGGAGGGGAGCGAGAAGAGATGGTCAGGGATCGAGTCGCTGCGTGTTGGACTTCCGAGGTGTTACCTGCACAAAGTCGTCGGCGACGATGCCATTCCGCGAAGTGATGCTCTAGATGCTCATGGGATCGGAGGTGCGAATGAACGAGCACGCCGAGAGGATCGCAGGGTGAGTCAAAGTGGCCAGGCTCAGAGGGGGATGCTCCTCAGCATGTGCAAGCATGATCGACTTTGCACTCCTTCGCATTCGTCGGCCAATGGCCAAGTTGAAGCCGAGGTGACACCGCCATTTCTATCGTTGTCATTGGTCCTGCACGCCATGACGCTGTCCACCTCATTGTCGAGATCATACATATCTCGTTCGTGACTGCCCAGCATGTCGGCGTGCATTCGCTGGAACTGGATCTGAATGCACCTAGACGATCGAGTGCACAGTGTCAGGCTCGGGTGGTCGATACCATGTGAATTTGAGGCTCCCAGTCTCTTCAATTGCTGTTAGTAGCAGTGAGGTTGATTGTACACCTGCTGGCTGAACACGAGAGTACATCTTCGAAGCAGCGCTGTATTAGAAACACAGCTCTGTGCTCCAAGCCTACGCCACTGCTAGTCGCCACACACGCGAGCCAACGCCAACATGTGCTGCTAACTCAACTGGTTGTCCTGGGGCGAGTAGTACTCGGCTAGCAGACGGTAGATGTACGACGGCTGGTGCGCTCCGGTGTTGGTGATAAACAAGCTCACACACTCGGGCGGGACATAGTCGTATGCCGGATTTAGCACCTCCAGCTGCAGCAAACACACATGCACAAGTCGCCAAATCTGTCAGCAACACAGCACCAATGCCAGCGTGAATGTCAACTGCTCAAACGTACGTTCTCGACCGTGTCGTCGTAGTTGAACACATTCGAAGGCGCCATGAGCTCACTCAGCACGTCCAACTCGTGCACATACAAAGGGCACAGCTTGATCAGACCCGCCACGCACACCACCGGGACTGAACACTTCTTGGCCGCCAGTGCGATGTTCTGGAGACCCGACTGTCCAATGAGTCCGCCATTGGCCACCACCGCCGTGGCTGGAAGGAGAACCTTGTTGACACGGGCCATCATCGCAAAGATAGCGCTGTCGGGGATGACGATCGCGTGGATCCCGTGCTCAGCGAGCGAGTGGGCCATCTTCTGGCCGTTCAGCGCAGGAGCCGACTCGACCACAATCACCTTGAACTGGCGCTTCTTGGCGGCCGTCTTGAGGAACTGCTCCACAGACGCCGACATCCCAAACGTCAAGATGACCTCGCTGTTGGCAAACATGTAATCAGTGCTCTCTGCCCGGCAATGTGCACGCTCCAATCAGCGAGAAAATGAACCCAGATCCTGCTTACTCGGTGTGGATGTACTCCATCGCCTGCTCGGCAATGCTGACATGCAGACTCTCAATTTCGTCCGTGAGCTCCGCAATACCTTCCATGACGGACTGGTTGCCAACAGAAACGAGGAGGTTAAACTCAAATCCAGTGTCACACGCTGACTTGCAGTCCAACAACGTACAAGCTTCAAATCGGCGATCGGGATCGACAGGTCCGTGTCCGTCCCCGGTGCCAAGATGGTGCCGAGCGACCGAGACAGGTTGTTGCTTCGACTGCTGGGAGGACCTGACACCACTGCGCTGGACGCACTGCTGCCCGTCATCTTGAGCGCGTTCGAATGCTCTTCACGGATAATGTACAGCACTCGACGCACGACGTTGCCGATAACAAGTTCTGCCGACCCACCGCCATCATTGCAGAAACCTCAGCGCCGGCACTAGTCAATACCAACGAGAACAGAGCAGCACTCACCGTGGGTGTGCGCCTTCGTGAGCATGTCGCCGAGCTGGCGCACCTTCTCCAAGATCTCGCCCGCCGTCGTCCAGTCCACCGTTTCAAGCTGGAGCGCCACAGAGGAAGCTTTAACATACAACCATACCATCCACCTACGCGAGGATATACCCTTATACGCGTACCATGGTGTTGAACAGGCTCATCGTCTTCCTCGCGGTCTCGTAGGATCCGCTCACCTTACTGCCACCGCGGCATGAGGCAAGTTAGAAGGCTCCGTCCGACCGCTACAGGCACTCCAGATGCAGAAGAGGTGCGAGAACGCGCCACCCACCGACGCTTCAGGCTGAGCACGAGCTCGTCCACGCTCGCGCGCACCGCCGGCCACTCGGCGAGCCATTGCTTGAGCTCGGCTGACTCGGCCATCGTTCCTCTCGATGCACTCTTTGCGGGCCAAGGAAAACAGTGGCATGGACCACTATTTCAATAGTGTACTGAGCGCTCTAATGGAAGCGCTTTGTTGAATGTATCGTATCTTGTATTGGAGAGATGTATGGAGCACTATTCAAAGTATTAGAAGCTCTCATTCGCATTTGAGCACTCTCGAATAGAGGGATTAGTTTCATTCATCGCGAGCAAAGATGGAGGCGCTGATGCGGGTGATGGCCGCCAAGAAGCGCGAGGTGTCGGCGGTGCAGGCCGAGAAGAGCGGCAAGAAGGACAAGTACATGCGGCGCGGCGAGGTGGAGGCGCTGCTGGCGCAGAAGGAGGCGGACGAGAAGCGAGCCGCTGATTCTCGGCGCGAGCGGGAGGAGTCTCTGTCGCCTGTGGCTCCGTCCAAGCGACGCCGCACCGACAAGCACAGCGACGCCAGCGGCGAGAGAGCGTCCCTCTCTGAAGGACAGGACGCCCTGCAGGCTGACAGCGCGCAGACGACAGAGCAGGCCGCAGAGGAGGAGCCGGTGCTGTCGTGGACGGATCTGCGCAAGCGGCTGCGTGAGCTCGGCGAGCCGATCACGCTGTTCGGAGAGGACACCAAGGCGCGAATGGTGCGGCTGCGCAGGGCCGAGCTTGACGCGGCTACCAAGAAGGAGGACGGTCTTGGCGGGGGCCGTGATCGGTTCGTCGGCGACGAAGATGGAGGCGATGGACAAAAGGACGAGGACGATCAAGACAAGGGAGACGCTGCTGGTCGCGACGAGCTCTCCCACGAGGAGGTGGACGACAGCGACGAGGACAAGATGGTGTACAGGTTCTTCAAGACGATGTTGCACAGCTGGGAGAAGGACCTGAGCGACCGTCCAGATCACGTGAAGCGAACGGCGCAGGGCAAGGTCGCCACCAAGACGATGAAGCAGTGCAAGGACTATATCCGCCCGCTGTTCAAGCTGTGCAAGAAGCGCGAGGTGCCGTCGGACATTCTGCCCAACCTGGTCGAGATCGTCAAGTACTGTCGTCAGGGCGAGTTTGTGCGCGCCAACGACTCGTACATCCGCCTCGCTATCGGGAACGCTGCGTGGCCGATCGGTGTGACGATGGTCGGCATCCACGAACGCACCGGTCGCGAGAAGATCAACGCGAACAAGCAGGCGCACGTCATGAACAACGAGGCGCAGCGCAAGTACCTGACGTCGGTCAAGCGCCTCATTTCGTACGCGCAGTCGATCTCGAACGTACTACCGTCCAAGAAGGTGTCGTGATCGCGTGGATCGAGCGAGACGGACACCTCACACCTCAGTAATAGTTAAAACAAGCAGATATTCACACAGAAAATGTCGTCAAACTGTCCTGTATTGATTCTCTGCGACGATAATCGCTCGGATGGCATCGTCCGTATCCGAGAGTTCGTACACACGGTGCTATCCATTACCGACGAAGCTAGTATCCAGCTAGTTGTTCGGCGGCGGGCCGCGCACCATACCAGGGAACTGCGGAGGCGTGAAGTTATTCTGGAACTGCTGCGGCGTCATATGCTGCTGGCGTTGGTGCTGCTGCATCAAGAACGCCTGGTATTCTTGGTGGACCGATGCCAGCAACTCCTTTGTCTGTGCGACGGCGATCTGGAAACTGCGCTCAGTCTCCGCCGACACGAGAACCATCAGCGGCTCGTTCTCGTCCTCCGGCCCGCCTTCCTTCGCACCTGACCCACGACCACGCACACGGATCTTTGCGTTGCCACCAGCTTCCACACTAATGCGCTTCATGTTGGAGCCGCCCGGTCCTATGATGCGACGCGTCACGCTGAACTCGTTTTCAGGCTCGATGCCGACGACAAACTTCTCCAAAAACTCAGAGCCGCTCGCGTTCTTGTCTTCAGCTCCACTTGAGCTCGATGCATTGTTACCGGAGCCAAGGTGCGACGCATCTGACGGACCGTGAGGATCAGCGGATTGTGGGCCGGCACTATGCGGACCCTGCTGATTCGCAGATGGAGGAATAGCACCGCAGCGCTCAGCAAACACAGTCGTCAACTGCTGTGTCACCTGAAGGGACAAGGGACCCACTCGAACACCCCGATCGCCCAGAACTTGCTGGATTTGCGGCTCAGCCGAATTGATTGCAGGTCCATTCAGCATCACTCCGATGCGGACTTGGACCGGTGCTTGGGATGGTGCGCGAGGGCCATGGGCAAACGCGCCAGGAATCATGTTCACCACAGCCGGCGAAATAGCCTCGAACACCCCAAGGATGTGGCGATCCGACATGTTGAGGAGAAACAGCGGCGTTCCAGGGACAATATGCTGGGTCGCTACTTGCTCTTGGTCCTTCGGTAAGCCGAACAGCATGCGACCAAAGCACTCATCAATGGTCTCTCGTGTGCAACCAAACACAAAACCTGGCATCGTGACTTTCCATCGCGGTCCGCTCGGCGGTGGGAAAGCGTTGGGTCCGCCAAACACACTCTCTGCTGCTTCGCGACGCCGGTTCGCCAGTTCTTCAGCACCTCCAGGAAGTCGTGGCTCATCTTCGATAGATCGGTAGTGCAATCGGATTTGGGCTTGGTTAAACAGCAAGCGCAGCAGCGCATGTCCAGTCTCGCCATCAAGTTCCTGTCCGTTCGGGCTGTGATAAGAACACAATACACATTAGATCCGCTCAACAGGCAAGATATCGATTAAATAGCAGACTCACCACTCAGGAACCGCAAGCTGCTTGTTTTCGAAAATGGCAAGTCGCTCCCACGGACATTCACAGATTCTCATCCAGTCCACGCCAAAAGCCCCGGACCACGTCGACTTTCCGTCGCTCTCGTACGGAACCGTGTTGGCTGCTAGGTCTTCGCCATCGCCCAGTTGAGCTGCATTTGCGAAAGCACCAGAAACGACTCGAGCAACACCCTGATAGTGCTTACTGGGGCCGACCGTAAAAAACAGAAACACCTCATCCGACGTCTCGGAGGCCAATTTAATCGCATCCTGGACTGATTTCGGGACGCTCCAGACCTTGAAATGCACCGAGTGCGCCAAGTTCTGGTAGCTGGACGATTGCAAGAGGAAGTACTTGGCGAGCTTGTTTTCGTCAGGGAGAAGCATCGCAGGAGGCGGTGGCGGTGCTCGGTCACCCATATTGCCAAAACCAGGTCCCTTGGGAGGCCCACGGTGCTGGTCGCCCATCGACCTTCCCCGGTCCGACGAACCACCACCACCGGAGTTTTTGTTGTCCTTTTCGCCCTTCGGAAATGGTCGCAGCTCCTTGTCGCCGTGTGCGAAATGACACTCGTCGCCGAACGGGCACGACCCCAGCTTCTCCCAGTGCTTGCAGATCGCGATCTTGTAAAACTCGTTCACAGGTTGAGCCTTCCGCCGTTTCACATTCTCTTCATCCGCCACCTTGGACTGCAGCGAGAAGTCTGCCGTCTCTGGACACTCCTCGCGCGCAAGCTTGATGTGTCTGCGGAAAGTCAGCGCGGCAGTGAGCATCAGCTCCAGCGACACAGCTAAAACTGGGGACTTCACTCACCGATAGCGGCAGCTCGACCCGTGCGAACAAAAACCCTGTCTGTAAAACGCGCACTCGACGCGCTCTTCGTCCGGAACGTGTCGGAACGGACACTCTGGAACCTGGCACTCCATACCCCACCGACACTCGGGCATCTTGGACATGTCGTACTGCGTACCGACAAGAAAACAAAAAGAGGGTCGGATGTTGTGGTCGTGTCAGAACATCTCGCCCGCAGTTCTCCAGTGCGCCAAAGAGTGACATCAACGCTCATGCACATACCTGATGCAGGAACTCGCAGTTGTCTCCCTTCATGCACAGCGCGCGGAGCCAGTGGCGGCACACGACCGTCCCGCGCTTGAAATCTTTCTTGGCGTTCGAGCTGCCGTACGTGGCGCCGCCGACGCCCACGACCGCGCCGTTGTGGCCGCGTCCGTCCATGTTGTCGTCGCCGTCCTCGGGCATCAGCGCCTCGAAGTCGAACACGAGGCGGCGCTCCTCCTCATCGCGCAGCAGGAGTCCGAGCACCATTTGTTCCTGGTGATGCTGGATGCCCGGTGCTGTTGTTTCCGGTTTTGCGTTTGGCGTCTCGAAAGGCAAAAAGTGCTACAGTACTATACGCGCAAGAAGTATACGACCGTGAGTTGAACTGACCATCACTTTGGGAGATCAGCGCACCGACCTCGAAGAGGCACTCGTGCTTCGGCGATCGTCCGCGCTCGCACGATGATCTCGCTGCTTGAGAAGGAGGCGCGCGACCCTGTGGAGGTGTTGCGCGTGAAGCTGAAGGACTCGACCGAGACTTCGCTGCTGAACTCTCAGCTGGTAGAGTGTCTAGACTGTTCCAGAAGCTGCTAGAAGTGTCATCTGCTCGTGTTCTCAAGCTGTGACTTGACCTGTGATGCCCAGCTTCGCGAAATCAAAAATGACTACTTAATGAAGCAGAACCTCAACAAAGGTCAGCTGGACGGTTTTGTGCAGGCGCACGTGGACGACATCGAGCGCGCGAGCGCACTGCTGGAGCTCGAGGATCCCGTGACTGAGATTGTGGGGAACCTCGACGTCCTGAGCCAGAACTGCCGCAAGATGAACGAGGAGCTCGGAGACAAGAAGCTGTCGTCCGGCATTAGCATCGCTCGACGGAACCTGAAAGAGCTCGAGAATCAGATTGTGTTTTACGACGAGCTGCCTTCCAGGGTAAGTTCGACTGCGCTGTTTGCGGTTGCCAGGTGGAGGCGATGATTTGGATGTAATGTGCGCGTCTGTGGCGAAGCTTGAAGAACTCCGAAAGAGTTTTGAAGGGAACCAGTTCTCCATTGTGTCCGTATACGCGAAATGGCAGCCAATTGACGAATGGCGGCAAAAGATGCTGCAAGAGGTACGGGATCTCTCAATGTGATTCTTGTCAGTCAAGGATAATGAAAAGAACTCTGATTCCTGTATCATTGCTCTCAACAGTTGAAGCTCGCAGCAACGGACAAGTTGGACGAACTGGGCAATAGGTGCGCGAGACTGTACTCTTTTCTTGCCGTGCGGAAACTCAACTAGATCGTGCATGCAGCAAGGCGCAGGCTCGGATCCTGTCCTCGATGGCGTCTCGAATCGAGGCTATTGAAAACATCCAGAACCGAATCATGGCAGAGGTGTGGGGATGCATGCACCACTGCGTCCAAGTGGCCCAGATCGATAAGAAACGGCTCGCGGATGCGTTCGAGGTGTTGGAGCTGATGGAGAAGCGTCGACGGAAGTTTGTTGACAGCAAGAGAGATTACCAAGACAACCAGATGAAAGTGGTCGCTGACTTCCAGACAGCATACCAGGAGAAATGCAGAGCGCAGATTACGACACACCTTTCGCGTCTGGTGGATAACATGTTTCGATTTGCGGAGAAGGAAGCTGAGGATAAACATCAGAAGCCGCTCGACCAAATTTTGGACGCAGCTAACCACCTACTGATGGATTTGGAGATTGTGCAGTCTGACGTGGTGGCGTGCTTTCCGAGCGACATTGACGTGATTAACCTCTTCACTAGCTCGTACAACGTTCTCCTTGAAACGGAAATCTCGAGGGTCTGTGCCAAGCCTGACATCGGCATCGCTGAACGTTTGCAGTTGGTCCAGTGGATCGAATATTACAACTCCGAGATCATAAGATACAAGCGTGCCAAAGCCTCTAGTGTGCTTGATCAGCTTTCACAGAAGCTGATGGGCCAATATCTCGACCAAATCCGAGAACAAATCCACACGTGGGTCACGAACGTCTGGAAACGCGACGAGGAGCGTGTCATCGGACCACATGGCGAGCTGCAGTCGACTCGACCGAACGACATTGTCAACATTCTCAAGTCTCAGATCTCTATCGGACAAGAATGGCTTACGGGACGGCTGGTCGGACGCGTGGTTGTTGCTTGCTTGGAAGCACTGATGGCGGAGCTAAAGAGTCGGTACGAAGGCTTCGCGCTACGGCTGGAGGACGTGGACATCGAGTCGCTGTGCTCGTTCATCAATGAAGCTGACATCCTTCAGGTACGCATCGAACGATTCGATCCACACCTCCACTGTGTTTCTCACTGCAGGAGCTGCTGCAGGCAAAATGTCCTGAGCTCGTCGAAGAGATATCTTTCGCCGAAACGGACTCCGAAGAGAAAGAATCGTTCGATACGTTCATGGGGGACGGATTAGACGCGGCTTCGACAGAAATCGTCAAATATGCCGTGAACACGTGCAATCTCGTCGTCGACAAGATCTTTCGCGAGGTTGAGCAGGTATTGATGCTTTCTCATTGGTGCAGATCTGAGTTGGTGCATCATTTGATTGATCTCCACTCTTTGTATTGATGCATGATGACATTCCCAGGTCACCGTGAGTCTGTGGTTCTCGAAGAAATGGGACGAAGGAGAACCTGTTGTCGACAACCTGCTGGCGACGCTCGGCGACTACTACGCAGACCTCAAGCAGTGGATTAGCGGGTCATTCTTCTTCTCCAAAGTTGTCCGCCAGTGCCTCGACGAGTGTGCCAGGGAATATGTCAAGCGCCTGAAGGTTCGAACTCACGGCTTTTTGAGTCCCACTGACATTGCGTCGATTGTGGAGTCCGACTACAAGGTGACTCCTGTTGTGTTTACGGTTGGTTGAGAGGGTGTGCTTGCCTAACGTGTCCTTGTTTGAACTGTTTGCCATAGAACTTTGTTGACTTCTTCAACAAGTACGCGAGTGACTTGCGTCGGACGGGGATCCGGTCGATCGACGACATCCGCAAGGAGTTCGAGAATCTCGAGCTGATTAGCGACACGCTTCGTGGCGTTGAACCTTCGGAGCTTCTCCACGAGGCTCAGAAGTCAGTCGTTTCGCAAGTTGCTAAGCTGATGCGCTCAACTTCCAAGCAAGAGACCGTCGTTGGTGTGGACAAGAAGGAACGGGAGGCAAAGAAGAAGGCAGCGAAAGACAAGGAGAAAGAGGAGAAGGAGGCGAAGAAGAAGGCGGCGAAAGATAAGGAAAAAGCCGAGAAGAAGGAGAAGAAGAACTCGAGCAAGAAGCTCAAGGATGACGCTGCAGCTACCACAAACAAGGTGTCAACACCACGCCAGGGCTCCATCCCACCTGACAACGCGGACGCGGACGGATTCGAAGTCCAAAATCTCAACATGGCCGATTTTCTGGGAAGCTGAATGGTATCCCGTTTTGTCAGAGGCCACAAGGTACCAATGCGTATCATTTCTATAATGCAAGCTGCCTAGAGTACATGTACACATTGGTAGCGACCACGGCGCTCGCAGTCGCATCGCCGTCCTCCACACATTTCGAGAACTATCTATACTACAGTGGAGGATCGACGCACGTTGGAGGTCTTCACGGACACACACGCTTTGATATTCGTCGACGAAGCCGGCGCCATCGAGCACGGAGCAGTTGCCGACGCAGCTCTTCTTCTGGCAACACGTGCAGCAAAAAGTCGACGAGGTATGTTGCTCCCTCCATGCCGAACGCGACTTCAAGGTACTGCATAAAGAACCCTGCCGAGATGCGGCGCTGACCGAACTGCCGCGCCTGACTCTGGAAGAGGTGAAACAGGTTCGGGTTGTGCTGGCAGTCGTCCCACACGGCATCGAGAATGGAGCGGTTGAGCGTATTCGCAGCGTCAAAGTCGAACACCTTGTCTGAGATGTCTGCTGAACCTTCACTGAGCACGGCATCAATCTCAGCCGTGAAGCACCGGTCCATCTCGTCAACACCAAGCCACATGTTACGCCGCAGCTCTGGCGACTCCGGTAGAGTCTCCAAATCTCGTGGCTGTGTCGTTCCGGCAGGGAGGCGAGTAACAGTGGTGCTTCGCTCAGCAAGCAGGTAGAACCCGCTCACACAAAACATCGAAGGCATGATGTAAGCGAGTGTCAAGAAGACGCGTTCACCTTGGCGGATGGGTCGTAGCCCCGCAAGCGGAAGGATCTCATGCACCGTTCCCTCGTGGTCGTTCGTGATGAGTTGGATCGACAAGTTCAGCATGGTTGCCAGCAGCACGAGTTCGAGAGCTCCAACACGCGGCTCGGTCTTGGACTTGAACTCGTGAAGCTTCTTCTTGAGCTCGATGGCCGAAGTGTGAAAGTGCTGCTCGAGCGCCAGCACATGCAACAGCGCATAGTTGCTCAGCGTCTGTCGCATCAGTTCTACTGCGATGAGTATTTGGGTCTGCTCGCTGGTGAGGAATGGTTCGTCCGACATACTCTGTGGTGACGGCGGCGTCACTTGAGATGTCGGTTGGTTGGGATGCTGCTCTTGTACTGCTTTCGATGATTGATCGAGCGGAAAGCCAGTGAGTGCGTCGTACAGGCGCTTGTCGAGGTCGTTGAACTGCTGGAGACGAAAGAGTATGCAATAAAGCGCAGAGGTTCCAGCGCCGTCACTCGGAGGACAGCAAGCCTCCTGGTACCCTCGCAGCTTGAGAATGCGCTGCATTCGCGCGCGAGTTACTCGGAAGGACGAGAACTGGCACGCACACGCGTATTTGAGGCACAGCGCCATGTTCCGCGCGCGGTCGTCCAGCAGATTGGCCTGCAGCTCGTCGAGCTTCGAGTCGGTCGTCTCGCCCGACGACGCGCGGTTCTCTCGCCGCACCTGCCGTCGCAGCTCCTGCTCTTCAATCTGCTGCCGCATCAGATCCTCTAGCGTCTGAAGCTCGCCATCGACCGGGATCGGGATCTCGCTCACTCGCTGCAGGGACAGCGGGCTGCTGTCTTGCTGCTGCTGCTGCTGCTGCTGTTGGTGCTGCTTGAGCAGTTCGCCGTCGTTCCGGTCGTGACCGTGATCGAGGCAGAGCACGCACGCGTCGATCTGGTTGCGGCGAAAGGTGATCTGGCTGCGCACAAAGCCGGCGTCGAAGTTGCAGAAACAGCGCAGTACGAGCGGCGCGCGCGGGTCGAGGAAGCGGCAGAGGCGCATGCACGAGCTCTTGAGCAGCCGGACGAGGTACGCGTTGAGCTCTGCGCAGCGCTTGGTGAGGAACTTGGTGCTGCGGTGCAGGCGGAAGAAGGAGCGCCGGCGGTGCGCGCGCGGCGGGTGCTTAAGCCCGGGCTGCTGCATCTCCTGCGGGAACGCCTGCCGCAGCTGGGCATCGAGCGCCTGGAACTCCTCGAACGTCCGGTAGATGCGCCACTGCGCGAGCAGCTGCCGCCCGCCGTACTGCCTGCACGTGAAGACGACGCTCGTCGAGAGCACGAACTCGGGGTGCTCCATGATGGACGCATCGAACTGGAAGCCGTCGACCGCCACGCGCACGTCCAGCAGCGACGTCACGTCCTGCACGGCGATCTGCTCGTGCTGCGAGACGCGCTCGCCGCGCCGGAAGCTCCGCTGCGTGGCATACGCGCGCTCCATCCACAGCTCTCGGCCGGTCCGTGCACCGCGGGGAACAGCGCGACTCGCTCGGTCGCCAGCCTCCGCTCAGGCCTGCATGCACCGCGTCGCCGCCGCGAAAATGATACAGCCGACGCTGTCGTCGCCGCCGCGAAAATGACCGGCCGACCCTGTCGCCAGCCGACCAGCCGACCAGTGGCCCGCCACTCGCAATCCGGCGCCAGACAGCTCGCACTCGCCCACCTGGCCGTTGCCGGCTGTGACAATTACAAATGCTGAATGCTGCCGCGAGAAATCTCAGCGAAGGCATGGAGCGGAGCGGAGTGTGGCGGAGGGGCCAGGGGATCCGCTCCGCCCACCTTCCCACAGTGGGAGAAGCGCCGCAGACACTTGCCGCTTGCGGCCATTCCCAGCGTCCGCTCCGCATTCCTCTACCGTCCGCCCGGTCGCGTCCGCTAGCCCATCCCCTCGCGGTCGAAAACATGGCTGCAAAAAGCTTGAGGCACCCCTCTTAAACAGTATATCGACATCAACATCGAGTGTGGGAGGTTGACTTACCCGCCAAAAACAACACAACCAAGGGAAACAAAACATGGCGGCGGCAATGAAGCGAGGCATGTCGGCGCGAGAGATGGAGTTCCTGGTGCGCCTCCCGCTTCCCTGGATGCGAGTCCTTTCTTCCTAACAGCTAAAGCGCCGGTCGTTCTGCATGGATGCTGCGTTCAGGCGGAGCAGGAGCTCATCCAGATCCTGCCGCAGTTCCAGATTCGCGACAATGCCGGTCTTCTCAATTTTGTCGGCGTAAGTCACGATCTGTGCTGGCGAACATCCGGGTGCACTATGAACTGCGGTTTACGGAATGGACTACTGGGTGCAGGGAGACTTTGGTCCGTTCCAGCCGGGTATTACGACCGAGGTGCCGCTGTGGCTCGCCGTCATGCTCAAGCAGCTCAACAAGTGTCGCATCATCGCGCCGTCCTGGTTCTCCGTCGGTACGTTAACTGCGCGTGCATGTTGTGGCGTGGTTGCATGCAGTCGGAGAACTAAACAGCCTCGCATTGCTCTCTCGCTTTCCCGTTCGACGTTGCAGAGAATCTGACCTCGTGCCTCGAGCGAGAGAAGACGAGCGACGTCTTCGGCGAGCTGCCGTTCCACTACCTGGAGACGGCCTCCTTGCTGTTCAAGAAGTTAGTGGATCACCATGCCGGCGCATCTACTTGAAGATTGTGGTGACTGATTTGTGTTGTCGTGTGCAGTGCGGCCGAGGACATTGAGAACGTGGAGCAGATTCGATCGCTGCTGGAGGACCTGCAGAACGTGCGGCAGGACAAGATCCGGCACGGTCTGTACAAGATTTCCAACGACGTGCAGACTGGCGGCACGGCCTACGCTGTCCAGGTCAGTCGACTTAGTTGCTTGTTGTCGAGTGTTGTGAGCATGTTCCTCATCCTACCGAATGCTCTTGGCTTGCAGCTGAACAACATTGCCGCGCTCGAGATCAACTCTGTGCGCCAGTTCATGATTGGGGTGCGTCTTGGAGTCATGTGTTGCTCCTTGCTGGATCTAATGGTGGGAACTGATGGTTTGGTGCGATCCTGTGGATCAGTCTCTCAACAAGTTCTATAGTGTGACGAAGATCAGCGAGGAGAATGGTTCGTTGGACGTGCTTGTCGGAATGTCTGGTGAATGGACGCTAACTCGGTTGTGCGTGCGATGTTCGCAATGCAACTCGCAGCGGAAGGCGAGGTGTCGACGCAGTCCCAGACGCAAGATTACTCGGAGCCGTCAGGTGGTGCGTCTCGCTGTGACATCAACTGGCAAGATGTTCGTTGGATCTTTGACTCTTGTTGTCTCGCTCGTGTGCTTTGTCCCCACGAACCTCAGGCGACGGCGAGGCTGTGCCAAGGCTCCGTCGGTACCGCTAGTCTCGCTGCCACCGATCGGTGCAATGGTGCAACAAGCGTTCGTAGCACTAATGAGACTCGGCGCTGCATGCGTCGACGACTGGAATATGCTGTGCGTCCAAGCGTCCATTGTGCAATCGGAGACCCCGCCCATTTATTGTAAGTCCTTGATTATGCGGGAGGGAATGGAGAGCAAATGGTTTCAACCAACACGGAACATATTTAAGGCGGGGCATGACTCACGACCCGCGGAGCGCAGCCTTCCGATGAGCTGCAGAGTCGAGTGCGGCGTGTCGCGTGTTCCCCAAAAGTACGTCGAGAAAATCCTTCCGCCGGTTCGGTCAAGCGGTCAGTCGGTCGGTCGATCGGCACGGCAGTTGAAGGTGTGGCGCGGCGATCGTGTGTTGACGACGACATCGGCGCGCCGTGTCGTCGTGGCCACGACTGCTGACTTAGTACGGCGGTGAGTCGACGTGCCTCCCTTTGCGCTCGTGTGGTGTTGCCTGCGCCGAGTACCCGGCCGACGGCACGGTGCCCTTGCCGGTCTTGAGCGATCGCGGACTCACTTGGGACACCGGCACGGGGTTCACCTGTACCATGGGGCTCTTGAGCTGCATGGCCTCCGCGGCGCGCCGCTCGCGCTCGCGCTTGTCTTCCTCGGCCGCGGCGACGCAGCAGACGCCGCAGAGCGCGGCGCACGCCAGGCAGCCGCAGACGTCTTCGGCTTCGCTCATCCTATGTATCGGTCGCTGCTACTCGCGTCGGTCGTCGGTGGTCGCGGTGCTGACGCTGTGCGCGCGGCAGATCGGCGAATGGCCGCGTTACGTCGGCCAAAAGGGGATGCCGGCCGTTGCCGAGGCGGGTTCGCGAGAGCGCCAGTTTGCGCATCCGTCCAGCGTCGCAGTTGCCCGCTGGCGCCGCGCCGCCGGCCGCGAGTCGGTGGCCCTGTCTACCTGTCCGAGCCGCTCGACCGGCTATTTGCCGCTTGGCCGAGTGCCATTGGCGCTTGGGCTCGAAGAAGTCAGCATGCGCGAACCTTCCGCGGCGGTTCACGGCCCGAAATGGAGCTAACGGCTCGAAAATAGAAGCGGCCAAGATCAGGTGCGCACTTTGCTCGACTGGTCTATTGGCGCGTACCTAACGACAAATGTTCGCGTACGAAGTGTTTTGCGAGACGCTGTAGTTCGCTTCGAGCTGATTGGCGACCCGATCGATGGCCACTATCATCCAACCGGCGCCATGGCGGACGCCGAGCTCTGGCGCGACCGCAACAAGGTGTTCGTGGCGGGGCTGCCGACGTACGTGGGCGATGACGAGCTGTACGAGAAGTTCCGTCCGTTCGGCGAGATGCACCAGTCCAAGGTGGTGCTGGACGCCAAGACCGGCCGCTCGCGAGGTGGGTTTGCCATCGCTACGTTGTTCCGAATGGCTTTTGCTTTGTGTCTGACTGACCTTGGCGTCGCGCAGGCTTCGGCTTCGTGACCTTCCACGAGTACGTGAACGCGCTGGACGCCGTGGAGAAGCTCGACCAGTCGGTACGAACGGCGTTGGCTCGGTTCGCATGTTTCCTGGTAACAACTTCATGGCTCACATGGCGAATATCCTACTCATGCTTGGCAGAAATGGGACAAGCGGACGCTCAACGTGCGCTTCCTGCAGCCCAAGAGCGGTGACAAGGCACAGGCACAGCCGGATCAAACGCGTGCCAGGCCAGCGAAGATCGTCGGTCCACGGCCCGAGGGCTGCACGACCGTGTACGTTGGCAACCTGGCGTACGACATCACGGAGGAGGTGCTGCGCAAGGTGTTCGCCAAGTGCGGCAGCGTGCGGGCCGTGCGGTTCGCCGAGCATATCCAGACGAAGGAGTTCCGCGGCTTCGGGTACGTGCAGTTTCACGAGGGCGAGCCGTGCGAGGCCGCGGTGCAGCTGGACGGCCAGGTGGTCATGGGTCGCCCCATGAACGTCGACTACGGCGCGCGCGATGAAGGCTACACGGCGGCGCGCGCCGAGCTGCAGAAGAAGCTGAAGAAGGGCGTGTGCCACAAGTTCCAGACGGGCGAGTGCACGCGCGGCGACGACTGCAAGTTCGCGCACATCATGCAGGGCCAGGACGCGGAGGAGCTTATCCAGCCGGCAGCGTCGTCGGTGATCGCGCCTGGCGCTGCCATCACTGGCGGTCAGGCTCACCCTGCAGCGGAGGAGACGGCGGCTCCGTCGGACGCGCCAGTGTGCATCAACTTCCAAAAGGGCAAGTGCAAGCGCGGCTCGGCTTGTCGGTTCCAGCATTTGGGAGCGAGTGGCGACGATAGCACGGGCAATGGAGACGCGAACGAGGCTGCTGCTGATGTGGTGGAGGAGGCACCAGAGGCACCGGAGGAGGAGCCGACGCAGGCGGACGAAAACGCGCCAGTGTGCCAGAACTACCAGAAGGGCAAGTGCAAGCGCGGATCGGCCTGCCGCTTCCGCCACGTCGCGGCGAGCGGCGAGCAGGAGGACGAGCCTGCAGCTTCGAGCTACGAGTGGAAGGCACCCGTTCGCGTCGAGCTTCCTGCCGCTGCCGTCGCGGAGGTGGCGATCTGCCGCAACTTCCAGCGCGGCAATTGCCACCGCGGTGCGTCCTGTCGGTTCGCTCACACGGGAGGATCTGCGGCGAATGCCAGCGCTGTCAGTGGTGGCGGTGCTGGCGGCGCGGTGGATGAGGTGAGCGAGTACCAGAAGCGCTTCCAGAGCGTGTGCTACAACTGGCAGCGGAGCGGCTCGTGTGTGCGCGGGGACTCGTGTCCGTTCCAGCACGAAGGCTTCAGCGGCGCTGGTGAGGTCGACGGCGGTGATGCGGGCGAGCAGGAGGAGGCCGACGTCGACGACGAGGCCGAGGAGCAGCCGAAGAAGAAGGAGAAGAAGGAGAAGAAGAAGAAGCGCCGGCATGCCGAGGCCGAGGTCGAGGACGAGACGGAGGAGTCGCCCGACCGCAAGAAGAAGAAGAAGGACAAGAAGGCCAAGAAGGAGAAGCACAAGAAGAGCAAACACCGCCATGACGATGACGATGACGAGTAGGTGACGGTATGTGTAATAGAGCAGAGCGTGCGTGGCAATTCGCGATTCAATCTGGTCTTCCTACTTGCAGTCAGTCCATCACCCTGTCCGTCGTTGACAGCGTCCAGCGTCATTCAAATTGAGAACCTCCCACGCCACAACACCACCATCATGTATCGTTCGCTCAGTGCATCACTGGCCGTCCATCGTGTTCGTAACTTACTTCTACCCCTCCGACGCCGGCCACACTCGGCCCGTCGGCGGGTCATTCTCATTCCTCGACAGACGCAAGCGCTTCGCATCCCGTCCTTCCTACTCTACTCTCTCGCGTGTGCACCACCCGGTCCACCAACCACTTTACTGGGCCGCGACGCCCTCGCCCGCCGTCATCCACGGGTGCGCGAGCACCTGCACGGCCGACGGCCGCGCCGCCGGGTCCAAAGTCAGCATCTGGTCGATCAGCTCGCGCGCCGCCGGCGACAGCCGCCGCCACGCCGCACACTCGCGGTCCACCTCGCCCGCGCGCACCCGCTGCTCGATCTCGGCGTCCGTGGCGTCGTCGGTCGGGTCGAACGGGTGCTGGCCGCACAGCAGCACGTACAGCACGACGCCGAGAGCCCAGACGTCCACCACGGGGCCAGGCGACGCCGCCTTGTCGCCGCGCTCCGCCGCCAGCATCTCCGGCGCCGCGTACGCCAACGTGCTCGACCGCGGCGTGTGCTGCTCAGCACCAGCGGCACCACCGACGCGGAAGGCCTGACCAAAGTCGATGAGGCGAAGCTGAGCCGTGGCGCGACCGGCCGCGCGCTCCAGCAGAATGTTCTCCGGCTTGACGTCCGCGTGCACCACGGCCTGCGCGTGCAGGTACGCGAGCGACTGCGCGAGCTCGCGGGTCACGGCCTGCGCGTCACGCTCGCTGAAGACGCCGTGCGCGAGCAGGTCGTCGTACAGCTCGCCGCCGCGCACGAGCTCCGTGACGAGCACGAAGGCGTCCGCCGTCTCGAAGGCTTCGCGCAGCGCCAGCACGTGGTGCGCGCCGCCCACGCGCTCGAGAATGGCCACCTCCTCGAGGAACTGCGCGCGCGTCGTGCGCGACTTGGCCACGCGCTTGATGGCCACGGGCGTGCGCGACGCGCGGTGTCGCCCGAGGTGCACGCGCGCGAAGCCGCCCTCGCCCAACACGCCCTTGAGCTCGTAGTCGCGCTGGATGGCGCCGCGCTGCGGCAGCGGCAGCGGCTTGGGCTTCCCCGGCGACTTGCTCGACGTGGACCACGCCGAGGACGGCATGAGCCATTGGTTGTTACCCGCAGCCGCGCGCTCCATACCCGTGGCAGGCGCCAGCGACGGCAGCACCGCGACCGCCGCGGCCAGCCCGAGCGCCACGCGGGAGGTCAGGGACGCCATGTTGATCTGATGGACGTGCGGTGGGTGGCCGGACCTGCTTTCCCGATCTGCGCGAGACCGAGCGGAAGGACAAGTGAGTTGATGGTGGCAGGTCGATGGTGGCCAGCGGTGGGCATTCCGGAGGGACAGGGTGTGAAAAAGACACGGACCAAACGGGCGAAGGGGCGAAAAGATAGGTAGAAAGGTGTGATTTGAAACAAATGGTGCACGATCGTGTTGTAGAGGGTATGTGCATGTGTTTTAGTGGGACGCACGCATTTGGCTCGCAAGCAGTGGGAGGCGGCGAGCGGTTCGACGCCAGCGGCCGCGTGGCTTTTTCCCAGCGGCGACAGGGTCAGCTTGGATGTGTGTCGCTCGTTCGGCCGACCCTCGCGAGCCTCGGAATAGATTCTATAGTTGGTGATATCAAGTGGCTCTGTCGCCATCTCCTGCCTGTTTCGGGACGTGCGGTCCGCTTGGGGTCGGAGCTTCGCGGACGTTTTTTGCGGTTCTGACTTTGCCGTTGGGAAAGCCCCTCCATACTTCTATCTATATATACAAACAGATCGCCTGCCTGGGTCGAGCCGGACGTCGGCTGTGTCTCGAGCAGTGGCGGACCGTGGAATTGTGGCGACAATGCGGCCGCGTCGATCCGGAGAAAGCCTCGCACTCAGCTGGGAGCTGCCTATGCATGGGATGAGCGCGCTAGTGGCGACCAGGCGACGACACCTGCAGCGATTCGGTCGCCACGCTGTTGCAGGAAGCGCTGAATCTTTGAGGGCTGTATGGTCGAAAACTGGTCGCCGTTTGAGGCGGTGGCTTCGAAGCTCGACGCCATGTGACAGACCACTCTTCCCATCGAACAGCGACGAGGCGACCGTCCGCCCATCATCCCGTGCTGACAGTGCACAGCCTAACGATTTAGACAGCGTTTTATATGCGGTAAGAAACGATTTAGCGACCGTCTGCTCCCCGCGTATGAAGATCTATGTGGTGTATTGCCCGCGTATGAATAAATGTGGAGCGACCTACATTTAAGCTTTTAATTTGTATTACTGACAGACGGAACTGAGAATGCTCTCTTATGTACGAAAAGTATAGTCGCGGGTAATAATCAATTGACGTACATTTTCAACTAAGTAGTTATTGACCGCGATGATTATACAGCATTCGCAGTCGATAGAGAGTTGTATAAATCGTTGTCAAAAGCAAATTTGGCTTGGATCGACTGCTGCCCGCGTATAAGGATCTATGTGGTGTATTGCCCGCGTATGAATAAATGAAATATTCGGAAAATACCCAAAAGAGAGAATGGATGTATATCTAATAATAAAACATCAATTATTGGACGAAAGGTTTGTTTATTGCGATATTTTGCAGCGAGATAATTTTCAAACACCAACATGCACATCTAACACATAACGGATATACACAACTTCAACACTGTCAGGCGACTCGCATCTTCACTACATCAGCCCTCCTCGCGCACCAAGTTCGCCTGCAGGCGCAGGAACTCGACGAAGCGCACGCCCGTGGCCAGGAACTCGCGCGCGAACTCCGGCTTCAGGCGGCGCTCGGGCGTCAGCGGCGGCATCAAGAACTCGACCTCCGTCTTCTCCGTCTCGACCAGGTACCCGGCAGTCGGGTCGCGATCCGGCACGCCGAACTCGCGGATCTTCATCACCGTGAACCGCAGATCCGTGGCCTCGTTGCGGAACGTCTCGCTGCGCACGTGGCGGATCGTCGGGACGGCCGAAGGCGAGATGCCCGCGTCCACCAACGACTCGCTGACTCGAAGGTTGTCACGAGTCGCTGGGTCGACAAAGTCCACAATGCCGCGGCCGCCAGGAGACTTCTGACAGCTTTGCGTCAGCAGCTTGGACATCTCGTCAGTCGATGGGACCTCCTCGCTGAGCGACACATAGAACCGCACGTCTGGCGTCGAGTCCATCGTTTCATGTTCCTCGTCCAGCTCCTGGCGCATCTTGAGCGTTGTGCTGAACCAGCGCGCAGGTCGTGTCGCGATCTTCACGAGCTCCAGATCGGCTGACAGACGCACATTGTAGTCATAATTGCCGTGGATAATCGATACCTGGAAGTTCTCGGCCGAATCGAGCTGCGTCATGCCCAGGTTCTGCATCGCGTACTCTGATGTCCAGCGAGCGAAAACAGGGTCGATTGTCGTGAAGAACGAGTGCGTCACGCCTTTATCTTTTCGCGCGACATCACCGGCGTTCTTGAGGCTTAGTGACGCTGGTAGACGCCTCCGCCGTGGCCTGTACAAGCCATTGCCGTCACCACCATCATCTTCATTCCCAGCGCTCCTGCCTTTCCCGCCGCCGCCACTTCCACTATCGTTATCATCTCCAGCATCACGATCTGCACGGTCACCATTGGACTCCGTCTGCTCGTTCTCGGCGACTTTACTTTTGATCTTTAGGATGGCGGCTGTCTCTTCTCGCTTGAGCTTCTTGGCGACGAGTACAGACTCAAAGAGCTCGCGGGCCGACCGTCCCCGCTCAAACTCATCCTCCAGCTTCTTGATCGTCGCTAGCATAATCGTCTCCGCATCGAACGACCGTGGCAAGTGGATCAGGTAATGATGACCGAACCGCACAAACGCCTTAGCCGTAGACAGGCTTGGGTTCTGGTGCTCATACCGCGACAATTTGACCATTTGCTCAACAAACTTGGCGCAAAACGTCACCGCCGCATGGTCGTACCATGACTGTCCGTTCATGAAGCAGATCAAGTGTGCTTGATCGAGTCGCATGGTGTGTTGAACGTGTTTGCCACCGAAGTATTTCTGGAAGCCAATGCCCTCATGCTGTGACAGTGCGCCTTCAAAGAGCAGCAAGCTCGCGCCTTCGCGGTGAAAGTTCTGGTTCGAACGAAAAGCAACAGGCGCACCAAGCTCCCTCTCAAGCATGCGGATCCGATCCTCAATGCGTTGCACGGATTTGCCGTCCCCACCGATCTCAGCCACGTACAAGTCAGAGCGCAATGCGTTCGGGTGAAAGCGAAAAACGAGCGTGGCAGTCCCTTCAGCACTCGCGTCCATCACGATTTTGCGCGCGAAGAACTCTTTGGCTTCGTGGACACGGCGGCTCAGCGCGCGACTCAACGTGATCACGCTCGTCTGGTCTGGACGATGCGTCAGTAGGTGCTGCACGTTGCCGTTGTTGATCACGAGGTAGTGGAACCCCATGTAGCATTCCGACCGAAACAACGCAATGCTATCATCGTCGAGCTGCGTGTCGTTCTCCGGATCATACGGGTCCGAAAAATTGTACGCGGACGCGGGAGTCGATATGCTTCCAAAGTACGACAAGAACGACAGCAAGACTTCGGCCGCCAGCGTGTCTGAGTTGTTGCTTCCGGTTGTCAAACCTGTGAGCAGACTCGTCCAGAACTCGATCTCCGACTCGATCGAGTTGGTGTTCTGGATCTGCTTGTAGGTAATCGACCCGAGATGGATTTGAGTGACAAATTTCTTCTTTAGACAAAAGTCCAGGAACAACCACGTGATACCTATTGGCGAGAACAAGTTGCTCCCTCCATGTGACCGTCGCCGAATGAGCCCAACACTCTTGCCCCATCGTACGAGAATGTAGAGGCACGGCCAGAAGAATGGGTATTCCCTGATGTATGAACGAAATAGCCAAGTCTTGAGAGGGCCACTCGAGTGCTGGCACATCTCAATCGACCACTGGTCCACCGAGAACGAGAGCAACGGAACTCGAATACCATCTCTCAGCTCCGGTTGCGAATTCATCGTCTCCGTCAGGAACTTCGCGATCTCTTTCAGCGTTCCTTTCGCCTTAGAAGAGCTCATCATGACGTCCAAGTCCGACTGCTTTTCAAACGTCAACAGCGCTGATGAACCGAACAGGATCAAGTCCGTGTTCTTCTTTGTCAATCTCGGCGGCAGTATCGAGTACAAGTTGCTCACCGCCACCAAGCGGTCGAACAAGTCGGATAGGAGTTCCTCGGCTTTGAGAATAATCTCGGCGAGCAGAGAAAGCTGGAGCTTTGGTGTCGTTTCTGCAAAGTTCGAGCGGCGGAGCGGTGTCCATACCCGGAGTTGCGGCTCGCGGATATGGGTCGTCTTGTTCACAATGAGGAACTTGATCACGATGAACGGAAAGCTCAGATACCGGGTTTTCGTGTCATCATCATTGTACGCCACGAAGTACCATGCTGCGGCGACCTTTTGGTGCTCGGTGTCTGACAAGTTCCCGTATTGTGAATGGAATTGCTTGTCGAACGAATCTTGGAGAGCATAAAAGGCATCTTTGCACTGCTCGCCAAAGCGGAAGTAATTCGCCTTGTGGATGCTGGGTGGCTCGACAATCATTCCCGTGAACAACTCAGCCTCCGATGTGGCCCCTGACATCTGCAGTAGCGCTGTCAAGCGCAGCTTGTACTGTCGGTATACCGTCTCAGCCCCGGCCAGGTATGCTTCATATCCGCGGACGAGGTACTCCTCGTCTCTTGGTATGCTGGGTCGAGCGTTCTCCGATGTGGTCGAGTCCATCAGTGTAGTGCACCGTCGGTACATTTTACCAAGCACACCTGTAGATGGGTACGACGGTTTGTCGCGGCTCTGCATGAAGTCGGGGTACTCTTTCGGAGCATACTGACGAACGAGGGCCAGGTCGCTCGCGGCTCGAAGGCTGTCGACTTGCTTGGAGCAGATCCGAGCGAGCTTCTTGGCGTTTTCGTCAAAACTGCCCTGCTCCGACTTGTCGCACAGCGCCAAATGCGCATTCGAAGCGATCCCCAAAATGTCATCCCGGATCGAGTTAATGTAGAAATCAATCAAGCAAAGGTCGTCCGTCGACTGGTACTCGTCAGGAGCTGCTGCAGGGTCGTCAGCTTCAAATGACATCGGTTCTTGAACCCTGTCTTTCTCGGGGATTAGTCGCTCGTCCCAGATCACAACGAACACGTCGCCGTCGAGGTCGCCACCGGTGCACTCGTCGGGATGTGGTCGTGGACCATTCGATGGGAAGACAACACAATCCTTCAGGCGTCGTAGCTCCTCTGGAACATCCGAGCGGCACCGTAGCACGCGAATATCACCAGGGTGGTGGCACGGACTACGATGGACTACCGCATCAATATCGTCAAGAGTGACATGTCGTTCGATGCCCGATTCCTCATCCAACTCCGTGTAGTGCACGAAGATCTCCCCATACTGCAGCGTGTTTGTGAAATCGGCGACTCCCATCAGAGTGCGGCCTTTGGTGATCGGGATGCGCGCTCGCAGCAAGGTGTTTGTCATTCGGTAGTTGTAAATCGTCCTCACCAACGAAAACAGGAACTCGTCGGCGAGGATGTTAACTCCCTTCTGTCGAACAAGAATCTCGATCCACCACAATACGCTGGGTGGCAGCACACTCTTCAATTCGAAGAAGGCACTCGCGTCCGATGCCAAGAGCGACCGCAATATGTCCAGGTAATCTTCTTGCATCTCCATGAAGACGCCTTCATCGATGCCGAGATCACTCAAGATTTGGATGCTTTGGCGCGTCAAGTACGCGGTCGATCGCCCCGACCACGCAACGATCTCCAACATGTTGTGGGAAGACATGAATTTGGACATACTCTTTCGCAGCACGACGCTGTAGCCAAGGCTCTGTTGTCTGTCTTCAAGGTCAGACATAACGACCACGCCCTTCGCTCCTCCCACACGAATCTGGAAAGCCGACGGCATGAAGGACAGTTGAAGAGATGTCACGATACTCGCTGCTCCTGCAACAGAAATCTGGCCGCATCCATCGGTAAACACATAACGGTCGTTCGAGATGTCTTCGACTGGGTTGTCCAAGACGTTTTGGCTGAGCGGAAACGTCTCACGCGTTGCAGAAAATGCTTGGCCAAGTCGCTTGAAATATTTCGCTGGCGACACCAGATGCGATAAATCACCCACCCACGAGCGAATCTCATGCGGATCCAGCAACGTAAAGATCGCGCTGCTGTTTCTCACTTGGCTCAGAGAGCATCCCAGAAATCGAAACAGTAACCCTTGTGGTCGGTCTTGAGCATTGCCCACCACGTTGTTGACCGTGATTCCCTCACTCATCACTGTCCGGATCCTCCCCAGCAGCTTCTCGTCCGTGTAGTCGAGCCGCTCCATGTTCTCGTCCCGAAAATACACGTACATGAAGTTCTCGGCTCCCCAGTGACGAAACACCCGATTGTTCGGCGCGGGCTCAGGAGGACAGAACACCACACGAGTCGGCGTTACGACTGTCTTGTACACGATCTTGCCTCGATTGAGGTGTGTGCTGTTGGCCATCGTCTCCAATACTTCCACCTCGTTCTTGACGAACTTGCCAAATTGATCAACAATGCTGCCAAGTGTCGGGGACGGACGAAACGAAATGAGAGCGCTGGCCTGGATGTTCGGGTTTAGCGTATCGAGGATGCCGAAGAAGGCAGGCGGGAGCGTTCCATCCAAAAAGTAACTGTGTCCCGACAGAAAGCACTGGAGACCATACGCGACGTCCAGCTCGAACGAGCGCTCAAACGGCGCCTGACTCGCATTGTCCGCAGGGAAACTCGCCTCATGGATCCATGTGTCGCGAACTTCAGACCCGTACTTCATGAAGTGGCTTCGCACATGCCACAAACTCTTGAGGTTCTCCTGCAGCTTCGGAATATCGATGACGTACTGAAGCGCACGGAATTGACAGTTCACGCACTCTCGCTCGTCGTCAGCGAAGTAGTGCGGAGGAATCAACGTTGACAAATGAATGCTGACGATCGAGTTCGCGCTCCAGTTAAATCGCACGCAATAGTCGCTCAACGATCGCAGGTCGAATACAACTCGACGAACATGCAAGAAATTGACAACAATGGCGTTGGAGTCCAACTCAAGTGTACCAGTGTGTGACATTTTGTCGAGTTCGACAAACTCATCGTGCTCAGTGAATAATCCACGCCGCAAGGTGACGTCAGTGATGTATGCATTGCCAGCGTCGCAGGAATCGGTGAACTTCTCCATGCTCTCAAATCTCACCCAAAACAGTTCATCATCGGATCGAAATGAGATGCTATCGCATAGCAAGTCGTACGATTGGAGTGCATCAGCATCAGGCGACACCTTCAGGGTACATAGTCCGACGGCGTGATCCACGATGATCACGGAAGCGTGAGCCTTGACCTCACCAAGTCTTCCCAAGAACTTGTCTTGAGCGTCTTGGCTTTCACTTGCAGGACGACCGCCAAGCACGACGCTGTAGTTCGACGCGCTGTTTTCATCAAACTTCGAGATAGATGCGTTGACAAGTTTCCGAGCACCAACAACTTGAAGTGCTTCATCGCCTGACGTGGACGTATCATCCGAGGCTCGCAACAGTCGCTCTACAATCGCCTTGGAAGGCAACGAGGCCGCAGTTATTCGCGCGCTCAGGATTAGGTGCTTCTCGTGCTCGACAAGACGCTCACAGCGCTCTTTTCCAGCAGGGGAGCAAAATATGACGAACGAACTGTGACGATGGCGCGCTCGGCCCCGACTCTGGATCAAACTCGTGACTCCGGTGACTCCGTCAAATTGGATAACCAGCGAGCATTCCGGAACGTCGAGTCCCTCCTCCAGCACATTGGTGGCGACGAGAAGTCGGATTCGTCCTTGCCGGAATCTCTCCAGAGTCGGTTTCTGTTCTATCTCCCAGGTCATTCCCTCGAAAGAGTTGTGTCCAACAAATCTCGTTGGGTTGAGTTCGCGAAGTTCGTCGAACTGCTCCATGGCTTTGGCCAGCTCGATGGCTGTGTGACGTCGACGGACAAACACGATGGCACGAGAGTCGTGCGTGAAATTTGCTGCTCGAATAACTTGCGCGATTAGTCGAACTCGAGTAGCGACTTCCGCATGATGCGGGAACTCTTTCAGCGTCGGTTGCAAATGGGTTTCGTATCTGGTTTTCACCAATGAATACTTCCGCTTGGAACGATCGCCGGTCTTCATTGCTAAGCTGTCAAACATGTGAAGCAGCGCCTTGGTCACTTGGGACGAACCGTAAATGCTGAGGTTATAGAACGACGATGCAACCTTCCGAACATGCGCCAAAATCATCTTGAGGTCACTTATTTCTTGATCCGCTGCTGTGCGATCAGACGCATCACCTGAACTCCTCATTTTTATCACACTAGTAATGTTTCCCTCAGACGAGCGCAACTTCGCGAGAAACTGAGAGAGCTCCGAGTCATCATTGTCGTAGTTCGTACCATAGAGCATCACATGCCCCTTCGACAGGTCGGAAATCGCCCTGAAGAATGACTCGATGTACGTTTTGAGAACCGAGCGCAACTTCCGTTCGTCATCAGATTCCTCGACAACTGTCCACTGAGCTTCCTTTGGGATAAAGCTCTGTTCCAGCTCGTCTGTGAATATGGTGGGGGCGTTCAACTCGGCATTGAATGAGTTGCACAGCTTTCGTAACGCCCGCTGTCCTGATCCCTCCCGAGACTGTTCACCGAATGGAGAAGCTGTCAGCCCCAGTATTCTCGGTCGCATTGTCAGCTCGAGTGTTGCCAGTTTCTCCAGAATGTCACGATACGGGTGTTTCCCAGTCGCGTGGTGAGCCTCATCAAACACCATCATGCTGAAGTCGGTGACAGTGATATGCTCGTTGTGAAGCATGTTCAGGAAGAACTGTGGCGTCACAACAAGTGCGTCGATGTTGTCATGTCCTTCCAGCGGGTTTCCATCAAAGGAAGACACCACCGTGTGCTGACCGGACAGCTCCAGCACTGTCAGATCCGACTCGCGACGAATGTACCCTGCCTGCTGCGAAACGAGCGGACCGGTCGGCACAAACAAGACGACGCGATGCTGTGGATTCAGCTCCTTCATCATCTCCATCGCCTTGATTGCGATCAACGTCTTGCCGCATCCTGTCAGTCGGTCATACACCATCAGATCAAAGACCACTTCAATGTAGTGATGGAGATGCCAAGCAAGCACTCACCGGTCGGTAGATATATGATCGTGTTCTCGAGCACAGCTGACAACGTGAGTTCCACTTGGTACTTCCGAAGAGTAGTCATTTTCGCGGCGTCACTGAAGTTGGCGCGAATGCTGGCTTCAGTAGCGAACACCAACGGTTGTGCAGCTGGTGTCTCGACTGGCTCGGCTTGGCCACCTTGTGATTCGCCACACGCATACTCCCAGAATGTACGAACCTCGATTGTTGCGCCAGTATCCTGTAGCTCCTTGAGGACGAGTGACCATTTGCGAGCACGTGGTCCTCCAAATCTGTTGATCAGGGCTTGACTCTCCACGCTACTGGGCATATAAGCGCAGCTCTTCTGGCTCAGCGCCATCACGGACTCTGGCAAGCCGTCGAGGTGGCTTTCCGCGCCGACTTCAGAGTTACAATTGACGCAACGCAGTTCAAATGGGCAGCGAGCGAGCTTGCTCGCCTTCGTAGTGCGCGTCTTCGAGAACGACGCTGCTGGCACCACATCGTCTCGAGTGCGCAGGCTCCAGGCCTTGCGAGTTTCATCAGCCGGTGCCAGCGCCTGCTCGTCGATAAGCAGCGGCTTGGCGATCACCAGGTGCACGGCGCGCTCGCTTTCATGAAGGAAGATGACGTGCGTGGCGTCCAGAATGCGGTGGTTGCACTTGACGCAGTGGATGCTCCACCCGCCTGCAACGCCGGCGTCCGCCCTGCCTACACCTGGTGACCGCCCGTAGTCTGTAGCGGTGGCTGATGCCGGCGAGATCGTCATGCGAGCTGTGGTGGCTCTGGGGTTCTTGGGAACTTGGAGACTGCGGGGAAAGCTCCACCGTGGACGTGTGACGTGGGAACTCACGAGATTGAAGATTTGAGTCTCTCGTTCAAGTTTATGAGATTATCCCTCCACATACAACTCTGGCGAAGACTAAGATCGAATAGTACTTTATCGAGGGTCTTGGATAATATTGCGAGTGCAACCAATATCTGGCGGCCTAGCTGTTGTCGTACTGTACCACAGCTCACGGAACGTGGTCTCCATGTTCTCCGCCCGCGTGACCGTCGACACTGCTGCCCGTGGCTCTCTTCAGTCGCTCGAGCCGCTCGCGAGCCTTGATGGTGTACTCTTCGGCCTTGATAGCCATGAACTCCTTGGCGCTCGGCGTGTCGGGCATGGCTTGGAACAGCAGGAAGCCGATCTGGTCCTGCAGCAGTGCGCGGTTCTCTTCGAGCGCTTGGTTGATCCGCTCAAGAATGGCGCCGTTCGATCCGTCGAGCGCTGGAGCGGCTGCAGTAGGCGGGATGGAACTCAGTCCTGGACCGTTGAGTCGAGAGACCGTGCGCAGTATCCGAGCAGCGGGTGCTGCAGCAGTGCCAGCCACCGCCGACCGCTGGAGTTGGTCCACCATGGCCGCGATGTTATGTTGGTGGTCTGAACCAACGCCGTCGCTTGCCGGGAGAGCTGTAGGCGGCACTGCGTTCAACGTCTGAGCCACGGCGAGGTCTGGGCTTTGCATGTGAGCGCGGAGAGCAGCCTCCACCACCGATGCCGCTCCAGATGCTGCTGATGTTGATTGGATGGCTTGAGAGGAGGCTCCGCCCGAATGTTGTCGCCGCGGAGCATGCCCAGAGAAGCTATGTACCGGAGCCGCCGCATCAACTCGGGGATCTCCCTGGTTGTCGGCGACCTGCACACCACTGTGGGCTGCAGGAGCGGTGGTTCTGGCTCGCTTCTGTCCGTTGTGAGCAGACTGCGTCGAGGGTCGTCGCCGCACCTTCTCTTGACTCCCAGGTCCCGCTGACCCTTCCTGCTTGAGCGGAGGCGCCGGCGGCTCTTGCTTGGTCTCAATGTTGGTGTCATGGATGAAGTCCTCCCGCAGCCTGGCCGGCAGCACGTTGTGCGGCAGTGCGAACCCCGGCAACAGCTTGAGGCTGTGGAAGCACCGCGCGAACTTGAACGGCTGCTTGTGCTCGGTGTTGAACGTGTGCATCGCCGCGTTAAAGTACTGGGACCAGTTCCACGCGCTCAGGCGGTTGTCGGCCAGCGCACGGCCCAGGTGCCGCACGAACGCGGACACGGCCGGAGCGATTTTCCGCGTGAAGCGGCTGTGCAGCGCCTTCCACTGGCGCGCCGACGGCGGCGCCACGCGCGCACCCACCGCCTTCCAGAACAGCTCCGCGTTCATCTCCTCCGACGACGGGTTCGTCTCCAGCACCACCAGCTTGTACGCCTCGGCTATCGCGGCGTCCTCATGCGGTGTGAAGTTCGGGTTCCCCGCGCGGCCCATGTTGCCTCCAGTCTGCAGATGATCAGCGAGCGCCGCATTTCACTCGCTCGCGCGTCTGATTGGTCGGAAAGAACTGATATTGATCATGTAATTTCAGCCAACGACGAGCTAGATTTGGATGTATTGCGATGCATTTTACCCAATGGATATCGCACATCTGTAACGTTGCCCGACTAATGTTGCAGCACCACTGACGCGGCCCCCCTTTTTGCCGTTCCTCCCTCGACAGATTTCCCTCGCAGCGCTCCAAGGCATCGGGCGAGCTTTGATGGGACGAATGTTGCGGCGCGTGCTGCTGCCGCTCGTGGCGGCGCTGGCGCTCTGCGCCGGCATGGCGAGCGCCATCTTCGAGGACCAGGCGGGCGAGTTCGACTGGAGCGTGGAGAACCTTGGGCGGGTGACGGCCGTGGCGTTCGGCGGCGCTGTGACGCGCGGCCAGGCGAGCGCCACGCGCGGAACCACCCGCGCGCTGTACGTGGCCTCGGACGAGCGCTCTCGCGCGCTCGCGCGGCTGGACGCCAAGACGGGTGCCATCAAGTGGCGCCACATCCTGCACCAAGGTTTGTCGTTCTTAGTAATTGTCTTGCTTGATGTAGTGTTGTCTAAAATGGTGTTGGTGCGTGCTGCAGGTGACAACGTTGACGCCATTCAACTGACCAACTACGGTCTTCTGTCGGTCTCGGGGTGAGGATTTGTCGTGTCTATGGGTGAGGGATATCGAAATGGTTGCTCATGTTTTTGCTTTTTGGTCAGAGTTGGCAAGACGCTGCGGCTGTGGGACGCCGCGGACGGCGCTCTGTTGTGGGACAACGTCGCGTATGCAGGCCCAGTCGCTGCTTCGTTCGGCGGGGTGTTCAGCGTCGGAGATGAGCGCGCCGTCGTGGTCTCGTCGGCCGGAGCGGCGCTCGTGAGTGTCAAGGACGGTCGTCTTCTGTGGGATGTCAAGTTGCCCGCGGAGTTTGCGCTTGCCGCTGTGAGCGCTCAGCTGTCGTCGGACGGTTCGAAGTTGTTTGTGCTGTCTGGCGAGCACGCGATTGAGATCTCGCTCAAGAGCGGCGAACTGTCGCCCGTGGCGATCCCAAGCGAGTTGACCTCTGGCGCGGTGCTGATCAAAGACAGCGAGAAGGGCAGTGTGCTCGTGGCGTCAGTGACGAAGAACGCTCTGCAGATCGCGCCGCTGGAAACGAAAGGCTCGCTCAAGAAGGTCGGGCTCGGTGAGCACGGCGACCAGGTGGCGTCCATCGTCGCTGACATCAGCAATGCTGTTGTCGTGGAGCTCACGTCCGGCAAGCGCGTGGTGCTGAAGATTTCGTCTTCGCTTAAGGAGCAGATCGTTCACGTGGTTCCCAGCGGCGGCGCGCTCGTCAAGTCCATGACGGACGACGTCACGCTGTTCCACGCGGTTGCGCGTCCCGGTGAAGAGAATATTCAGGTGACGTCGTACCCGCTTGGAGAAGGACAGAAGGATCAGTTTTCGTGGGATGGCGCGCTGGATGTTGCTGCGTACGGCGGCGACGTTGCGACGGGGTTCATTGGATGTCCTGCTCGTAAGAAGGACGGCGCTGCGCCTCGTTGCCGCGCTGTGTTGGTTATGAACGACGATGCGTTGGTCATGACGACTAACGAGGACTCGGAGCTGTCGGAAGCTGTGGCCAATCGCAATGTGCAATGGGTGCGGGAGGAGGCTCTGGCGAACATCAAGCAGATCCGTTGGGTGACGCCAGCCGAGACGGACATCGAGAAGCAGGCGATCAAGGGCATTCCGTCCTTTTTCGAAGAAGTGGAGCTCGAGTTGAAGCGTCTGCAGAACCTGGTTGAGAACACCTTGTCGCTGTTCGAGAGCCATAACCACGCGTCTGAAACCCGTGCGCGCAAGGAGCCTGTGAACGCGCATTTGTTCGGCTTTTCCAAGTACATCGTCGCTTTGACGGAGAGTGGCAAGCTGTTTGCGATCCGCACCGAAGCCAGCACGATCGCTTGGTCGGTGTTCGTCGGTCCCGTGTATCGTCTCTACGTCACGCGCGACCAGCCTGCGCTTGGCGCGGGCTCGGAGCTGCTTCTGGTGTCCAACACGTCGGAGTTGGTGTGGATGGATGGCGACAATGGTCGTCTCGTCGAAAGTCTGAATGCTGGCGGTGCGGCTGGCAAGCCGTCGTGGGTTATCTTGCTGCCGAAGCGAAAGCACCATATCGACGAAGAGCCGACAACTCGGCGCGCAGTTGCTGTGGTCGATGAAGATTCACTGGATGTTTCTCTGTACCCTGCCGAGACGGCGAGCTTTGCCCATCCTGAACTGACGAACTTCTACTTCTATCGATTCGACAAGAACTCGAACTCGCTGAACGGATATGTGATCGGCAAGAAGTCTGGCGCCGAGGCGTACCGCGCGCAGCAGGTTTGGACGGTCGCTCTGTCGAAGGACCAGTCAATCGTTGCCACGTCGCAGCACAAGGAGTACACGGTCGTGGACTCGTCCGTGACGATCACGGGAGACGACTCGCTGCTGCTGAAGTACCTAAACCCGAACTTGTTTGGCTTTTCTGCGGTGTCGCTGGAGACTTTGCCTGGAGTGAGCAAGGAGGTTTCCGTTCTCACGGTGACCTTCCTCGATTCCGTGTCGGGTCGTGTTATCCACCGCTCGCGCCACGAGTACGCCTCCAGTCCAGTGCGGATGGTCCAGGTATGGATATGTTGTTCTCGTCGCTAGTGGAGAGGGTTGCAATTCTAATGCTGTGCTATCGTTGTGTCTTGACAGAGCGAGAACTGGGCAGTGTATTCGTTCTGGAATGCGAAGGAGAAGCGGACGGAGCTGGTGTCTCTTTCGCTGTTCGATGGTGCTGTGGGATCCCACTCGCTTAACTTGTGGAAGCGTCCGGTGTGGACCGAGTCGCGATCGTCATTCGATACGAAGGCTCCGTTTTTGCTCCAGAAGAGCTACATCTACCCCACGAAGATCCAGGTGAGTGCATTTGTCATATTTCTCTCTTGAGGCAGACGCATCCTGACAATCGTTTGCTCTATTTGTTCAAGTCTCTTGGCGTTACCGTTACTTCCCACGGCATCACGCCGCAGTTTGTGCTGGTGGGCATGGAGAATGGCCAGATCTTCAAGCTCGCGCGCAACTTCATTGACCCTCGCCAGCCGGAGAAGCCGTTGACACCGGAAGAGCAAGCGTAAGTCGCGAGATGTTGTTGGTGTGGGGTTTTGTATGGCTGTTCTGATTTGTGGTCACGTTGGTTGTGAGCAGTGAGGGTCTCATCATGTACACGCCGCTCGTCCCAGTGTACAATCGCCCCCAGTCGATGGTGACGTACAACAAGACGATCGCGAACCTGAAGGAGATCTCGAGCGCGCCGGCCGAGCTCGAGTCGACTACGCTCGTGTTCGCGCACGGCCTGGACTTGTTTTACATCCGTATGGCGCCAGCCAAGTCGTTCGACCTGCTGCCATCGGACTTCCAGTACGAGATGCTCGTCCTGCTCTGCCTCGGGTTCCTCGTGGCGACGTTCGTGACGAAGCGGCTCGCGCAGCGCAAGGCCCTGCGAGAAGCGTGGAAGTAGAGGACGATGATTCGCGGTGCGGCGTCCACTGTGCGCCACTTCCTCTGCGAGAGTTGCTCTCGCGCTAGACGATCGAGTTGCCACTGCCGACGGTAAGCTAGGGAAGGATAGTGAATTCTCGAAAAGGGAAAATATCAGCTCACAACTCGAACTCATCGTAACTGCGCAATCTGCGTCAACCAAGTCATCTGATTATTCTTGCTGTCAAGGGCAGCAATGAAATGCGACAGCATCGTTGTTGTTCGGCAGACCCCCACTCTATAGCAGGAAAACTTTACGAAGTTTCCATGCAACACTGCAGCAACTCGCTTGTCGCTCGCACACCAAAGCTCAACAGAACACTCTGCACCTCGCACGTCTCGTTTGTTTTCATGGTACGATTGCTATGCATTACACGATCCAAGTGTACACTAGCCATACACACTTTTACGGATGCCTCGCTTCATCTCGATGAACAGCGGGTCTCACTTGCGCAACTCCATGATCTCCTGCACAGTCAGACACTCCGGGAAGTCGGACGCCTCGGAAAAGTTGCCCATCTCGCTCATGAAGGCGTCCTGCGCGCGCTTGAGCTCTCGCGCCGCGTCCTCGGCCTTCATACGGCGAGCGGCACACAGCGCCTTCAGCTCCTCCGACTCGTTACGCTGCGTCTCCACCACCGTCACGTCTTCGGCAGGCGTGTACTCTGGGAACACCGAGGCCTCGGAGAAGGACACCGCCGCCATCTCGTCCAGGTCGCCAAGCACGTTGAGGTGTGTCGCGGCTGCCATGCGCGTGAGATCCATCAACGGCTCGCTGTGCATGCTCTGGGCCATCTCGGTCTGCGATCGCAGCGTCTCCATCTCGAGAATGTCCTCCGTCGGCGTGAACTCCGGGAAGGCGGAGGACTCGGTGAAGTTGCCAAGCGCCATCTCGTCCAGGTCGCCCTCGAGGTTCAGCTGCGCCGCCGCCATCTGAGTGAGCTCGGGCTGCTCCGTCATGGGGACACTCGCCATGGTCATGTGTGCCTTGTCGTCGTCCAGGCGGTGCGTCTCGCGCTCCAACACGTCCTCCACGGGGGTGAACTCGGGCCACACCGACGCTTCCGTGAAGGCTCCAGCCGCCATCTCGTCCAAATTGTCGTTCAAGTTGAGCTGTTCGGCCGCAGCGGCGCGAGTGAGCTCTGGGAGTGGGTTGTGGTGAGCGTGGGCCGCCTCCTCGGCGTCGTGGCGATGCATCTCCATCTCAATCGTGTCTTCTGCGGGAGTGAACTCCGGGAAGACCGACGCAGCCGAAAAGTGGCCCGCCGCCATCTCGTCCAGGTTCTCGTGCAGGTTGAGCTGCTCCGCCGCTGCCGCCATCTCGAGCGTCTGCGGGTGCACCACCATGTGCTCGAGCTCGTGGCGCAGGTCGTCGTACTTGGCGTGCAGCAGGTCGTCCGCCATCTCCGAGTCTCTCAGCTGGTCGTCGAGGCGCCGGCGCGGACCAGCGTGCATCGACAGGTGCGGCTCCGAGAACACGTGCTTGGACTCTTGGTCGGCGGTCGACGCGAAGCGGGTCGCCACGGCGGCCAGCAGCGGCCGAGTCACGGCGGCGCGCGCTCGAGCGGCTAAGGAGACGGCGACCTTGACACGCAGCATTGTTGGGGGAACACACTCGGTGGGGTGAAGAAGAGATCGGCTCTCGAGCTTGTGGGCTTCAACTTCCTTCGATGGCGCAACTTCAATTGTGAAGAGACCCGCGCACGCACTGCCGCCGACCTCGGACCCGAACGATGGCGGAGCGACATGAGCGTCGAGCAGACTGGGCGTCTCGCCACTCTGGTTGAAGCTTTCTAGATTTCCCGCGAGTTTCTCTGAGCATCGACAAAGACGCGGTGATTGGCCCGCCGTTAAATTCGCGCCGTGCGATTTGCTGGGCGACCTAACGGTAACAGAGCCTAGAGTGACGGCCAACGCCTCCCGATAACTTGGCCGGCGTCAACAGTGTGCGACTCAGTGAGCATACTGAGCGCGAGTCTTCGGCGGCGTCGCTCTCATGTTGAAGTGGCTGGCTGCACACCGCTCGCCGAGCGTGCAGCGTTTCCCCCGATTTTCGCGAAAGTAGTGCCGATCACAAATACAGAGTAATCAAATACTGTCAGATTTTGTAGTTGAACTACGTTGAACTGTATAACTGGATGCATCATTTATGCAAGAGTATCGAATGACACTAGACGCGAAAGACCCTGAGGACAGATTGTATAAATAGTAATCGCCGCGCGGCCGCTGCCGTGGCTGCTGAGCCGAGCAACAGCCCTCGGCCTTTGGCGCACGCGGCTCCATGGCGCCGGCCGTCAACGAGCTTGATGTAGACGTCGAGGCGCAGGTGGGTGGGCTATCCATGCACGAGGTCTGGTTGGTGGCGACTGGCTGACGGCGACTGGCTGACGGCCATCGCTCGCGCAGATCAACGAGATCAAGCGCCTCATCTCGTCCACGACGGACGAGGAGCGGCGCGCGTCGCTCGAGGAGCAGCTCCGCAACCTCGAGCTCGACAGCCTCACGCGCGCTCAGCAGCTGCAGCAGGAGCAGGTCCAGCCCACGCGCGAGCAGCTCGGCGCGCTCAGCGCGTCGCCCACTGCGCGGCGGAAGAGCTTCCGGCCGATGAGCGCCAAGCCGCGGTCCACGCTGTCCACGCTCGCCGAGGTGCGTCGATTCCATAGAGCCTAATTAGGCTCGAGTGGTGCATCGCTGACTCTGACTGCCGCAGGACACCGAGGTCAACTCGACGTCGACGTCCTTCCACTCGCTCGACGCCTACCGCGTGGACGGCGGCGGGCTGCCGCTCGTCGCCGACGTGTTCAGCTCCTCGTTCGACGAGCAGCACGCGCCGACCAACGTGCTCACGAACGAGCACAACACGCGCTGGGTGTCGTCGGGACTGTTCCCGCAGTTCCTGCGGCTGATCCTGCGCGAGCCGCTGCGACTCGTGAGCGTCGAAGTCACGTGCCGCCACGTCGCGCGGCTCGAGGTGCGCGCGGCGCGGTCCAAGAGCGTGGTTCGCGACAAGATGGCGCTCGTGGGGTCGCTGGACGTCCCCGCGGGGAACCGAGACAAGCTCGACACGCACCAGTTCGCGCTGGAGAGCGAGGACGCGGCCGAGCTCGAGGTGGTCGAGCTCCGCATCGAGAGCGGCTTCAACGACTTTGCCGTCGTGTACTTCGTCCGCCTGCGGCCGGACGCGCCGAGCGCGACCCAGGCCGCGTCATAGATAGACCCCAGCTAGGTAGTAATGATCATAAATTAAAGGCCGCCGCAAGTGCGTGGCGCCCACCCATCGAGCATTGAATGCGTCAGCGGGTGCTGGCTGGCAGGTGCAGCTGGCTTCAAGTTGAAGCGACCGAATTGCATGTGTCCACACTATTTTGTGCAGGACAATCAATCGGCTCGTTATGTTATGATTGATACTAACAGAATCGTCCAGTTGAAGGTTCGATACCACGTCACATAGAGTTGCAACACCACGCAAAGCGACACGGACGCAGCGCGGGCATCGTCACAGTTTGGAATCCACGCGCCACAAGGAGGCAGCTACCTCCACTGATCTCTCTCGTTCGCTCGGCTGCTTCACCAGTGTCTATCGCAGTGCCAACATCGAGATGGCGCTGTTCGACTTCATCGACTCGCTCTTCCTGCGCTACGCCGTCGTGCTGTGGCTGGCGATGCTCTACTTCTCGCTCGTGATCGTCTTCGTTCCCGAGGGAGGGCCACAGGACGCGCTCAAGGCGGTGGGTCTCGCCGTGTTCGCGCTCGCGTGCCAGGGAGTGCGAGGGGAGGACACGCCAGCGACCGCGGCTGGTAAGGGAGAGACTGCCAAGGCTGCTGCCAAGCCCAGCGAACGCGCAGTGCGGCGGTCGACGAGGCGCACTCGGGCTGCCAAGTAAGCGCGGCACGAGGGCAAGGACGAGGAGCAAGCTGCTTAAAGGGGCTGGGTCGGTAGAGATCCCTCCCCGGGCTGACCAGTGAAGAAGATAGTATTGAACAGCATTCAAGCCGCCGGTGTGGTAGGTGCTGCATGCGCCAACGAGCTTCGTCATTGTAGAGTATCCCGTCGGCGACATAGACTGAATGAGAACAGCGCTGTTTGGTCGACGGATGTTGCTGCGTTGGCACACACACACACAAGGCTAGTGTTGTGCTGCCAAAAGCGCTCCATCGTACGACCAAGCAGCGCGCAATACATATACTGAAGTATCGATTGCATCGGTTCATTAGAGTTGTGGTTATCTTCGCTCGAGTTCTCACTTGTCCTGGCGTGATAACAGCGACCCTGTGCTCTCTTTGTCGTTACACAGCACGGCTCTCTCGATTATGGTGCGTGTGAAGCTGTCGCGTCAGGAACTCCACCTCCGACGGGAGCTCGTCCTGTGCCGATTGCATCTCGGCGAGAACGCACTGGCCACCAGCCGCATCGAGGTGATACCCTGCCAAGCATTCACACCTACCCGAGAAGCCCAGCTGCGCGTTGAGAGGACACTCGACTGTGTCTAGGTCGTCCACGTCACCACTCGTTTCGAAACCTGCATCGTTGTTGTCTGCAGGCGACTCGCTTTGGTCAGCGGTTTCTTCAGCAGCATCGATAACAGGAATCGCCTCTCCGTCACCGAGCATCTCTCCGTCCTTGTCGACTGTGGTGGGCTCGCCGTAGTCCGTCCTTTCATCGTCAGACTCAGAGTGCACAATCGTATCTCCGTTGTACAAGGTCTCCATCTCCTCTCTGATCTCATTCGCCTTGCTATGGATCGCGGGTGTTGCAATCGCTTGACTGTCACCCTCGTCGGGTGAGAGGAAACTCGACATTCCACCTTCGCGACCGAGTTCTGGACTGAGAATCACGCCGTTAATCCGGATCCGGGTCGTTCTCGTCTGCTGAGTAGGAGCTGTTCGGATGACAGTCGGTGGGTGAGATTGTCTACATTACGAACAAAAGTCCCACAGCCAATTTGCAATGTATGGTGCAGCACCACTTACCGGTGATATGGCTGGAGTTGGCACTCGTTCGCATAGTCTTGATGCATGGCCCCTCTGAGTCGGATCCAGGAGGCATCTCGAATCCCTCGAGACAATCTCCGCACACATTGGCTTGCCTCGTACACTGAAACAAAACGTTCCAGTCAGTAAGAACAGCCACAGCGAGTGGAGCTAGCCATCAGCATTTACCGTTTCTCGTCCAAACGACTCGCACCACGACGCCACACGGCACTCGATCGCTTGCAGCATATCAGGCGGGAGACCGTGCGTCTGGGCATCCACAGGACTCTCCACCCACTCGCCAAAGACACCGTAGCTGTCGAGTGTCTCGGCGCGAATGTAAATGTCGTACCAGGTGTTTTCTTGGAGGTTCTCGATCAAAAATGTCTTGGCAACACTGCACTCGTGTTGCGATTCATGATCTCCGCTTGCGCAAGTCGACTCATTGGCCCTAATGACGCCGTGTGGGAACGCCGAGTAGTCTGTCGTCGGTGAGAAATGCAGTCCATGCGGCAGTGCCACGTAGTGTATGTGACCCACATCGGTGAGTCGCACATTGACAGTCAGCGAGTCCATCCGAGCATCCGTCGCCGACACTGACAGATTGAGTACCGCTGGAGCGAGCGGGTGGGATCGAACACCTTGGTGCCTTGCTACGATTCCGTAAACGCCTTCGCTGTCGGTGGTCTCCGTGACCAGGTAGACCGTGTAGTTGGTGCCAGAGTACGGCACGCGGAGCTGCTTCTCGCGCCAACCGCTGTCTCGCGAACCGGGTCCGGTGACCTGCATGCTGCTTTCGTCGATCACGATGCTGTCCTGAGCGACCAACCGCTCCTCCATGGCCAGTCGGTTGCCGTATTTGCTGTTAGCAGTCGAGACATGGCTCGTGCGGTCCCACAAGTCCACCGAGATCACCGAGAAGTACACAGAACCAGGTGTATCCAGTCGAAATCCAACCGTGAGAGATGTCGTGCTAGCAGGCGTCGGATTCACTGCATGTGCCAGCAAAACCGGAGCGTGGTGGAACGTCGATACTCGAATGAAATAGTTGATGTTGCTGTACACCCCGTTGCCTTCTGGTGCTTCCGCCACAATGTATGCGCCGTATGCAGTTCCCGGCTCTAAATAGTCGAGCACTTCGGTGTAGACTTCGTCGGCAGTACTGACTTTGGTGCTCCGCCGGAGCCGAACCACGTCGCTCGGGTAGTCGTGATAGTTTGGACCATTTCTCCCATCCTGATGCTTTGCGCTGATGTTCAGCGCAGACGTCACGTTGAACTCGTGGTTGTCCGCCTTGCCGATCATGTAGTGCACTTCGCCGGGACGGTTCAACGCGAAGGTGAGCAATAGCTCTGTCGTCGAACCCTTTCGTGGAGCTAACTCGATCGACTTGAATGTCGGGGCTTGCGTGAAGGTTCGAGCGCGGAGCTCTTCGAACCGATCGCTCATAACGCCGCTACTGTTGACAGTCTCCGTTGCTACGAAGACAGTGTAGGTCGTATTGGGGGTCAAGTCGCTAGCAACGATCTCTTCGACATCTTTGCGACTCGTCTGGTGCTCTGGCATGGCAATCTTGATACGTCTTCTTGCTAGCGGCGAGCTGCACAAGTTCGGTCGATCTTCGCTGACTTCGGTCGTCACCTCAATGTCACTCGTACTAAAAGACTTGGAGTGCAAAATATCCATGGGTGGGGCCGAACAGCCTTCGGGATACACCAGCGCGTGAACGATCGCTCGATCGCATGCATCGCACGCAATATCAAACTTCACGGTGATGCAAGTAGTACTCGCTGGAGTCGGATAGGCTTTGAGGTTGCTGAGCCGCGGCGCCGCTTCGAGTGTCACGACTTCAATACCATCATTTTCCGTCCGTGAATCGTTCGGCCGGTGTTTGTGCGGATTGATCTTTGTGAACACGCCATCACTCCCGGCCGTTTCGTAGGCGAAGAAGAAGAAATACGGTCGGTTGTGAGTCAACCCGTACACATTGTGCTGGAGCACCACAAACGAGTCGTTGTGATCCGTTACATTCGCGATCGTTCCAGCTGCGGCGACATGATTTTGGCCAGGCTGAGCGTCCTTGAACACCTGTCCAAAGCCGTGCCGATGGCGAGACGAATGCAGAGAGCTGAACTCGCGCCGCCCGCTCTTCCCGTCAATCAGAATGAAGTGCGGGACTCTCCCAGTTTGCTTAGCTAGATCATCCAGACCAAAATCGTCACCGATGTTGTGATTAGGAGCGCTTGGCAGTTTGGACATGATCAGTGACACTTGGATCCCGTCAGTTCGACCGGGAATGGGTCGGACATCTACCTCATCGAACAACACGGACTGATTCGTGTAGTCGGCGTGCGTGATGACGCGATGACAGGCGTGGTCACTGCCGTTCCAATTGAAAATGCCACATCCACCTGCTGTCTCACTGACCAAGCAAAGATCAAATACGCCATTCGGGGGCAGTTTCTCAATCACCTTGTGGGTCACTATCCCTTTCATCACATCTTCTCGCGAGACTGAGATTGTCCCATTCTCCCAAACGCCAGCTCCCAACTCGTCGAGATCGGCCTCCTTCAGAGATGACCCATTCAAATTGGACAAGGTGAAGTTGCTGCTCACTGGCGGCCACTGTGGCGGCGCACTAGCCGAGAAGTTTGTGGCATTGTACGTCCCTGCTGCCACCAACTCAGCTTTCAGGCGCGTCCGAATCTCATCTCGTTTCGCGCGCTGTTTGGCGAACACAGTCTCGCTCATATCAGTAATCAGTCCGCGGAAGAACAGCGCATAGTGGACTTCTCCAAAGCGTTCGAGACGGAAGTTCACTTCAATCGACGAGCTAGAGGCGGGTACGGGTCGCACCACGAGCGACTCGGGGAGTATTTGAGGCGCTTGGAGATGCGTGTTGACTAGAATTGGTGGTGGAAACTCCCCGAATACTCCGCCACTGCCAAACGTCTCGGTCGTAAGCGAAACGTGGTACATAACGCCACAATTCAGCCTGTTGATGGTCAGGTTCTTGGCAAATACCGGAGGATCTGTCGGCTGTGTGTCGTTGGTGCCGTTAATAATCTCCATCACGATATCCTCCTTCCGAACCTGAAACTCGCCTCGTAGCATATGCGGTTTTAGCGACGAAGAGTGTCTGTGTGTGTTCTTGATGGCTGCTGGGTCGGCATAGTCGGCATCACTTACAAAGTAGTGGACAATCCCAGGGTGTGACAGATTCACAGATATGAGGATGCTGTCGGTCGATCCTGCCACAGGGTCAGCCGTCGCTAGCGCAATCGTTGGCGCCATTGCAAACGTCGTTACATTTGTGGTCACCACTTCGCCGAATACGCCACTGGCATTCCCACCGGCACTCGATTCTGTCATCACATGCAATAGGTACGTAGTGTTAGGCTTCAGGTTTGTCGTGTCGAAACTGGTCCGTGCTGAAGTGACGAACATGCGTCCGTTGCCAACGATTTCAACCGAACGAGATAAACGATGAGGAGGCATGTCTGTGTTTGTCGAATGCTTCACAACGACGGTTGGATCTGAGAAATCAGGAACACCTTCGGAGTCTTCTCGGTCGGACATACGCTGAACAACATAGTGCAAGAGGCACCGGTCGTCAACTTCGACATCCGTCCTGATTCTTGAGGTCGATCCCCCTACAGGGTTCGCGACCGCATGGTACAGTCCCGGAGCGTGTTGGTGAGTCTTTACAGACTGACCAACGTTTCTGTCACTGAAGACTCCATTTCGCAGCGCGTTTTCCGCGTACAGGCGCATGTCGTACTCGGTGTTTTCAGTCAAATTCCCAACACTGAAACGGAAAATGTTGCGTTGAGGGTGGGTGAGTTCGAACTCGGACTCGTTCACCACATGACAACGTTCGATAGGAGCCGAGAGTTGATCATTGCCGGATTCTTTGATGCAGCAGTGCAGTAGGTCAGACGGTTTGCTCATTCGAATGTCAGCTTTGAGAGTGGTGGTGCTCCCGTCTGCCGGTTCAAGGGCTATCAATTCGATTTCAGACGCGTTCTCATGTGTGCGCGCCTCCAGAACTCTTGGGTATGGCAATCCAAACACACCAAAGCTTCCAGTTGTCTCTGCCATCACAATAATCGAGTACTGAGAGGCATCCTGAAGTCCACCGATCTCAAAGCTTCTTGAATAATGGGTGTCGGCCAATGAACCATTGACGGCTTTGTCAGAGCTGGAATTGCCTCCGCCCGTCCAGACTACCACCCCAGTAAATACAACATCGCCCGGACTAGCCTGTTCGCGCACGACGCTTTCCAGCCTCGAAATGTTCTCCACTCGTAGAGCTTCTCCATGGATTCTGCCACTTGTGACTAGATAGTGGATGGTTCCCGGCCGAGACATCTCCACTTCCGCAGTGAGCGCGTTCACGGATCCGTACGTGGCTTCTACCTTGGCGGCAAGTACGGCAGGAGCTGTTTGGTGGGTTTGCGTCGCTTTCGAGATGCTCTTCGTTCCAAATAGTCCGTTGCTGCCGACACTTTCAGCAGCCATCGTCACTTGGTACTCGGTTCCGTTCTGCAGACCCGATATCGTGATGTGGGTAACTCGCTCGGATTGGATCAGCAACTCGTCGATAGTCGAGAAATTGCCCCATATCAGTGTCTCAAACACAGTGTCGTTGCGTCCGTGAATGCCATATCCGCTGCTCGAGAGGCTTCCTCCATTCTGCTTGGGTGATCCAATGCTCGCTGCATCGCCTGCTGTGTTAGTGGTCGCGATCGAAGCGTTATAGTATAACTTATACGTGAACAACGACAGCGTGTCAGTGGTGACTCGCATCATCTCGCCAACGCCAAACACAAGCCTGAACGCGACGACCAACTCATGAGAGCTCCCATTTCTTGGCACAACACTCAATACTTCGACCTCTGGAGGCAGTGCATGCGTTCGAACAGCCTTCTCAACGCGGACAATGTCACTGTACACACCGCCGTCACCCGGAGCCTTCGTCACAACGAACACATCGTACAACGTAGCGGGTGTCAGTCCGACGATCGACTTCTTGAATGTCAGTTGGTGCCAATCAGGACAGTCTTGCAGTGCGAACACTGGCCGCTGGCTCGCGTCCAGACTCTTGCTGTCAGCCAATTCTTCGCGAGTCATCGGGATCGAGTACGTGCCGCTCGGCACCACGGCAGCATACATTTTGCCCGGACTTGACAACGTCGCAGCGACCACGACGGCTTCGGCGGTCGCGTTCTCAGTTGAGACTGTTATTGCAGACACTTGAGGCGGTTTGGGGTGGGTAGTCGACCTCAACACGGATTTGACGGGTCCAAACACCCCGTTGCTGCCGATCACTTCGGCCACAAAGTACACGTCGTAGCTCGTGTTGGGGGTGAGCGAACTGATGGTAGTCTCGACCGTGTGAGCCTTCGTCACCGTGATGGTCGATGCGTAGACGACGTCAGTCGCAGCTTCAGTATCCCCTGTTGTGCTTGCAGACGCCTTGTCATCGTAGCGATCTGGTAGCGACTTGTATCGCAAGTCGGTTGTCGACAGTCCGGTCTCTTCAATTGCTGCGGTTTTGATTGCCGACGCGTCCAGCGGCTCATGTCCAGTCGCCACCACAGCATAGTGGAGGCTCGCAGCATTCGTCACGAACGTGGTGAGCGTGAGCGAGTCGGCGCTCCCGTGAGTCGGCACCACGAAGCTCCCGGCTCTTTTGACTGCACCACATTCACTCACTGAGATCAGCCATTCCAATAGTCCACAATTGGCCAGTTGAGCTCTTCAACTTACCTTCGCCTTCGGCAGCGCAAACCGCACATAATCCCAGCACCACCACCCACCACGCCGGCAGTCGGCGGCTCATCGCGCCTGTTGCTCCGTTGGAGCTCTTCGTCCGCGTCGTTGATCGGATCGAAAGTGGCCATTTGCACCGGTCTCCGCGACGCTTTGACCTGCACCAAAAGATCGCTCAGTTTCACTACACTAAATGTCAATTTCGTAAAATTTCACTAAAATTTAGATCGTGCCCAGAACCAAGATACGGGCGACTGCCGCCCCCGACTTGCCACCCCCGCAAATGGAAAACGCATCACTTAGAATTCGTAAGAATAGGATACCGTTGAGCATATACAGGGTGTGCTCTATTAATTACGAATGTATAGTCTCGTGTTGTAGACGTCTAATGTATAAACCTAATTTTGAATCTATTTCCAGAGATGAATACAGTATAATCGCAGGCAATAGCGAGCGCAGTCAATAGCGTGATGACTG
>QLOC01000019.1:612500-859906 GCA_003413675.1 Phytopythium vexans | reverse complement strand
TCGCTTGGCGAGGCGTCTTCGCATCAGTCTTGACAACACTCCCACTCGACTCGTCGGCGACCACGATGCCCAACTTGGTCCTGAGCGCGTCGAACTGCGGCGCCGCAATTGGCTTCGTCATGATGTCCGCCAGCATGTCCTGCGTAGGACAATACTTCAGCGCCACTTGACCGTCCTCGACCTTCTCACGCACGAAGTGGTAGCGGATGTCGATGTGCTTGGTGCGCTTGTGGAACTCGGGATTCTTGGCCAATGCGATCGCACCCTGGTTATCTTCGAACACCGTCAGCGATCCTTCGCCCCGCATCTTCACCGAGTTCACGCATGAACTCCTTGAGCCACACTGCCTCTTGGGTCGCTTCCGATAGCGCCATGTACTCGGCCTCCGTCGACGAGAGTGCCACAGTGCGTTGCTTCTTGCTGCGCCAGCTGATGCAGCCACCGTTGCGCACGAACACGTAGCCGCTGGTGCTGCGTCGAGTCTCGATGTCGCCGGCCCAGTCCGCATCCGAATAGCCGACCAACTCGCCATCACCAGAGCCAGAGAAACGGATGCCGTGTGTCGGAGTCGCTTGCAGATACCGAAGCACACGCTTGAGCGCCTGCCAGTGTGTCGGACACGGATCGGCGGCGAACTGGCTCAGCACTCCCACTGCCGCAGCGAGGTCTGGTGAGTGCCGACCATCAAGTATATCACAGCGCGACGGCACTGCGGTACTGCACACCCTTCATGGTCTCGTCGTGCTTGCAGCGCGCCATCACACATGCTCTTGGTCAACTTCAGCCCGGCTCTTGAGGGCGTCTTGACAGGCTTGCAGTCCTGCATGCGAACTTGGTCAAGATCGACTGCAGGAACTTGGTCTGCCGCATCGACACGTCACCCGACTTGTCGTCACGCTCGACTTCCATGCCGAGACAATACTTGAGCTCGCCGAGATCCGACATCTCGAAGCGCTCACTCAACGCACGCTTGGTCGCTCCGAGCAGATCCATGTCGTTGCTCGCGAGGATGAGGTCGTCGACGTAGAGCACCACAACATCATGGTCGAGCCGTCACGCTTGACGTACACGCAGTGGTCCATCTCGCACTTGGTGAAGCCGATCTGAAGCATGAACTCGTCGATGGTCTGGTTCCACATGCGAGGAGACTGCTTGAGACCGTACAACGCACGCTTGAGCCTGCACACGTGGTCGGGATACTTGAGGTCGACGAAGCCATCGGGCTGCTTCATGTAGATCTCTTCCTCCAGCCGACCGTTGAGGAACGCCGTCTTGACATCCATCTGGTGCAGCACGAGCTTGTACTGCGCGTCGCGATGCTCAAGATGATCCGGATCGACGCGAACTTGGCAACCGGCGCGAACGTCTCCTCGAAGTCCACACCATACTTTCTGCGGAAACCCTTCGCCACGAGACGTGCCTTGTACCGCTCAATGAGACCGTCGACGGTTTCCTTCACCTTGAACACCCACTTGCTGCTGATAGCCTTGCGTCCGCGCGGCAATGGCACGAGCTCCCACGTCTCGTTCTTGCATAGCGAGTCGAACTCGGACTCGCACGCTTCCTTCCACTTGCTCGCGTCGCTGGATTCCATCGCCGACTCGAACGACGTCGGCAAATCTCCCACTGAATACACGACGTGAGCGTAATCTTCGTCTTTCTTCTTCCTCGATCGACGCGAGTTGAGCCGACATATCCTCAAGCGATGAGGCTGCACCTTGTGCAGACGTCGAACTCGCTCCACTTGTGCGTCCCACACTCCGTAGCGCTTCTCCACTGGTGGCTCCGACAGAGCTTCGAGCGAGTGCGTCCGCTGATGACGCTTGGACCCCGGCGGGTACTCGACATTCGGCTTCTGCTGTCGCTGTGGCTGCCGACGAGACGGTTGTTGTTGCTGCCACTGCGGCCGCTCGTTCACCGATGCTTGCTCTGCAGGATGCTCGCTCATGTCTTGGTCACCTTCATCGTTGTCGTAGTCGGCATCGTCTTCACCGTCGGTCGCTCCATCGACGTCGCAATACTTAACATCCTTGATGCCAACGTGTCCACGCTTGCCGCTGTCGAACGTGTCCTCCATGAACTGTGTGCGTCGCGACTCACCACAATCCGGCTGCTCGACAGCTCCTCGAACCGATACGGCCTTCTCGTGGTCCGAGTAGCCCAGAAAGCGACACAACACCGATCGCGCGTCGAACTTCGACCGCTTCTCGCTTGGCACGTGCACATAAGCGTGGCACCCGAAGACCTTCAGGTTCTTCAACAACGGCTTCTTCTGCGTCCACACCTCGTACGGAGACTTGTCGTGGCCAATCGCTCGCGTCGGACATCGATTGCGCAGGAACGCTGCCGTCGACACTGCTTCACCCCAATAGCGCTTCGACAGTCCCGCGTGCTCGATCATGCACCGAGCACACTCGACCAGAGTCCGATTCATCCGCTCGGCCACTCCATTGAGCTGAGGCGTGTACGGCGGCGTGAACTGCTGCACGATGCCTCGGTTTGCGGCACAACGCGGCGAACTTGTTCGACACGTACTCGCCGCCGTTATCGCTCCGAAGCACCTTGACGCGTCGTCCGGTCTGGGTCTCGGCAAACTTGACGAACTGCACGAACTTGTCCAGCACCTCCGACTTGCTGCGAAGCAGGTAGACCACGCAGAACCGCGACTTGTCGTCGATGAACGTCACGAAGTAGCGCTTGTCGGAGAATGTCGCCGTCTGCATCGGACCGCACACATCGCTGTGCACGACATCGAGCACGTTCTTGGCGCGCTCGGGTGAAGTCGACTGGAAACGCACTCGAGTCTGCTTGCCGAGCGCACATCCGCCGCAGAGCTCCCACTTGCTCACCGACGTCATATCTGTTGTCAAGACTGATGTGACGACGCCTCGCCAAGCGACCATGTGACGCGGACGCGTCATCAGTGAGGTCGGCGTGACCTTCACTGTGTGGTACCGCAATCATTCCTGTGATTACGGGACGGTGATTACGTCACGGTGATTACGCCATGATTGTGGGTACCTATGTGGGTACCTATTGTGGGTGCAAGATTGTGGGTACAAGATGGGCATCGACGTGGCGTTCTCTGATTGGGTAAGGTAACTGTGTATCCAGTAGAGAATCCAGTAGGGTGTACCCAGTAAGAGGTATCCAGTAGCAGGCTTAGAGGTAGCACGCGGTTGCGAACTAAGGACCTGAATCGAATCACTTTGCATTTTGCCAACTACTGCTCAAGTGCTCTTCCTTTTATATCGATGCCGATGCCAAGGTTCTGCTTCACGATCGCGTCGAGACCACCGTGGCCGATGTGACCAAGTCGAAGGTGCCACAAGTACGACTTGTTCATCTGCGGCGCCTTGGACACACTTGCGATGCTCGCACTCTCTGCTTGCAAAGGTGTCATGCACAGCTTGAACAGTCCCTTGCCGACGCGCTCACCGATCTTCCACTCCTTCCCCTTGAGTTTCGCGTAGCAGACACTGGTGTCAAACGTCACTGGCGCGACATCCTTCGTGAACCGGCCGACGGAGAACAAGCTGCGCGACAGCTTCGGGATGTGCCACACACCTGTGAGCACTCCCTTCTTCACGCCACTTGGAGTCTTCATCGACATCACGATGTCGCCGCTTCCCACCGCCTGCACCACACCGTCGTCCACCAGATGCACGTCGACCGGTGTGATGGTCTTGTAGTTCTTCATGAACTTCTTCGAGTTCGTCATGTGCTGCGTCGCACCCGAGTCGACCAGCCATTCCATGCTCGACTTGGAGGCACCCGTGTCGCCGCCAATCGAGAAGAGATAGTCGCCAGGGTTTCGTCCTGCGCGACGTTCGCACGCTGCGACCGTTGTCGCTCAGCGTCGTCTCTGTCCTCGCAAGGGACACTCCGCCATCCAGTGGCCTTGCTTGCCGTACTGATGGCACGGACCATTCCGCTTCGTCGGTCGTCCCTTGCGCTTGTTGTCCTTCGTCATGAACCCCTGGCCAGGCGCGACGCTCTCGCCGCCCTGCTCCTTGCGCTTCATGTCCTCGTGTAGGAGCCGAGACGTCACGAGCTCCCATGTCAGCGTGTCGGAACGCGATTCCAACGCCGTGATCAGGAACTGGTACGACTCGCTCAGACTGGCAAGAAGCGTGATCACCAAGTCGTCCTCGCTGACTGCAGCGCCGACCGCGTCGAGCTGTTCCGCCAGCGTCTTGAGCTTGTTAATGTGCTCCAGCACATCATCACCTTCTTCCATCATCGCCGTGAAGAACCGTCGACGAAGAAAGAGCTTGTTCGCCAGGCTCTTCTTCTCGAAGTGCTCTTCGAGCCTTGACCATGCATCATGCGCGCCACTCGACGACCGGACCAGCGGCAGCTGCGAGTCCTCCATCGCGAGACAGATGATCGCCAGCGCCTTGCGCGACTTCCTCATGAACGTCGCTTGATCCGCTGCTGTCGTGCACTGCTCGACCTTCAACTCCCCGCTGACGATGTCCCACAGATCGCGTTCCTCGAGCACCATCTGCATCTTGAACTTCCATGTGTGAAAGTTGTTCCCGTCGAACTTGTTGATGCGCGGCGAGGTTGATTCCATGGTGAGGGCGGAGTCGGAGGCGAGGGCAGAGTCGGCAGAGCTTGGGCTCATAACCTGAAGAAAAGTCGCTTGAGTGGTTGGTGGCAAAATGCAAAGTGATTGATTTGAGGTCCTTAGTTCGCGGCTACCGCTACCTCTAAGCCTCATGGACTCCCCTTGGGTCCCTACTGGATACTTCCTAAACAGCCAATCAGTGGCTGACACGTGGACCGCTTGTGGGTTGAATCAGATCCGACCTACACTCACGGTACACTTACCGTAAACATATCTACGCAATCACCTGAATGATTGCGTGCCACACAGTGAAGGTCACGCCGACCTTACTGATGACGCGTCCGTGTCACACGGTCGCTTGGCGAGGCGTCTTCGCATCAGTCTTGACAACAACTCCCACTCGACTCGTCAGCGACCACGATGCCCAGCTTCGTCCTGAGCGCGTCGAACTGCGGCGCCGCGATCGGCTTCGTCATGATGTCCGCCAGCATGTCGAGTGTCGAAACATACTGCAACACCACTTGACCGTCCTCGACCTTCTCGCGCACGAAGTGGTAGCGAATGTCGATGTGCTTGGTGCGCTTGTGGAACTCGGGGTTCTTGGCCAACGCGATGGAGCCTTGGTTGTCCTCGTAGATCTTCACCGCTTCATCGCTTGCCATCTCGCCGAGCTCGCACAGAAACACCTTGAGCCACACCGCCTCCTGCGTTGCCTCCGACAGCGCCATGTACTCGGCTTCCGTCGACGAGAGCGCCACCGTGCGCTGCTTCTTGCTTCGCCAGCTGATGCATCCGCCGTTCATCATGAACGCGTAGCCGCTCGTACTCCGTCGAGACTCGATGTCGCCGGCCAGTCCGCGTCCGAGTAGCCTTGCAGTCCGTCCTCGCTGCTCGCTTGAAACACGAGGCCGTGCGTCTTCGTGCCTCGGATGTAGCGGGAGACCCTCTTGAGCGCCTGCCAGTGTGTCGGACATGGGTCCGCTGCGAACTGGCTCAACACTCCCACTGCCGCTGCGAGGTCCGGACGAGTCCCCACCATGAGGTACATGAGGCAGCCCACGGCGTTCCGGTACGGAACATTCGCCATGGTCTCGTCGTGCTTGCAACCTCCCTCGCACATGGCCTTGGTCAGTTTCAGACCCGGATCCTGCGGCGTCTTCACAGGGTTGCTCTCATCCATCTTGAACTTCTCGAGGATGTCCTTCGCGAACTTGGTCTGCCGCACCGACACCTTCCCAGTCGCCACATCTTGCTCGATCTCCATACCGAGGAAGTACTTGAGCTGGCCCATGTCGGTCATCTCGAAGCGGTCGCTCAGCGCCTGCTTCGTGTCCTTCAGCATCCTGTCGCTGCTGCTCGCGAGGACCAGATCGTCCACGTACAGCGCCACGAACATCATGTCGTGACCGTCCCGCTTCAGGTAGATGCAGTGGTCGGACTCGCACTTCTTGAACCCCAGCTTCAGCATGAACTCGTCGATCGTCTTGTTCCACATCCGCGGCGACTGCTTCAGGCCGTACAGCGAACGCTTGAGCCGGCACACGTAGTCGGGCCGATCTTCGTCCACGTATCCGTCCGGCTGTGCCATGTAGATGTCCTCGTCCAGCAAGCCGTTGAGAAACGCGGTCTTCACATCCATCTGGTGCACCGTGAGCTTGTACTTGACCGCCAGACTCAGCAACACCCGAATCGACGTGAACTTGGCCACCGGCGCGAACGTCTCGTCGTAGTCGATGCCGTACTTCTGCGAGAATCCCTTCGCCACCAGTCGCGCCTTGAACCGCTCGATCTCTCCAGACTGGTTCTCCTTCACGCTGAACACCATCTGCAGCCGATCGCCTTGCGTCCCTTCGGCAAAGGCACAAGGATCCACGTCTCGTTCTTGCGGAGCGACTCCACCTCCGAGTCGCACGCCTCTTTCCACTTGCTCGCGTCGCTGGATTCCATCGCCGACTTGAACGTTGTCGGCATCTCTCCCACTGAATCCACGACGTACGCAGCCTCGAAGTCTTCCTTCTCTTGTGCTGCGGCAGACATCTCGTCCAGCGTCTGCTGTCGTCTCGGCACCGCATACCGCTTGGCGCTCGGAACCTCCACGGCTTCCTCGAGCGACTGCGTGCGCGGGTGTCGCTTGCTGCCGGGTTCAAAGTCTTGATTCCGCTCAGGTCCTTCTTCTCTGTTCTCGTCCGATCCGGACTGAGTCTCTTCATCCGTGGTGTCTTCATCATCATCTGTCGGAAGACCCACCAACACCTCCTTCGAAGCGTAGTCGCGTCTCCCACCGTCGAAGACGTCCTCCATGAACTGCGCGTCGCGACTCACCAACACGCGACCGCTCTCGATCTCCTCGAACCGATACGCCTTCTCGTGCTCCGAGTACCCGAGGAAACGACAGCGCACCGACCGAGCGTCGAACTTCGACCGCTTCTCCTTCGGCACGTGCACGAACGCGTGGCACCCGAACACCTTGAGGTTGGCCAGCAAAGGCTTCTTGCCGGTCCAAACGTGGTGCGGCGACTTGTCGTGGCTGATGGCGCGCGTCGGACACCGGTTGCGGAGGAACGTGGCCGTCATCACCGCTTCTCCCCAATACTCCTTCGACAACCCGGCGTGCTCCAGCATGCAGCGCGCACACTCCACCAGCGTCCGATTCATCCGCTCGGCCACTCCGTTCAGCTGAGGCGTATACGGCGGCGTGAACTTCTGCTCGATGCCGCGATCCGCACACAACTTGGCCATCGCACCCGAAGTGTACTCGCCGCCGTTGTCGCTCCGAAGCACCTTCACTCGCTTGCCGGTCTGCGTCTCAGCCAACGCGACGAACGCAGCGAACTTGGCAGCCACCTCCGACTTGTTCCGCAGCAGGTACACCACGCAGAAGTGCGACTTGTCGTCGATGAACGTGACGAAGTAGCGCTTGTCGTAGAACGTCGCCGTCTGCATCGGACCGCACACGTCGCTGTGGACCACCTCCAGCACTTGCTTCGCACGATTCGGCGACGACTTCATGAAGCTCACTCGCGTTTGCTTCCCGAGTGCGCACCCGTCGCACACCTCTCACTGCTTCACCGACGTCATGGGGATGCCAGTGCCGTATCCCTTCTTGACGATGGCGTCGAGACCACCATGGCCAATGTGACCAAGTCGAAGGTGCCAGAGGTACGACGTGGTGTCCCCTTGGCGATTCTTCGAGCTTGCCGCATTGGCCTCGTCAGCAGGCGTCCTCGGCGTCATGCAGAGCTTGAACAGTCCTTTGCCCTCACGAGCGCCGAGCTTCCACTTGAGACCCTTCACTTCCGCGAAGCACCCGTCGCTCTCGAAGGTCACTGGCCCGACGTCCTTGGTGAAGCGGCCGACGGAGAACAGGTTGCGCGACAGCTTCGGGATGTGCCACACACCCGTGAGCACACCCTTCTTCATGCCGCGCGGTGTCTGCATCGACATCACGATGTCGCCGCTCCCCACCGCCTGCACCACACCGTCGTCCGCCAGATGCACGTCCACCGGAGAGATCTTCTTGTAGTTCTTCATGTACTCCTTCGAGTACGTCATGTGCTGCGTCGCACCCGAGTCGACCAGCCACATGCCACTCAGCTTGGAGGCACCCATGTCGCCACCAACCGAGAAGAGGAAGTCGCCAGAGTCGTCTTCGACCTGCGCGACGTTCGCTCGCTGCGGCCTCTGCCGCTCACCGTTCTCGCGGATCCGCACCGGACACTTGGCGATCCAATGTCCGTGCTCGCCGCAGTAGTGACAGGTGCTCGTCCTCTGCGTTTGCGCCTGCCGTCCCTTGCGCTTCCCGTTGTCGCTTGTCATGAACGCTTGACCTTGAGCGTGTGCAGTTCCATCAGCACCGCCACCTTGTTCCTTGCGCTTCATGTCCTCGTGTAGGAGCCGAGACGTCACAAGCTCCCACGTCAGCGTGTCGGAACGCGATTCCAACGCCGTGATCAGGAACTGGTACGACTCGCTCAGACTGGCAAGAAGCGTGATCACCAAGTCGTCCTCGCTGACTGCAGCGCCGACCGCGTCGAGCTGTTCCGCGAGCGTCTCGAGCTTGTTAATATGCTCCAGCACATCATCGCCTTCGTCCATCATCGCCGTGAAGAACCGTCGACGAAGAAAGAGCTTGTTCGCCAGGCTCTTCTTCTCGAAGTGTCCCTCGAGTCTTGACCATGCATCATGCGCGTCCTTCGACGACCGGACCAGCGGCAGCTGCGAGTCCTCCATCGCGAGACAGACGATCGCCAGCGCCTTGCGCGACTTCTTGCGGAACGTCGCTTGATCCGCCGCGGTCGTGCATTGCTCCAGCTTCACTTCCCCACTCGTCACTTCCCACAGTTCGCGCTCCTCGAGCACCATCTGCATCTTGAACTTCCACGTGTGGAAGTTGGTTCCGTCGAACTTGTTGATGCGGGCGGTCGCGGTCGGGGCGGCGTCCATGGCGAAGGCGTAGTCGGGGTCTTGGTCAGGGAAGACGGGGCTTGGGCTCATAACCAAAAGGAAGAGCACTTGAGCAGTAGTTGGCAAAATGCAAAGTGATTCGATTCAGGTCCTTAGTTCGCAACCGCGTGCTACCTCTAAGCCTGCTACTGGATACCTCTTACTGGGTACACCCTACTGGATTCTCTACTGGATACACAGTTACCTTACCCAATCAGAGAACGCCACGTCGATGCCCATCTTGTACCCACAATCTTGCACCCACAATAGGTACCCACAATAGGTACCCACAATCATGGCGTAATCACCGTGACGTAATCACCGTCCCGTAATCACAGGAATGATTGCGGTACCACACAGTGAAGGTCACGCCGACCTCACTGATGACGCGTCCGCGTCACATGGTCGCTTGGCGAGGCGTCGTCACATCAGTCTTGACAACAGATATGACGTCGGTGAGCAAGTGGGAGCTCTGCGGCGGATGTGCGCTCGGCAAGCAGACTCGAGTGCGTTTCCAGTCGACTTCACCCGAGCGCGCCAAGAACGTGCTCGATGTCGTGCACAGCGATGTGTGCGGTCCGATGCAGACGGCGACATTCTCCGACAAGCGCTACTTCGTGACGTTCATCGACGACAAGTCGCGGTTCTGCGTGGTCTACCTGCTTCGCAGCAAGTCGGAGGTGCTGGACAAGTTCGTGCAGTTCGTCAAGTTTGCCGAGACCCAGACCGGACGACGCGTCAAGGTGCTTCGGAGCGATAACGGCGGCGAGTACGTGTCGAACAAGTTCGCCGCGTTGTGCCGCAACCGAGGCATCGTGCAGCAGTTCACGCCGCCGTACACGCCTCAGCTCAATGGAGTGGCCGAGCGGATGAATCGGACTCTGGTCGAGTGTGCTCGGTGCATGATCGAGCACGCGGGACTGTCGAAGCGCTATTGGGGTGAAGCAGTGTCGACGGCAGCGTTCCTGCGCAATCGATGTCCGACGCGAGCGATTGGCCACGACAAGTCTCCGTACGAGGTGTGGACGCAGAAGAAGCCGTTGTTGAAGAACCTGAAGGTCTTCGGGTGTCACGCCTATGTACACGTGCCAAGCGAGAAGCGGTCGAAGTTCGACGCGCGATCGGTGTTGTGTCGCTTTCTGGGCTACTCGGACCACGAGAAGGCGTATCGGTTTGAGGAGCTGTCGAGCAGCCGGATTGTGGTGAGTCGCGACGCACAGTTCATGGAAGACACGTTCGACAGCGGCAAGCACGGACAAGTCGGCATCAAGGATGTCGAGTATAGCGACATCGACGGAGCGACCGACGGTGAAGACGATGCCGACTACGACAACGATGAAGGTGACGAAGACATGAACGAGCGACCGACAGAGCAAGCATCGGTGAATGAGCGGCCGCAGTGGCAGCAACAGCAACCTTCTCGTCGGCAGCCACAGCGACAGCAGAAGCCGAATGTCGAGTACCCGCCGGGGTCCAAACGTCATCAGCGGACACACTTGCTCGAAGCTCTATCGGAGCCACCGGTGGAGAAGCGCTACGGGCGTGTGGGACGCATAAGTGGAGCGAGTTCGACGTCTGCACAAGGTGCAGCCTCATCGCTTGAGGACATGTCGGCTCAACTCGCGTCGATCGAGGAAGAAGAAGACGAAGATTACGCTCACGTCGTGTATTCAGTGGGAGATTTGCCGACGTCGTTCGAGTCGGCGATGGAATCCAGCGACGCGAGCAAGTGGAAGGAAGCGTGCGAGTCCGAGTTCGACTCGCTATGCAAGAACGAGACGTGGGAGCTCGTGCCATTGCCGCGCGGACGCAAGGCTATCAGCAGCAAGTGGGTGTTCAAGGTGAAGGAAACCGTCGACGGTCTCATTGAGCGGTACAAGGCACGTCTCGTGGCGAAGGGTTTCCTGCAGAAGTATGGTGTGGACTTCGAGGAGACGTTCGCGCCGGTTGCCAAGTTCGCGTCGATCCGGATCATCTTGAGCATCGCGACGCAGTACAAGCTCGTGCTGCACCAGATGGATGTCAAGACGGCGTTCCTCAACGGTCGGCTGGAGGAAGAGATCTACATGAAGCAGCCCGATGGCTTCGTCGACCTCAAGTATCCCGACCACGTGTGCAGGCTCAAGCGTGCGTTGTACGGTCTCAAGCAGTCTCCTCGCATGTGGAACCAGACCATCGACGAGTTCATGCTTCAGATCGGCTTCACCAAGTGCGAGATGGACCACTGCGTGTACGTCAAGCGTGACGGCTCGACCATGATGTTTGTGGTGCTCTACGTCGACGACCTCATCCTCGCGAGCAACGACATGGATCTGCTCGGAGCGACCAAGCGTGCGTTGAGTGAGCGCTTCGAGATGTCGGATCTCGGCGAGCTCAAGTATTGTCTCGGCATGGAAGTCGAGCGTGACGACAAGTCGGGTGACGTGTCGATGCGGCAGACCAAGTTCCTGCAGTCGATCTTGACCAAGTTCGGCATGCAGGACTGCAAGCCTGTCAAGACGCCTCAAGAGCCGGGACTGAAGTTGACCAAGAGCATGTGTGATGGCGGCTGCAAGCACGACGAGACCATGAAGGGTGTGCAGTACCGCAGTGCCGTCGGCGCTGTGATATACTTGATGGTCGGCACTCGCCCAGACCTCGCTGCGGCAGTGGGAGTGCTGAGTCAGAGCGCGGCGACGAGCGTCGAAAGCAATTACTCTGCTACCTGTTGGAGATCGGCCATCAGCGGCAGCAACAAATCAATCTCGCTCTACGGCACACCCTCAGCAAGCAGCTTGTGTCGCTCACGTAATAGTCACCTTCTGCTGAAGCAAGGCGATTTTAGCCTCCTGCCGTAGCTTTGCTGACTTGGCGTGAGACTCCATTATTCGCGCGTGCATTTCATCAGCGTCTAGCTCTGCTCGCTTCTTAGCCATAGCCAACCGACTCTGCTCCATCTCAACCTTACGCATCTTGTACAGCAGCATGCTCTGATGGTACTCTTTGTCTTGGAGCATCTGCGCTTCTTTCAAATCCAAAAGCGACGAGTGGTACACATCATCACCTCCATGTGACCGCGAGCTTCCTCGAAACGGCACAATGGATGATGGAGCGCTCGCTGGACGCTTCCGTCCTGATCGTTGCGTTGGATGTACGTCACGTTGTGCGTCATCATCGTCTGCGTCGTTTTCGTATGTGTTGTCGTCGCTAATGGGGCCAGAGTTGAGTGCAAGTGGCGTGATGGATGCCCGATTTGCCATAATTGGAGTCAAGGTGTCATAGTACGGACAATGAGAATAAATTTCGCGATGGATATCCGACTCCACGGTCACCCGCTGGCCAGTATGTGCCAGCCAGTCAGCGGCGTCCTTGAATGAGCTCTCGATGTTGCTTAGAGTGCAAATTCCGAAGTGGTCGTTCGTATTTGTGCTTAAAGAGAATGTGTCATGGGTCACTAGACATGTTCGTTGCTGTTCCTAGTTGAAGTGGTCATCTGGACCAATCAGTAAATGCAAAATCAACCAATCACCGACTTGGGCTAGCGACGGCTAGCCCAATCAGGAGTAAGAACGCGTGGCAAAAGCTACAGCAGCAATCGGCACGCGCCTGCCGCGTGCCGAAGCACGTGTCGAGGCCCAAGCACACGGTGTGCTTTGGTACTGCTTCTCAACACTTGAGATTCGCTATCTTTGCCATGATGTTCTTAGCTGATCGCACTGTCGTGATATTGGCAGCGGCAATCTGCAGCGCAATATCACCGGCAAGACTCATCTTTGTTGCTCCATTCTGATCACCACCACCTCGATAGCGATTGTAGTTGCCGCTGGTCGTCATCCAATCCAGGAGCACGCTGAGAGAGCTTACGCCATATACAGGCCCGTCATCATGCCACGAAACACGCTTCCTGGCCGAATTTGGTGTCGAGTTGATCATGTTCTGGCGCTTTTTGATGGCGTTATAGCAACGCTTGCTGCAGAATGGGGTTTCAATTGCAGAGTCCTGAAGAAAAGTCGCTTGAGCAGTAGATGGCAAAATGCAAAGTGATTCGATTCAGGTCCTTAGTTCGCAACCGCGTGCTACCTCTAAGCCTCATGGACTCCCCTTGGGTCCCTACTCGATACTTCCTAAACAGCCAATCAGTGGCTGACACGTGAACCGCTTGTGGGTTGAATCAGATCCGACCTACACTCACGGTACACTTACCGTAAACATATCTACGCAATCACCTGAATGATTGCGTGCCACACAGTGAAGGTCACGCCGACCCCACTGATGACGCGTCCGCGTCACACGGTCGCTTGGCGAGGCGTCTTCGCATCAGTCTTGACAACACTCCCACTCGACTCGTCGGCGACCACGATGCCCAACTTGGTCCTGAGCGCGTCGAACTGCGGCGCCGCAATTGGCTTCGTCATGATGTCCGCCAGCATGTCCTGCGTAGGACAATACTTCAGCGCCACTTGACCGTCCTCGACCTTCTCACGCACGAAGTGGTAGCGGATGTCGATGTGCTTGGTGCGCTTGTGGAACTCGGGATTCTTGGCCAATGCGATCGCACCCTGGTTATCTTCGAACACCGTCAGCGATCCTTCGCCCGCATCTTCACCGAGTTCACGCATGAACTCCTTCAGCCACACTGCCTCTTGGGTCGCTTCCGATAGCGCCATGTACTCGGCCTCCGTCGACGAGAGTGCCACAGTGCGTTGCTTCTTGCTGCGCCAGCTGATGCAGCCACCGTTGCGCACGAACACGTAGCCGCTGGTGCTGCGTCGAGTCTCGATGTCGCCGGCCCAGTCCGCATCCGAATAGCCGACCAACTCGCCATCACCAGAGCCAGAGAAACGGATGCCGTGTGTCGGAGTCGCTTGCAGATACCGAAGCACACGCTTGAGCGCCTGCCAGTGTGTCGGACACGGATCGGCGGCGAACTGGCTCAGCACTCCCACTGCCGCAGCGAGGTCTGGGTGAGTGCCGACCATCAAGTATATCACAGCGCCGACGGCACTGCGGTACTGCACACCCTTCATGGTCTCGTCGTGCTTGCAGCCGCCATCACACATGCTCTTGGTCAACTTCAGTCCCGGCTCTTGAGGCGTCTTGACAGGCTTGCAGTCCTGCATGCCGAACTTGGTCAAGATCGACTGCAGGAACTTGGTCTGCCGCATCGACACGTCACCCGACTTGTCGTCACGCTCGACTTCCATGCCGAGACAATACTTGAGCTCGCCGAGATCCGACATCTCGAAGCGCTCACTCAACGCACGCTTGGTCGCTCCGAGCAGATCCATGTCGTTGCTCGCGAGGATGAGGTCGTCGACGTAGAGCACCACAAACATCATGGTCGAGCCGTCACGCTTGACGTACACGCAGTGGTCCATCTCGCACTTGGTGAAGCCGATCTGAAGCATGAACTCGTCGATGGTCTGGTTCCACATGCGAGGAGACTGCTTGAGACCGTACAACGCACGCTTGAGCCTGCACACGTGGTCGGGATACTTGAGGTCGACGAAGCCATCGGGCTGCTTCATGTAGATCTCTTCCTCCAGCCGACCGTTGAGGAACGCCGTCTTGACATCCATCTGGTGCAGCACGAGCTTGTACTGCGTCGCGATGCTCAAGATGATCCGGATCGACGCGAACTTGGCAACCGGCGCGAACGTCTCCTCGAAGTCCACACCATACTTCTGCAGGAAACCCTTCGCCACGAGACGTGCCTTGTACCGCTCAATGAGACCGTCGACGGTTTCCTTCACCTTGAACACCCACTTGCTGCTGATAGCCTTGCGTCCGCGCGGCAATGGCACGAGCTCCCACGTCTCGTTCTTGCATAGCGAGTCGAACTCGGACTCGCACGCTTCCTTCCACTTGCTCGCGTCGCTGGATTCCATCGCCGACTCGAACGACGTCGGCAAATCTCCCACTGAATACACGACGTGAGCGTAATCTTCGTCTTCTTCTTCCTCGATCGACGCGAGTTGAGCCGACATGTCCTCAAGCGATGAGGCTGCACCTTGTGCAGACGTCGAACTCGCTCCACTTATGCGTCCCACACGCCCGTAGCGCTTCTCCACCGGTGGCTCCGATAGAGCTTCGAGCAAGTGTGTCCGCTGATGACGTTTGGACCCCGGCGGGTACTCGACATTCGGCTTCTGCTGTCGCTGTGGCTGCCGACGAGAAGGTTGCTGTTGCTGCCACTGCGGCCGCTCATTCACCGATGCTTGCTCTGTCGGTCGCTCGTTCATGTCTTCGTCACCTTCATCGTTGTCGTAGTCGGCATCGTCTTCACCGTCGGTCGCTCCGTCGATGTCGCTATACTCGACATCCTTGATGCCGACTTGTCCGTGCTTGCCGCTGTCGAACGTGTCTTCCATGAACTGTGCGTCGCGACTCACCACAATCCGGCTGCTCGACAGCTCCTCAAACCGATACGCCTTCTCGTGGTCCGAGTAGCCCAGAAAGCGACACAACACCGATCGCGCGTCGAACTTCGACCGCTTCTCGCTTGGCACGTGTACATAGGCGTGACACCCGAAGACCTTCAGGTTCTTCAACAACGGCTTCTTCTGCGTCCACACCTCGTACGGAGACTTGTCGTGGCCAATCGCTCGCGTCGGACATCGATTGCGCAGGAACGCTGCCGTCGACACTGCTTCACCCCAATAGCGCTTCGACAGTCCCGCGTGCTCGATCATGCACCGAGCACACTCGACCAGAGTCCGATTCATCCGCTCGGCCACTCCATTGAGCTGAGGCGTGTACGGCGGCGTGAACTGCTGCACGATGCCTCGGTTGCGGCACAACGCGGCGAACTTGTTCGACACGTACTCGCCGCCGTTATCGCTCCGAAGCACCTTGACGCGTCGTCCGGTCTGGGTCTCGGCAAACTTGACGAACTGCACGAACTTGTCCAGCACCTCCGACTTGCTGCGAAGCAGGTAGACCACGCAGAACCGCGACTTGTCGTCGATGAACGTCACGAAGTAGCGCTTGTCGGAGAATGTCGCCGTCTGCATCGGACCGCACACATCGCTGTGCACGACATCGAGCACGTTCTTGGCGCGCTCGGGTGAAGTCGACTGGAAACGCACTCGAGTCTGCTTGCCGAGCGCACATCCGCCGCAGAGCTCCCACTTGCTCACCGACGTCATGTCGATCCCGATGCCAAGGTTTTGCTTCACGATCGCGTCGAGACCGCCGTGGCCGATGTGACCAAGTCGAAGGTGCCACAAGTACGACTTGTTCATCTGCGGCGCCTTGGACACACTTGCGATGCTCGCACTCTCTGCTTGCAAAGGTGTCATGCACAGCTTGAACAGTCCCTTGCCGACGCGCTCACCGATCTTCCACTCCTTCCCCTTGAGTTTCGCGTAGCAGACGCTGGTGTCAAACGTCACTGGCGCGACATCCTTGGTGAACCGGCCGACGGAGAACAAACTGCGCGACAGCTTCGGGATGTGCCACACACCTGTGAGCACTCCCTTCTTCACGCCACTTGGAGTCTTCATCGACATCACGATGTCGCCGCTTCCCACCGCCTGCACCACACCGTCGTCCGCCAGATGCACGTCGACCGGTGTGATGGTCTTGTAGTTCTTCATGAACTTCTTCGAGTTCGTCATGTGCTGCGTCGCACCCGAGTCGACCAGCCATTCCATGCTCGACTTGGAGGCACCCGTGTCGCCGCCAATCGAGAAGAGATAGTCGCCAGGGTCTTCGTCCTGCGCGACGTTCGCACGCTGCGACCGTTGTCGCTCAGCGTCGTTCTGCTGTCCTCGCAAGGGACACTCCGCCATCCAGTGGCCTTGCTTGCCGTACTGATGGCACGGACCATTCCGCTTCGTTGGTCGTCCCTTGCGCTTGTTGTCCTTCGTCATGAACGCCTGGCCAGGCGCGACGCTCTCGCCGCCCTGCTCCTTGCGCTTCATGTCCTCGTGTAGGAGCCGAGACGTCACGAGCTCCCATGTCAGCGTGTCGGAACGCGATTCCAACGCCGTGATCAGGAACTGGTACGACTCGCTCAGACTGGCAAGAAGCGTGATCACCAAGTCGTCCTCGCTGACTGCAGCGCCGACCGCGTCGAGCTGTTCCGCCAGCGTCTTGAGCTTGTTAATGTGCTCCAGCACATCATCACCTTCTTCCATCATCGCCGTGAAGAACCGTCGACGAAGAAAGAGCTTGTTCGCCAGGCTCTTCTTCTCGAAGTGCTCTTCGAGCCTTGACCATGCATCATGCGCGCCACTCGACGACCGGACCAGCGGCAGCTGCGAGTCCTCCATCGCGAGACAGATGATCGCCAGCGCCTTGCGCGACTTCCTCATGAACGTCGCTTGATCCGCTGCTGTCGTGCACTGCTCGACCTTCAACTCCCCGCTGACGATGTCCCACAGATCGCGTTCCTCGAGCACCATCTGCATCTTGAACTTCCATGTGTGAAAGTTGTTCCCGTCGAACTTGTTGATGCGCGGCGAGCTTGAGTCCATGGCGAGGGCGGAGTCGGAGGCGAGGGCAGAGTCGGCAGAGCTTGGGCTCATAACCTGAAGAAAAGTCGCTTGAGCAGTAGATGGCAAAATGCAAAGTGATTCGATTCAGGTCCTTAGTTCGCAACCGCGTGCTACCTCTAAGCCTCATGGACTCCCCTTGGGTCCCTACTCGATACTTCCTAAACAGCCAATCAGTGGCTGACACGTGAACCGCTTGTGGGTTGAATCAGATCCGACCTACACTCACGGTACACTTACCGTAAACATATCTACGCAATCACCTGAATGATTGCGGTACCACACAGTGAAGGTCACGCCGACCTCACTGATGACGCGTCCGGGTCACACGGTCGCTTGGCGAGGCGTCTTCGCATCAGTCTTGACAACAAGTCCGCGTCAAAATCACTGCGCATGCTGACGAGACACGCTTGGTGCATGCTGTGCGCGCATTTCGCGTTATTGCATTTCACAAAGACCATCTCCACGGTGGTCTTCGCCACCTTCTTGCACGATTTGTACCAGCAGCACACTTGCATAACCATCGCGCTTGAAGGGACACTCGATTCTGTTCAGCATTAACCGGGTAGATAGTCAGATTGTATGCTGTTGTGCATTGTTGCAGGGTAACCGGTCCCAATGCTTCCCGCTGTGATGACGCCACCGGTGATTACGCCACACGTGGGTACAAGATTGTGGGTGCAAGATGGGCATCCACGTGTCGCTGTCTGATTGGCTCGAGTAACTCAGTATCCGGTAAAGAATCCAGTAGGATGTACCCAGCAGGTAGGACATTGGCTTAGAGGTAGCAAGCAGACTTGCGAACTAAGGACCAAATCAATCACTTCTGAATTTCCATTCAACCCCTCAAGTGTTCTTCCTCGCCTCGCCTCAAGCCTCGGCAGCGTCAAGACCCCAGTCGCACTGTGCAAAGACCCGAGTTAGCCTTTCAACAGGTTATGAGCCCAAGCACCATGTCCTCTGCCCAAGACGTTTCGACCAAGGTCTCCATCGACAAGTTCAACGGCGACAACTACGCCACCTGGAACCGCTACATGCGTGGCGTGTTCCTGACCAAGTCGGTGTGGCATGTCGTGAACCGCGAGACGACGCCAAGCTTCACGGATCCTCGGGCCAAGGATGACTATGTCAAGGCGAGCAACATCGCGTTCGGACTGTTGTTGCTCCACATGGACGCGGACTACCACCATGTGGTCGACAACTGCGAGGAAGCGTGGGTGGCGTGGTCACGCCTGAAGACGCTGTACGGTGGATCGCAGAAGGCTGGTCGCATCTACCTGAAGCGCCAGCTCTTCAGCATGGAGATGTCGGAAGGCGGCAATGTGTTGCATCATTGCAATGAAGTTCTCAACATCAGCGCCAAGCTCAGCAGCATCGGTGCCAAGATGGAGGACGAGGACGTGGCGATCTGCTTGCTGCGAAGTCTACCCAAGAGCTTCGAGAACGTCGTGCTCAACATCGAGATGAGCAACGCCGAGCTACGCACGCAAGACGTGGTGAAAGTGCTCACGAACGAGCATATCAAGCGTCAGGGCGAGAAGACTGCAGCTGTGAAGACGGAGGAGGCAGCGAAAGCGTTCGCCACCGAGCGAGAGCGAGAGCCGCGAGAGTGTACCTACTGCGGCAAGCGCGGGCATACGGTGGAGCGCTGCTGGACGAAGCAAAAGGATGAAAATCGGAACGCGCGACGCGGCGGCGGCAATGGCCGTGGTGGACGCGGCGCGAACAACATCCAGTGGCGGGACGACGCGGACGACTACGGCTACGACCGAGTGGCGTTCGCGGTCTCTCTGGAGCGCGGCATATCGATGGGCAAGGGCATGTCCGGGATGTGGGCGATCGACAGCGGTGCGACGCACCACATCTGCAATGACAAGAAGAAGTTCGCTGGACTCGACGAACGGGACGAGGGCGAGCTGTCTGTAGCTGATGGCAACAAGGCCAGGATCAAGGGTGTGGGGACCATCGTGGAACGGGTGGTGCTGCCCAACGGCGACGAGCGCGACATCGAGATCAAGGATGCGCTGTACGTGCCGAGCATGAACAAGAATCTGCTGTCGGTACCGCAGATCAACAAGAGCGGCAAGTTCCAAGTCGTGTTCGACGGCGCCAGCATGCACGTGGCGCGCAAGGGTTCGCAACAAGTAGTGGCAACGGCGGACCTTGTGGACGGCCTCTACTGGCTTCGCGTACCAGCGCGGTCTGCGAACGCGGCGACGTCGGGACGTGATATCGATCTGCACGCGCGCATGGGCCACGCTCCGGTGGACGTGCTTCGCAAGATGGTGAATAGCGGCATGATCAAGGACGCCAAGGTGCCTACGAAGTCTAGCAACCCGAGCGTGTGCCGCGGGTGCCAACAAGGCAAGATGGTGCAGAAACCGTTCCCGAGCAACCGCGACAAGCGCCGCTACGACGTCTTCGAGCTGCTGCACTTCGACATCTGCGGACCCATGGAGCAAGAATCGCTGGGCGGCAGCAAGTATCTGCTGCTGATCGTGGACGAGGCCAGCGGATGCATGAAGGGTTTCTGTCTGCGTGCCAAGTCGGAGAGTGAAGACTGCATCAAGCGCTACATCACCAAGATCCACGCGCAATTTGACAATAAGGTCAAGTTTGTTCGGCACGACGGAGCGCGAGAGTTCGCGACCAACTCGCTCAAGGCGTTCTACGAGGACCAAGGCATCGAGCAGCAGACTACGGTGCCGTACGCGCATCAGACGAACGGCACGGCGGAGCGCGCCATCCGGACCATCGTCACGATCGGCCGCAGCATGCTGCACCACACGAAGCTGGATAAGTGTTTCTGGGCCGAGGCGGCCATGACGGCCATATACATCAAGAACCGGCTGCCGTCGCCAAAGGTCGCGGACAAGACGCCGTTCGAGATGGTGTACGAGTCGAAGCCAAGCGTGAAGCACATGCGTGTGTTCGGGTGCCAAGCCTTCGTGTTGACGCCGAAGGAGAAGCGGCTCAAGTGGGACCCGAAGGCCCGCGCCGGTGTGTTCCTGGGCTACGAGGAAGTGTCGAAGGCCTACCGAGTGTATGACATCGAGGCGGGGAAGGTGGTGATCAGTCGCGATGTCACCTTCGACGAGTCCGTGTTTGGCGTGTCGACTACTGTTGCGAACGACGACGTGGAGGACGCGGCGATCGACTTCGGGTAAGGGGTTTTGCCAGTTTCGTGCACAGTTTTTTTTCGTCCCGAAAAAACCATTGTAACTTTTGACATGAACATCAATTTCTAAATGTAAGCATATTATGGCACACAGCGTTGAAAGCACAAATTTTCTGAACACCTAAAATGCCTCTGCTCAAGGAAAACGAATCGCTGTTCAAAATTTTGGATAGCTTATCAAATTTCGGTGGCCGCCAGTTTCGTGCCAAGTTTTCACTTCGTTCTTGTATCGTCCGCCCATCATCTTCTATTTAGGGGTAGGGAGTCGAGCCAAACGATAAACTCCCCTTAGAACGTATTATCGCAACAAACATCTATTTTTGAAGGTATCCCGTTTATAAAGGAAAATCGGACGAATTAAGATATTTTGAGTGAAATATCATGAGGAATTACGAGAACACAGCTGGATTTAACGCTGCCATAGCTTAGTGGTAAAGTCCTTGGTTCATATCCAAGAGGACGGTGGTTCGAATCCACCTGGCAGCAAAAACTCACTGACATACTGGAAGTCAATCATAAACTGGTGGTGGCCGGCACAGAACTGCGAAAGCGACCGCCCGCGCCTACACCAGTGACCTGATTGACCGCCAGTATGCTCAGCACCATGAGTCGGGCTCCCCTACTGACTAGGATTCGAGAGATTAATTCTCAATAATTCGACGTCACAGCGGACCTAGGCATACAGAGGGATATCATATCACTTCAACAGGAGTAGCAGACAGTAAAAGTACCAGTAGACACACGACCGATGCATTAGTTTACACTACAGCCTCCAACACCTCATCTACTGTCTCCTTCTCCTTCTGTTTCACTCGCTTCGCCTTCTTCGGCGGAGTGGCAAGCTCCCTGAGCAGATCTCGCGTAAGTAACCGGCCACCTACAGTCACTGTCTTCCGCACACGCTTGCGAGCGGCCGGCAGGATCAGCACCTCCTTCTCGACGGCAGACTTGATGCGAAGCCACGACGCGACCACGGCGTCCTTCGGTGCTCCATTGCGGAGGAAGACGTCGACACACTTGTCCAGCAGAGGCTTCGACAGCGGGAAGAGCCCGCACCCCATGAACCCGGCCTTGATGTTGTCTTTGATGTTGCTTGTCTCCCACGCACTGCTCGCCATTGTGATCGCTTGCTCCTTGGAGATCGAGTAGTCGCCTGTGTCACCGATGTGCAGCTCGGTGAGACGCCGCAAACGAGCCTTGTAACCCGCGAAGACGGCCACATCGAGGGGTTGGAGCAGGTGCGTTGCATTTGATGGGAGCAGCACCAACAGCACGCCGAGCCGCTGGGCCTCTACAACGACATTGAGTGAGTAATGTGACGAGCAACCGTCCAACACTAAAAGCAATGGCCGCTCAACGTCAGTAGGTACACTCGATGAGAAAAAACGTAGCCACTCGACGAAGAGTGAGGAGTTCATGAACCCCGAGCTTGTAGTCGTCACTGCAGCTCCTGGAATCAGGCACCCGTCGAGAATGCCGAACTTGACAGTGACGCCAGGTAGAACGAACAAAGGAGGCACCAAGAAGCCGGCCGCGCTGCCGCATGCCACCACAGTCAGGTGGAAGTTCACAGTTACATCTTGATGCCACACGTTCTTGGAACCTCGAACAGCGACGACACGTCTTGATCCTTTGGTTGTCTGAAAAGCGGTCTCATCCATGTTGAACATCCGTGACGCGTCGATTTTGTTCTCGATCAGAACCTTGGCTAGCGTGTTGAACAGCCGCAAAATATCGTCCTTGGTCACGCTGTTACGAGCTTTGGTCACTGCCTCAGACGTCCTGGCCGCGAGCGAAGGATGTCGCTCCATGAAGCGGCGGTACCATCCGCTTCCGACGGTCTGGCCCGACGCTAGTGCGCTGATCGTGCCGGCCTTGTGGATGATTTCCTGGCGGCTGGCTGGGTGACCCACGTGTTGACGACCGACAATCCAATCAACCAGGTGTGCTTCCGCCTCAGTCGGCAGGAGCGGAGCCGGTCCTCGACGACTGGGAGACCGAGCGATACCACGTTTACCTTGGGCAACCCACTTCATCAGCGTACGGTACGGGATATTGGTGTCATCGCTCACAGCTCGCCCCTTTTCGCCGTTCAACACGCGCTTGACGGCGGCGTTGAGCTCGTCGTTGGTGTAGCGGAGTGGCATCACGGTCGGTGGTGTGTGCTAATCGATGAATAGCTGACTGGTTGCGGCAAATTGGCATGAAACATCGTGGCCGATATTCTGATTAAAGAGGTTTTACTGGACGCCGCTCCAAGATCTTTTTTAACCAATGACTGTATCGATATGAGAATAAGCCCATCTGGTTGGCTGTAATTGTGTGTGCACGAATCTGATCACGTGCACATAACTGGCAAAACCCCTTACCTCGAAATTCGCGACGACGACCCGAGCCAGAGGGACTTCCGACTGGCCGGGAAGCGCAAGAGCCGCTCGGACAATGACTCCGATATGCGTGAAAGTGCGCGTCCCACGCGTCGTGGCGCCGGTTTGGAAGAGGCGAGTGCGCCGGACGAGTTCGCTGAGCGCCGTCCCAAGCGCCGATCGGGTGTGCGAGCGGAGCCGGAACCAAGTGATGAAGAAGAGAAGGACGGCTCCGACGACCAAGAGAGTCCCCCAATCTTCTGGCGTGCGAGCGCCAACACGGTGGAAGCGAGTGACCTGAGCGAGCCGAAGACGTTCCAAGAAGCCGTCAACGGACCCGACCAAGTACACTGGCGCAAGGCCATCTGCGCCGAGCTCAAGTCGATGCGGCTCCGTGGCGTGTTCCGTGCAGCCAAACTGCCGACAGGTCAACGTGCCATCGGAACCAAGTGGGTATTCAAGCTCAAGCGGAAAGCGGACGGCAGCATCGAGAAGTACAAGGCACGTCTGGTGGCAAAGGGGTTCAAGCAGAAGTACGGCATCGACTACACCGAGACGTTTTCCCCAGTGGTCAAGTACGTCACGCTGCGGATGATCATCGCGATTGCCAAGTACTTCGGCTGGCCGCTGGATCAGCTGGACGTCGTGACTGCGTTCCTGTACGGCGTGATGAAGGAGAAGGTGTTCTGCAGTGTACCTGAAGGCGTGGAACTGGACGATGGTTTCGACTGCGTGGAGCTGCTCAAGGCGATTTACGGACTCAAGCAAGCTTCACGAGTCTGGAATGAGACCTTCGACGAGTACGTGCGGTCCATCGGTTTTCGCGTCTCAAGCTACGACCCCTGCCTGTACATCAAGGTCGTCGATGGCGGATGCGTTCTGCTACTGGTCTACGTGGATGATGTATTGGTGACCGGGAACTCGGCCGACCTGATCGCAGAAGTCAAGCGTCAACTCAAGTCGCGGTTCGAGATGACCGACAGTGGCAAGTGTTCCTTCATCCTTGGGATTGCGGTGATCGACAACGCGGATGGCAGTGTTACGTTGAGTCAAGCCCGCTACATCAACGACATCCTTGAGCGTTTCGGCATGCAAGACTGCAAAACTGCTGCAAGCCCGGTTGACATCAGCATGAAGCTCGTCTCAAGCGACTCAACCATCAAGTTGGACGCACCATTCCGCGAAGCTGTCGGTGCACTCATGCACTTGATGACATCGACTCGCCCGGACATTGCGTTCGCAGTTGGGTATGTTTCGCGCTTCATGGAGAACCCGCAAGCGGAACACTGGATTGCGGTCAAGCGCATTTTTCGCTACCTGCAAGGGACCAAGTCGCACGGGATTCGCTTCTCGCCAGACAAGAACGTCGACTTTCGAGGTTACTCAGATGCCGATTGGGCTGGTGATCTCAGCGATCGCAAGTCGACGTCGGGTTATCTGTTCCAAGTCGCCGGCGGACCGATCTCATGGGGTTCCAAGAAGCAGTCAAGCGTGTCGCTCTCAACAAGCGAGGCCGAGTACATCGCTCTAAGTTTGGCGATTCAAGAAGGCAAGTGGGTGCACAAGCTGCTGTGCGAGATCCTGGTTGCTGCAGACGGGGTCACGCCGGAATTGAAGATTTTCGAAGACAACCAGTCGTGCATCAAGATGACCAAGAACCCCGTTAACCATGGCCGCGCCAAGCATATCGACATCAAGTACCATCACATCCGCGATGAGGTCGAGCGCGGAGAAGTGATCGTCGAGTACTGCGGGACTGCAACCATGCTGGCCGACATCATGACCAAGGGACTCGCCGGGCCACGCCACAAGGAGTTGACCACAGCGCTCGGCGTTCACGCGTATTCGCATTGAGGGGGCGTGTTGCAGGGTAACCGGTCCCAATGCTTCCCGCTGTGATGACGCCACCGGTGATTACGCCACACGTGGGTACAAGATTGTGGGTGCAAGATGGGCATCCACGTGTCGCTGTCTGATTGGCTCGAGTAACTCAGTATCCGGTAAAGAATCCAGTAGGATGTACCCAGCAGGTAGGACATTGGCTTAGAGGTAGCAAGCAGACTTGCGAACTAAGGACCAAATCAATCACTTCTGAATTTCCGTTCAACCCCTCAAGTGTTCTTCCTCGCCTCGCCTCAAGCCTCGGCAGCGTCAAGACCCCAGTCGCACTGTGCAAAGACCCGAGTTAGCCTTTCAACAATAACTACGTGTTTTTTTGTCGTTTATCCCCTGGGGCCTATTGTTCCATTGTCTGAGGATTTCATATATTCCGTACGAATAGGTTCAACCCCTTACCTCATTTGCACTGTTTTTTATCGGTCTACAAATCATCAATTAGAACCGCTTTTGTTCAAAATATGGAAAAGAATGAGGGGAGCACTATACTAATCGCCAGCGCTGTATAATTTGTCTAACCTCTTAAATGTTGCATTAGTATATCAACTGCCTTGCAAATGATATGGGGATAGTAAAATTACTGATATTGGTGCATTTTGATTCCTTTAATCGCATACTTAAACAGCGCCTCCCAATTCCCAATATTGACTGATTTATGGTATAAAACCAGTTGTGATAGATTCCGGTACTAAATGTAAAATACTTCAGTCATGAAAGGTAGTTTTCAGCTGTATAATGGCGTGTTTACTGGTACCGCTAATAATGAGTATCACAATGATACAGTATGACCACATATAATACCGTACATTGGACGGTAGATACGGTACTATCATGTGCAATGAATCGCCGCGATTGGCTTTCGAAAACAATCAACCGGCCACGATGAAGCTCGTCAGGTGAGTCGCCGCCGCGCGAGCGCTCTACGTGGGGACGGCATCCACGCCCCACCGCTGCAGTAGCGAGTTTATGTGTGTGTCTAACCCTCTTTATGACGGCTGCAGGTTTTTAATGAAGCTGTCGAACGAGACAGTGACGATTGAGCTGAAGAACGGGACCATTGTGCATGGCACGATCACTGGTGCGTTCCCTTGTCGTGGCGAGGAGCATTGTGGTGTTCGTTGGCCTCAGTGGTTGTGTGAGTACTCACGAATTCCGTACTGTTGGTGTCACGGTTTATAGGCGTGGACATCAGCATGAACACACATCTGAAGGCGGTGAAGCTGACCGTCAAGGGGAAGAACCCGGTGACGCTCGACTCGCTGAGCATTCGCGGGAACAACATTCGATACTACATCCTGCCGGACTCGCTGAACCTGGACACGCTCCTGATCGACGACACTCCGCGAGAGAAGGTGAAGGCAGGAGCGCCGGCTGCCGGCGGTCGTGGTCGTGGTCGGGGTCGTGGTCGCGGCCGCGGACGTCCGTGAAGGGAGACTGTCGGCGACACAGAGGGGACCACGCTCCTGGATGGCAAAGAGAAGGCTATGGGAGCAAGAGAGGTTGCAGTTGTGGCGACGGAGATTAGGCGTAACTCTTGCAAGTATAAAATGCATGCGAGCGAGAAGACGGCGGTGAGTCCAATAGATCGCACCACCACCGCATTGATGAGGATAACCGGATAACGTGCAAGAAGGCGGGACCCTCTACATCGAGATGTGTTTGTCTACCCCTGTCCCGATTCCCGGATGTCCCCATTGACGGATAGCGGGATCTCGTCTCGAACGCAGGAAGCCGCCGATCTTGGATGTTTCGTACTTAATCGGATTTGCCTAGCCTCCATATTCGTGACATTTCGATTGGAGCGCGATGGCCGAGCAGCGGACCAAGCGCAAGGCGCCGGACGCCGCCGACAACGAGGCACAGGACTTCCTGGAGGCGGCGCAGCGGTCGGTGGACTTCCTCTTCTCTCCCACCGTGGTGCTCCCGGGCGACGATGTGACCGAGATCGTGACCAAGACCGCGCGACGTGTCAAGCTTGGTGTGGTGTCCAGCGACGCTTTAGCTGAGTGGTTCCTCAAGCGCTGACCATGCACCTGTTCATCTGTGACTTCTAGGCGCGGGACTGCGGCAGCTACCAAGCGAGCGCATCGTGTGTACGAACGCTGGTGTATTGCGCTACCGTCCGGCGAATCGCTACTGGGTCGACTACAACTACAAACGAGTGCGTCGCATGCTGCAACGATTGCTGGTTGCTGCTGCTGACACTAATGATGTGACTGTGATTGCGGTTTCTAGTACACTGCCTCCCAGGACGATGGCGTGATTGGCGTGATCACGGACCGCAACGCCGAGTTCTACCGCGTTAATATTGGCGCTGCGTATGTATTGAGCAATGCTGCGCAGGCGATCTGAGGACCCTCCGCATTGATATTGGCGCGATTTATCTCACGTTCTTTATTGTGGAATGAGCGCAGATCGAGCGCGATGATGGGTGCGCTGGCATTTGACGGCGCTACGAAGCGAAACCATCCGAACCTGCGCATCGGTTCGCTCGTGTACGCTCGCGTTTCCAAGACGCGGGCCGACCTGGAGCCTGAGCTCACCTGCGAAGGTATGTCTACGGCCATTTTGACACGCGCGCGTATTCCTTATCGGCGTCGATCTGACGCTCGTATGTGCATTCACGGCGTGCAGCTCCTCCTAGTATCGCCAAGAAGGACTGGATGACTGGACTCGCCATTTACGGCGAGCTGAATGGAGGGTATGTGTTCAACACTTCGATTGGGTTGGCCAAGTCCCTGCTTCGTGAAGACTGCGCAATTCTGTCGGCGCTCGGCAAGTCGATCCCGTTCGAAGTGGCTGTTGGGGTTAACGGCGTGGTGTGGGTCAATGCCAAGTCCACCAAGAACATCACCATCATCTCGAACGCCATCCTCAACTCGGAGAGCATGTCGCCAGGCGAGGTCGAAGCCATGGTGTCGCAGCTGGTACAGGAGGCGGACGATATCTAGTAGAATCGGTAGCAATCCCCACTTCAGTAGTAATAGGTTTGCGGACATGGACTTATTTTCGTCTCGGTTTGTTCGCCTTACCACCTATTGGAAAGGAGGCATCGGTTGAAGCCGTTATTCGCCGCACAGGCAGTGCGAAACTCGCTGGCGAGGAGAGAAACCCCACCACCACCACAGCTTCGAACGACATCGCAGCAGCCATGATGTCCTCGAGCGATGAGCCGAAGCCCATGATCGCGCAGGAGGAACGTGAGTTGCGTCGCGTTTTCGAGCACGTGAGCAACTACCGGCAGAAGAAGAAGCTGACAGTGGCGATGGCGACGAGTCGGGAGCGGCGCCAGCGACTCGAGTCGAGCAAAGCCAACCCGGACGTGTCGGCCATTCTGAACGACAGCGGAGCGGCCATGACGAAGGATGAGATGGAGAATGAGATCAAGAAGATCGACCAGGAGCTCGACAAACTCACGAGTGAATTGACTTCACTACAATCCAGCGCCACCAAGTTCATTCGGAACGAAGACCTGTTCGATGCCATCAAGGCGCTCGGCAAGACGTGCGCGAAGAAGGAGATCAGCGATATGATTTGGGAGGCCGATGAGAACTTGGACGGCGTCGTTGACTGGGAGGAGCTGCGCTCCATGTTCAACCGCAACCTGCTCGACAAGACGGAGCTCGAGCCGGCCAATTTATTCAACGTGGTGCAGTTCATGACGTACGACAAGAAGAATTGCGGCACGATCACGGCCGACGACACCATGGCCATTCTGTTCGCGCGTTACGGACAATCGCAACTCGAGATGCGCATGAAGCAGCTCTTCGGCGATTCGGACGAGCTCAAGTTCGTTGATTATCTCGAGCGGGTCGGGAAGCAGCGCCGCTCTAACATCGACGCGCGCGCCAAGGCTTGACCCTGCGTGCTCACTGAGCCGTCTCGCTGGTGCCAATGAATAGTGTCCGTCATTTCCGATCAGAGAATACAATAGTGGGTTTGTGCGGATGCTTCAACGCCGATTTGCGCAAAGGCAGCTTCAGCGCTTCTTCACAGGATACGGTAGGGGGAGTAGCCATGTGAACCGCAAGTTTTGGATAAGTTCAAGCAGAAAGTGTGTTGCGCCAGGCTGTTGCACACGATCTCACCGGAGGGATGGCAGTCATTGTTCTCCCAGCTGCCTCTCGTCCGGTTGTTTTCTGTTCGGCATTTCCTGGCGCCTTCAACAACTCTGATCACATTTTTGGACGATGGCACGAAAGGTATCCTTGAGCGAGAACATCAGCCTCAGCAACGTGCTGGTGCATTTCGGAGTGCCATTCGTTCGCTGCCGCCACCACGGCGACAAAGAAGCCGCCAGACAAGAGCTACTTGAAGGGCCACGTTTAACAAGCGCTTTACAGCGAACGCCAGCCAACATGAGCGGGCGGTCATACTTTACTGGTCGCCAAAGCTTAGGGAGCGCAACAAAAGAGAAAGAAGTGGAAGCCGGCGTCCAAATCTCCCGCGTTCCTCCGCTATCCAAACAGGACCCGGGTTGCTGCTGTCTACTAACTCAGGATCGGAACGTGGCCGGAAGTCCGAGAGCACTCAAGGGAGGATGAGGACCCCTCCACTGCGCTTTAGCCGAGCGTCAGGCCCAGACCGAACTTGTGCGAGTCGCCCTCGAAGTTCTTGGCGTCAACGTGCACGCTCGTCGTCAACGCAACGTACGGGCGAACCTTCTGGATGGACGCCAGCGACAGGAAGCCGTCCGAGTCGATCTTGCCAATGTACGTCGTGTCGGCGTCCACCTTGTAGCGGCCGCCAACCACGAGCGTGTTCGACGCCGACTTGAGGTCGTAGTCAAGCACAGCGGCGTACACCGTGTTGTGCGACAGATGGTGGTGGAACGATCCCTGGAGCGCCGCGAAGTTCTTCTTCGTCACGACCGACGTGACGAAGTCGGCGCCAGTGTAGCTCACACCCACATTGTGCTGCGTCAGCTGCGACTTGTCGATGTTGAACGCCGTCTGGCCACCGACCGAGAAGTTGCCCTGGGCGATGACACCCGCCGCCGAGACCGTGTTGGACACGAAGTCCGCCTCCGCGTTGGCAGAGAAGCTCGGCTGCTTGTACTCGGCGCCGAGCACGCCGACCTGGCGAGCGCTGGCGTTCTTGGCCACCGAGCCGTCCTCGAGCTTGAACGAGAGCGTGAGACCCTTGGTGAGCACGTTCGGGAGCTCAGCCTCGGTCACAACGCGACCCTGCGTGGTGATCTGCAGCTTCTTGAAGACAACGCCCGACGCGCCGTGCGTGAACCCGCCCGACACCTTGGCCAGGATCGACTTGTTAGCGTTCAGCTGGCCCTCGGTCGTGAACGACACGCCGTTCGACGCCTTGCTCTTGATCTTGAGCTTGCGCGAGAAGTCGTAGTCGTCCTTCAGGACGTTCTCCGCCGTCTTGGACAGGTCCTTGAAGAGCACGGCCACCATCGTAACAGGAGGGGGAGCGTCCGCGTGTCGAGGGCTTCTCTGCTTGCGAAATGACGCTCGCCGCACGTTGCTTGTCACTCACTTTTTACCGATCCTCCGCCGCTCAGCTGTCCCCCCCCTTCGCCGCCTCACCCGACAAGCAAACAGCGCCACACAACAGCAGGCAGAACCCTCTGGAACCTGATCGGCCAGCTGCAAAGAAACGTAAAAAACAGTGAGCGGCAGAACCGTAAATAACCAATACCGTCCGAGTCCTGTAAAGTGCGAAGTCGGAACAACGACGATCTCGCCCCGCCTCGTCTCGCCCTCAGCCACACACCTGCACCGCCAAATGACGCAGAAAACCAGCCGCTGGACACGTTGAGGCTCGCTCGTGGCGTGGTTCGCCCAGCCGCGATGATGCGCCGTGTTCTCGTTGAGCTTGTGGCGAGTTCAAGCGCATACAGTTTTCCATACAAACGCGCCGCAATGCAGTCGCAGCTCGAAGGGAAGCTGAACCGTCGGGATTGGCGGCGGAAATGGCTCGATTCGGGAGTTTCGACCCGACACGCACGCGAGGAACGACTTGTCCTGGTGGTCCACTATGGTCGAGCTGCTCGTTCGTGGTCGCAAGATTTCGAGCCGCCGAGAAATGAGGCAGGGGATTTCGGGTTTTGAAGATGCGAAAGCCAGATCGCGCGCGCTGATTGGCTGCGTCGTTGAATCTCGGATAATCGAACTTAGTGAGATCGGTCCGGTGTTCCGAACTAAGCGGTGTTGCTGAGCCTCCCCCCCTCTGATTCGCTTGGGCCGGATTGCCCTTGTCATTCGCGAAAAAGATCGACAAGCCCGAGCGCGCGTGCCTTCTTCGAGCCCGAGCAGGATGGTGGTGCTGTACAAAGACATCGCCAAGACGGCGGAGAACGTCCTCAAGGATGACTACGACTACTCTCGCAAGCTGAAGATCAAGACCAAGGCTGCGAACGGTGTGTCGTTCACGACCGAGGGCGAGATGGCCAGCAACAAGGCCATCCTGGCCAAGCTGACGGGCGCCTTCACCCACAGCGACTCGGGCGTCGTGTTCAAGAAGCTGCAGGTGACGACCCACGGTCGTCTGGTGACCGAGGCGGAACTGCCGAACTTCCTCACCCCCGGGCTCAAGCTCACGACCAAGATCGAGGACGGTTCTGCCGCCAAGAACGCCAGCGCCAAGCGCGTGAGCGTGTTCGGGTGGGAGTTCCAGGGGAGCAACTACTCGGTCGACGGCCAGATCGACGTCGGCGCCAGCACCGTGCGCAAGTCGGCCGTGTACAACATCGACAACGTGATCATCGGCGCGCAGGCGGCCTTCAACTACGCCAAGTCGGCGGTGACGGACCACAACGTGGCGCTGAGCTACCGCGGGTCGGACTTCACGTCGACGCTGCAGACGAAGAAGAAGTTCGACGTGCTGTCGGGCTCGTTCCACCACCACCTGTCGAAGGACACGGTGTACTCTGCGCTCTTCGACTACAACCTGAAGTCGGGCAACAACCACCTCGCTGTCGGCGGCCGCTACAACGCGGACGCTCTGACGACGTACGCCGGCAAGGTCGAGTCGGACGGCCACGTGTCGCTGGTGCTGGTGCAGAAGGTTCGTCCGTTCCTGTCGCTGACGACGAGTGCTCACGTCGACGTGAAGAACTTTGACGGCGACGCGCACAAGTTCGGTATCGGTCTCACGCTCGGCTAGAGCAGAGCGTTCATATCCGGACGCGTGTAATGGCGCAGGCCAGCCACTAGTGCATCGTAGACGCAGCCTCCGTGCTGTTAATGTGGAAAGACAGCGGCCTGTTGCAGTGGAGTTCAGCATGTGCATTATACCGTCGCGTCCCTCCATCGACACGTGCCTACACGTAGCACTTGTTGTCCACGAAGAATGACATCATTGCCAGGTGGACAGCCACGTTGAACCTCAGGTGCAATGACACGCATCTCCTCATCGAGTTACGTTGCGTATGTGCACCGTAAATAATGTTGCGCTCGTGTTGCACATCGTCGACAAACCTTCTGGAAACTGAGGAAAGGATCCGATTCGCTTCGCTGGCTGGCCCAAAGAGACACTTTGACTCGCGAGTCGCGACGACTATGAGCGCGGAAGACGGCCGCTTCGACGGCCTGCTGATGAACATCGCGCAGACGCAGCATGGCATCGAGCCGCTGCTGGACACGGTCTTCTCGTTCCTGCGTCGCAAGACCGACTTCTTCACTGGCGCGTCTCCCGCCGTGATCGAGGACACGATCCTCAAGTGCGTGCGCAAGCAGGCAGCGCTCGTGGACTGGGACCGGGTCGAGAAGCAGAAGCACGAGGAGGAGAAGAAGCGCAAGCAGCGCGAGAAGCAGGAGGCTGAACGTGCGGCCGCGGCGCTGAAGAAGCAGAAGGAGTCTGTCGCGGCGGAGGCTCCGAGGTTCGAGGAAGTCACTGACGAGGAAGCCGAGAAGATCCAGGCCAAGGAGGCGACCACTGAGCAAGGTGGGGCGAATGAAGAGGAGAAGAAGGAGTCGGAGAAAGCAGGCAAGGACGACGAAGACGATGACTCGCCACGTAAGTGCTGTGCTGACATTGAGAGATGCATTGGTGCTTGTCAGTCAATCACAACGGCTGTGCACGTTTCACGTCTGAGCAGCGCCGGTCGGGAACGGCGGCAAGACGGACAAGTACACGTGGACGCAGACGCTGCAAGAGGCGCAGGTCAGCTTTGCCGTGCCGGACGGTACGAAGTCGCGCCAAGTGGCTGTCGAGATCACTGCGACGAAGCTCAAGGTGGGGTTGCGAGGAGGCGCGCCGTTTGTTGACGGACCGCTGTTCAAGCGCGTCAAGGTGGACGACAGCTTCTGGACGATCGAGGACGGCAACCGCATCTGCATTTACCTGCAGAAGGACAATCAGATGGAGTGGTGGAAGACCATCATCCAGGGGGACGCCGAGATCAACACGCAGAAGGTTCAGCCCGAGAACTCCAATCTGAGCGACCTGGACGCCGACACTCGTCAGACGGTCGAAAAGATGATGTTCGACCAGCGCCAGAAGGCCATGGGTCTGCCGAGCAGCGACGAGATGCAGAAGCAGGAGATCTTGCAGAAGTTTATGTCGCAACACCCTGAGATGGACTTTAGCAAGGCGAAGATCAATTGAGACGCATGGGCTTTCCTTTCCTTTGCATTGTTGACAATACGAGTATTGACAATTGTCTGAGAGGCGAGCCAAGTGCAACGACAGCAACCGCCTCGAGGTATATCGTCGACGTCGAACGAAGTTGCCTCTGTGCTGCTACGGTGGCATCAGCGCATTGATTTCCTAGCTACGATTCATCGTCTGCGAACGAGATCGGTGCGAGGCTTCTCGGGTTTTCTGTCCTGCACTGGACTCTAGTCTCGCAGTCTAAATCCGTCTCCTGACGATGCGCTTCGGACTATTTTTTGCGGCTTGATTTGGTAGCTCGGTCGATCGCTTCCTGCTCATTCAAGGGATCTCGACCTTGCGGCATCATGTCAGGAGTTCGGCGCGACCACCAGAAGACATCTGTCGTGCTAGGTTATGACAAGATCGACTACCAGTCGAGCAGCGTGGCGATGAACGAGCATGTCGGGGAAGCAGGCGAGCGCTCCGACGGACTCAACAACCTGAACAAGGAGTGCCACGTGCAGTTCGGTGAACCCGGCACAAAGCGCGACTTCGTGATATCCAGCAAGCTGGCAGACCCGACAGGCGAGATGGCCAAGTATCGCGGCCAGCTCAACGCGGCGCACAGGGACATGCTGCTTCGCACGTCGGCGACGTTCGGGAATGATGTGGCGCCGTATGTCACCTCGACACAAACGGCAACTCAGTGGAACAAAGAGGCAGTGCAGGAGACGATCGCGCTACGGAATGAGCTCCGAAAGCTCACTGGACCGAGGCCGACGAGAGGCATGTCCTACGACGACGAGGTCGAGTACGTGTCCGAGAGCAAGAGCGCGTTCGAGAACAAGTTTCGCAGCCACAAGCCGTCCATCATGGCCGAGTCCGTCAAGAACGGTAAGAAGGTGTCGGCTTTCAGCATATTTACCGTATTTGTCGCTAACACGCTGCTGTTTGGATGCTCGCGCAGATCTCCGAGCGACGCACTTCTCGCTCGGCCACGAGGTGGTCGACTACAAGACGAGCAGCCACATCGAACGGCTCTCGCCCGAGGACTTCAAGCTCTACGCGAGTCGCCAACCGCCTCTCCACGACCTAAAGAAGTCGACAGTCGAGATCTCCTAGTCGGCGGACACCGCGAACTGCCGTCGCTTTTCATTTATTACATGCATAGATATCTCTTCCAAAACGATAATTATCGCTCAGTGGAGCGCCACACCTTCGCCATTCCCATCGTCGCGAACGCGAAGGCTGACTGTCGCGCATAAGGAGCTGAAGAGCTGAGGAGACTTCGATCGCTTGGTCTAGTCGCGTTACAGGCGAGTCGAGTGGTCCAGCTACACGTTGAAGCTCTCTCCGCATCCACAGCTGCCCTTGGCGTTCGGGTTGTTGAAGACGAACTCCGACGAAACGGGGGTTGTCTGCAGATTACACACGAGCATCAGCAATTAGTCTCAGATCTCATGTCATTTACAGCGGCGTGGTGGCCGTACCTGGAAGTCCATGGTCGTCCCGACAACGTGGAATAGTGCCTTCGGCTCGACAAAGACGCGAACGCCTGCCACAGACCACCAGTCGTCAGTCCTTCTGCCACCGAACACATCAGAGACTCCCGTCGCACCCTTCTCGCTCACTTCTTCCTCCAGCTTCTCCTTCTTGTCCGCATAGTTCATCGTGTACGACAAACCGTTGCACCCGCCTACTCATATCAACATTACCCAGCGTCAGTTCATCCACTCATACGCTCCTTTTCAGACCATCCCTCAAGTGACAACTCACGCGTTCGCACGCCTAGCCGGATGCCGACCGCGTCCGGCTTGCTGTCCAGCAGCTCTCTGATACGGGCCGCAGCCGCGTCCGTCTGCACAACAAAACAAACATCCACAGGTCACACACTGTCCCCCACCCGAAACAAGACAGCTCGTGATCCCGCACCAGCTTGAGCGGCGGAGGAAGATCGCGCAGACGTCGGCGCGTCGGAGGGACCGGCGCGGCCGCGGTGGACAGCGCACGCGAGAACGGCGTGGCTCGTCGAGCGGCCTGGCGAAGCAAGGGCGTCATTTTGGTGGCGGGGAGCAGGCTGCGGCGCGAGGCTCGTTCCGGCGGCGTTCAGGACGCGAAGTTCGCCTTGCGCTTCTATTCTGGTCTCGCTCGCGAGGACCGACCGAACCGCAGGTCTTTGTGTGCTGTCGCCACCCACAAAAAGCGCGACAGGGTTGCGTAAATTACATAAGTAGCCTAGGTACAGCGTACCGATTACGCAATGTTAAACAGCCTATGACGTCCGCGCGTCATGGTCGTTAAGTTGCGTCAGTGATTGTCAAATTTGATATCTGAGCGGCGCGGCACCTCTAAACTAAACTGATCAACCGAAGCGCTCCGCGTGCTGGTGCAGCAGGTCCTCTTTCTGCTCGTGGATGAAGTCGCGGAGAGCTTCTCCACCCATCTCGAAGTTGCGGATCGTGTCGATCTTCTCTTTCACGATGGACGCCCATTCCCCAGCCGCAGTTGACGGCAGTCCCTTGGCATTCAGCAATTCTGGCGAAGGGACCCACTCAAACACGAGTTCGGGATCAAACTTCCCAATCGGATCGGCGGGTTGGTCGTTTACAGTCTCTGCCGCGATAGAGTATCCTTCTGGACTGCTCTCATACGTTGTGGTCGCTCTATCTGATGGTTCATCGACGATCGTTGCGGTCGACTCCTGGTTTGAGTCATGAGTCGACATTCCGTTTCCGTCAATTTGTGGACTCTTCTCAACCACAGACTCCCCGTGCTTTGCATCGCTCGTAAACGGTGCATTGTTGGCCGATTGGTGCACGATCACTTCCACCGGTGCGACTTGAGCGGTAGCAGTTGTCGAGTCTCGGCGGCAACGGCCTTGGAGATATGATTCGACGGCTGCCACTCGCTCTTCGTCCAGCAACGTGTTGTAGATCATAACCTCGGAGATCGTCCCTTCAAACGCGTTCGAGTCACATATCGCTTTGACGTTTCCGAGACTCAGCTCGCCGCCGCGTGATACACGTATCGGCTCGCTATCACCCGAGCTCTTTGGTAGCGAGCTCCAAGTGCGTCCTGCGATCTTCACTTCCATTGAGTCACGCTGGAGTCGGTAAGCAATAATCGCTGTCTGACCCGAAGAAACGGTGTCACCACCTTCAATGAGCCCGGTGCTTCCAATAAACGCCGGCTTGCCGGCGTGCAGTGCGAACTGTCCATACGGAGAACTCCCAAAGAACTTCTGACCTTGGTACGACTCAGGACGCTGCAAGCGCAATCACAGTCAGCATACTTGCTATACTTGCCAGTTAGTCGAGGCTCACATTACCGTAAGTTGTTTTGGGGAAATGACAAAGAACAACGTCATGATATCAGGAAGCACGGCTTTGGCTGTGAGTGGACATGGAAACGCGATTTTTGGGAGACCTTCATCACTTGGCACCCACACTGGTCGAGACGACGCAGTGGGTTTGAAAGAGACGGGATCCGCTGTTACCTCGGAGCGTGCTTGACTAGTCCAGCTGCACGGACAATACAAGCAATGATTACTAACTGCAGTGGTAAAGCGTGAACATGGTTGAGAGCGAGCGAACCTTGTAACTTCGCATGCGACAGACTCCGGCGACTGCAAACATGCAGGTTGGTTCAGTACCTCTACACCAGCGTCGGCTTTGAGCCATATAGCAAGGTTTGTTTTCAAGTCTGCAGTAGCACAGCAGTTCGCGAATGAGTATCCCAAACCGCGACGGCAAAATCACTATACCAGATCACCTGTTTGTTGCTTTGCAGGGGTCAACTGGCTGGAAGAAGGTGCATCCGAAGACTTGGCGGGGACTATCTCATGCTCAGTGTCGGCTGCAACAGGAGTCTCACTTGCTGGTTCTTCCTTCTGCTGCTGTGACGCTTTCATCCGCTCGAGGATCTTTGCAACGTGTGAAGGTATCTGCTGGTCTGCGGTGTCGAGATCTACAGCTGGGCTTGATTCTATGACTGTCGCACGCTCAGTTGTCGGGATACCGTCCAACATCGATTCGTGTTTTGTTGGGTATATAGATGCCTCCACATTGAGATCGGAGTTCATCACATTAATGACATTCTGTTGACTCTCCACTGGATCACCAGTCGGCTCGTGAACCTCTGGGGATTCTTGGAATGTGACGTCTAGCGGAGATCCTTCCGGCGGTGTACTGCGCATAGTGGGAGTGACCGTGCCCAGTGAAGTCTTCTGGTATTTTGGCGGAGTGGTGGCCATATCTAAGGCATCCGTGAGGTCAACGCTGTAGACAGTCAAGTCGGCGGGTCGTTGTCGATTTGGCTGCTCTGTTGTGGACTCTGTGTGGATTGGAGCGGGCTGCTCGAATAGATCCCTTGTCGGTTGGTCAAGCACCTCTCTTGCAGGTGGTGCCTTGGGGAAATACTTCGCGCTTGCGAAGACGAACGTCAGGATGACGACAAGGTTGAGCACAAGGAAGATCCTGACGGGTTCCAAAGCATCAGGATCCAGCCGTGAGAAGACTACACCACAACAAAAGAATGAGCTTGATCGTACCAGATCCATGTCTGCATTGAGGTCCAGCGGACACCAGTCGACGGTCGCTTCGATCGCGGCGGCGGGATGCGCTTTGCCATCACTGCTGGATCCCACCCGTCGTCATCATTGTCTGGCAGCACGGCGTTGTGCTTTCTCTCCTTGACGCCCCACATCCTTGGGTCGGGTCGAAGGATCAAACAACCTCCAATATCGTTCACTTTGTGTCCCCTCACCGAATCTGCGGCAGCAGCGGACGAACACTTATTTTCGGGTTGGCAACACAGCACCGAATGCCAGCAGACAGACCGACAGACAGAGGCGATTCTTGGCCAGCTTCACTATGGATCAAGCGCTACTTCTTCTCGACAAATACCGACAAGCAGCGCCAGCAAGGAGAAGACATCACCAGCAGGACTAGCGGGGAACGTAACAGCCGAGCTCTATTCGCGCCGTTATTGCCCAGCCACATCCTTTCCTTATTACTTGGCTCGGGACTGCGAAAAAGGCGTCTAGTACGGATCGCTCTCGTTCAGCCATTTCTCGAGGCCCTTCAGCGGCTTCGCCAGCTTGACCGCCTTCTTGTGCTCCTCGATCTTGGCCGGCATGTTGGCCAGCGCCGCCTGCACCTTCTTGACACTGCACACCACCAACAAACACACCAGTTAGCTCTCCATAAACGCCAGCCCTGTGGCCCCGCACACATCATACAAACACCGCACGCACCGGTCGAACTCGTTGCGCTGGTTCAGGTGGCCCTTGGGCGGACGCATGACATGGTGCTTCTGCTGGCGGTCCCAGCCCTCGAGCCAGCCTCCCTCACCGGGAACCCACTGGCCAAGCAGACCGTTGCGCGCCGCGTGCTTCTTGACCATGGCGATCTTGCGGCCCGAGATCAGCGGCTGCTTCCACTTGCCGTCCACGAACGAGGGCTTCATGGCCGCCTCGGCCTCGGCCGCCGTCATCCGCAGGAACCGCTGCATCTTGCTGCGCTGCCGTCTGCCTGTCGATCAGTGGCCGCGAACTGAGCGATCAAGAATGAGCGAATAATAGCCAATCAACGGCAGACAAATTGTGTTTCAGCGAATCGCCACGAGGAACAATTCGCACTTTATCGAGCAACGCGGGAAAGCCGCGCAGTCAAAAACCCAGCATGCAGGCGCCGGCAATGTCGATGCCCATGGCGGCGAACGCCGGCTATGGCGCTCAGCGCGCGCTGCAGACGGCGTCGCCAGCCGAGCAGAAGGAGGTCTCGACCGAGCAGATCCAGGTGAGCGCGGTTCGGTAGTCGCAGTCGCAGTCGTGGTGTTGGTATATTCACGACAGCGCGCGTTTCTTCCAGGCAATGCTGGACGAGAACTCGAGCCTGATCGTCGAGATCATCGAGCTCAACAACCAGATTAAGCACGGGAAGGGGACGGCGCAGCTGGGCGAGTTCACGGAGAAGCTCGACAAGAAGCGCAAGATGCTCAACAAGAACCTCATGACGCTCGCCAAGTGGGCCGACGACTCGACCGAGTCGCCGCGGCCGCAGCAGGCGTACGCGCAGCAGAGCCAAGCCCAGGCTCAGGCTCAAGCTCAAGCTCAAGCTCAGGCTCAGGCTCAGGCACAGGCTCAAGCCCAGGCCCAGTACGCGCGCATGCAGCAGATGAACCAGATGCAAGGCGGGGGAATGATGTCACCGGCCCAGATGCAGGCTCAAGCGCAGCTCCAGGCGCGGTACTCGCAGGCGCAGGCTCAGCTCCAGGCACAGGCACAAGCTCAGGCTCAGGCCCAGGCGCTCGCGCAGGCGCAGTACCAGGCGCGCATGAACCCGATGGGCGGCATGCCGCAGTACGCGCAGATGGGTATGGGCGGCCAGCCGAGATACATGGACGGCTCCATGGGGTACGGCCCGCAAGCGAACATGCAGCAGATGCAGCAGATGCGGATGGCGGGCGGGTACGCTGACCCGCGTGCGGCCGCCATGAACGCGCAGATGGGCTTCGCCGTCGGTCCGCAGGGCTACGGCATGATGCCGCCGACGCAAAACCAGCAGCGGCTGAGTCCCGGCGGACAGGGCATGCCTCAGGCGAACATGGCCGCATCCATGGGTCTCCCGACCCAGCAGCACATGGCGCCGAGCGATCAAGCGATGCAGCAGCAGCAGCAGCCGTCGCACCTGATCGGGTCGATGCCGATGACGAGCGTCGCCATGCCGTCGGCACCGCCAAGCGGAAACGCCGGAGCTCCGGAAAACTGAGGCTCGTTGATCGCCCGCTCTAATGTAACCAGTCGATTCGGATGAACGTGGTCGGTCGTTGCTAAGAGGTCGAGTTGACGCGCTTTACGCGGTTCGGTGTAGCATACGCAGTTCGGTGCTGCATCGGCGGTATTTTGCCACTGGCAAGAGCACTAACCTTTCAATCCCATTATTGCGAACGCAGTACCATATCAACTCGCACAGATCCGAGTCTAGCCAAAAATACGCTTGAATAGAACCGGTATCGACCGACGCAATTTGGCGGGAAGGAGCCAAACACACTTGAACTCTCTATACAAATTGCACTTGTGAGCGGAGCGGCGCGTGGCACAGCGAGGAGGTTGGCCGCGCGATGGCCAAGGGAGGCGGCGCACTTTCCTCGTGGTTGAGCGGCACTGCGTCTTCTGCTGCGGAAAGGCCGCCTGGCGACTCGGGGAACGCCGCTGCTGTCGACTCGCCGCTCGAGATCAGCCTCGAGCAGTTGCGGCGCGGGGGCAACGCGACCATCATGCGTATCAGCCCCGAGAAGCGCTCACTCGTGGAAGACATTGACACAGAGGAGGACGACGCAGAGTTCGACGAGCGCGCGCATTGGGGCAGGCGACGCGGAAGCAAGAAGGCGCGCAAGAGCGGCGCCGCGCGCGACGACAAGTCTCAGCCGTCAATAGCACTCTTCTGCATCCCGAAACCAGATTCAGCAACCGCAGCGGAAGCAACGTTAGCCGATGCGGACCAAGGAGTGCAAGACCAAGGAGTGTCGGTAACAGAGTCGGCGTCAAGCGGGAAGGAGCTAGAGATCGGTGAGGATGAGCCAAAGAAGGGAGGGGAGGAGGCTTCGGTTGATTCAGAGAGAGCCATCTCTGAGGCCGAGAGCGTGGAAAAGCAGGAGGTTTCCAGCATCTCTAGTGTCGACGACGTCGGTCGTGAGCCGGAGCCCTCGCCCGCTCCAAGTTCATCTCCCCGAAAACCCAATCGTCAGGACAGCTTATCCAAATCCAAGTCATCGCGAACACGTGCGAGCGATCTCAGCGAGGATTCAGTTGTCACTACACCCGATGCGAAGCAGCCGACTCCAGCGATCTCTGGACGTCCGAAGCGTCAGGCTGCACTCAAGGCGGAGCAGTTGAAACAGCAGGGTTTGTCGCTCGCACAGGCTCAGTCGGATGAAGTTGTATTCCTCACTCCGCCACCACGGACACGGCGACAAAGGAAGCAGGTCAAGAGCGACAACCACGGCACAGAGTCGCCCATAGTGATTGGCGACACCCCTGGCGGATCTGAAGACCAACCGCGTGGCGGCAAGTCGAAACGCGGGATAGAGGCGTCGCCGGGCTTCGTGATTCTTGAGTCCAAGTCCGCTGGCCGTTCGACCGACCGCAAGCGCAAACTCGACATGGACAAGAAGAAGTCCGGTACAACACCGTCGCCTGGTAAAGGGTCCAAGGTGGGTGCTACCAAAGCGGCGCAGTCGTTCTTCCTGACAGAGCAAGAGAAAAAGCAGCTGCAAGAGATCGAGGCGGTCTCGTCCTTCCGCGAGGAGCTCAAGATTGCTCGCGAGAAGGATCTCGCATTTTTCACCGGCACCACGAGCGCCAATCCTTTCTTTAAGCCGGTAGCGTTGGCTAAGCAACGGTCGACAGGAGATGGGTCTGCCGACGAAGGCAATGCCAGTGCGACCGATCGAGACGACGATGAATCATTGTATTCGCAAGGGAAAGTCAGCAAGAAGTGGAGCAAGCATGCGCCGCGATTTCCCTCAGTTCAGCATGTGTGTTCGACGATGATCGGCGCGGAGGACAATATTGTTTGTGTAGTCCCACGTCAAGTGCCAAACCACGATGATATCACGCTTGATGACGAAGGCGGCGATGATCAGGCGGATCAGGAGCGACCGACAGGTCTCGGTTCTATTGGCATCATGGGGTCCACCAACATGCAAGTCGACGAAGAAGGAGCTCTTTCGGACATGTATTGGTTCCGAGGGTATCCAGGAGAGGAAGACGAGTTGGATGATGACCAAGCGCGGTGGATCAGCCGCATCAACGGAACAGAAGACGACTTCATCACCGAGTTGGTGGAGCGTTACAACATTCGCGAGAAACGGGTACGCGAGTTGCTCGAGGGACTCGAGACTGCCAAGAAGAAGCGCCTCAGCAAGGAGCAGAACCTCTCGTTTGTGGACCGATACCTTCCCGTGTCGGCGAGCGGAATCGTGGGCAACAAAGAGACTCTCCGACTGCTGTTGTCTTGGTTGACTGCGTGGAAAAGCGGAAACAATAGTCGTGGATGCTTCCAGTCGGAGCTGTACGCCTTCGAAGACGACGACAGCGAGGATGAAACGTGTGCTCTTCACCGACTATTCATCCTTGAGGGCGAATCTGGCGCTGGCAAGTCTGCGGCTGTGTATGGTTGTGCGGAGGAGCTCGGGTTCGAAATCATCGAAATCAACGCTGCTCAGAATCGTTCTGGTCGTAGCATCGTTGAGATTGCTGGCGAGGCGACCCAGTCGACACGGGTGTTGCACGTCGGTGGCCGTGGTGAGAAGGGCTCCAAGAAGAAAACGCCGCCGAAGAAGAAGGCGAAGACGTCAAAGCGCAAGAGTCTCGATTCGTCGCCGTCGCAGTCGTCACTGGTGCTGTTTGAGGATGTAAGTAGCTTCTGTTACCTCGACGTATCGTGCTGTTGGCGCTGATGGTCTTTGTTGAGTACAGGTGGATCTCGTGTTTGACGAGGACAAAGGGTTCCTCAGCTCACTTTGCTCGATCGCCAAACACTCCAAATGTCCGATCATCGTGACCTGCCGAGAGCTCCCAGAGAATTTCCCCGCGAAACCGGCTCGCTTGAATGGCACTGTCGTTCGGCCGTCACTCGCAGAGTTTTCGGCATGGATCATGCTCGTCGCGCACGTTGAGGGTGTGGCGCTGTCACCGGCACTGGTAGACACTATGGGGCGATTCTTCAAGTGCGATATCCGGCACTCGCTTCACTTCCTGCAGTCGCATTTGCCGCAGCTCATGACTGCTCAATCGCTCGATGCGTGCTGGCAATGGCGTGGCGACGCTCCGACTGCGTGTTTGGCTACTGTGCTTGACGGATACTTTGAGCTCCACGGCAGAAAGATGAATGATGACGAGGTAGTCGACTTGTCCGCTGAGGATCAACAAGAGGTTGCTGTCGAGTCCAAGTCGCCGCCACCCGATCAGTGCAACATGCATGCATGGACGATGTGGGGAGACCGATCGTTCGACATGTTGCTGAGCAATTTGTTACCAGAACTGAGTGCTGCTGCAGCAGTTGGCAACCACCCCGAGGACGACAAGACCCACGAAGAGAAGCAGGCAGATGCTGCTCTTCTGAGCGACCTCGCCGATGTGATGGATGCGGCGTCTCTCGGTGATATGTGGATCGCGCAAAACAATCAGGAATCGGCGAGACGACCTTCGTTATCGGTACAGCTTCCCCACGTGAACGGTCTGTTGCTTGCACTTCACAGCCTAACGGAGTGGCTGTAGTTTTTCGAACAGGAGCACGTGAAGACACGCACTCGGGACCTCAGGCGTGCAGGACTGGACGCACTGATGGCACCTGGTCGTCCGGGGACCGTGCTCTTAGAGACTCGTCCTACCCTCGCGGCTGAATGTGTGCGGCGAACTCGCAACGACGCCATCACAGATCTCGCCAGGTACGGTTCATCCGTCTTGCGACGACACTTTCGCGATATGTATCTGATAGCTCGTGGGGTTGAGCAGAGATGCCAAGCGCGACACGCTCGGTGACATGATACCCAAGATAGAGCTACCGCTCGTGAGCCTCGGGTACGATCAGGTCGCCTTGTCCTTGCGATCTTGAACTCACCGTGGCAACTACTGACAGCACCAGCGGAACCGAGGCGCGCTTCATGCTAGACTACATGCCGGCGATCTCGCGGATCGTCAACTCGAACCCGGGCCATCAGGAGGGTCGTCGGCGCACGTCGCGGCGCAACCACTATCTACGCGACGTGCTAGCCGACATGACTGTCGTGGACGACCTCGCGCTCTTCACATCGTATGTACAGCAGGACGAGGACCAGATCGTAGGCGCGTCACCACTCACGTCGCCGTCCAAGTGACGCGGCCGCCGCCTTCATTCGCACTCGCTCCCGCCCGGTCGAGCGCGAGCAGCAGTAACTTAAACACACGCGCCTGTATATACGCACTGGATGGCAACTCCAAGTCGTCTACTTCTATTCCGTGGCCTTCTTGACCTTGGCGACGCGCTGCGGGCCCTTGGTCCGCACGTCCGCCGTCGCCACGTCCACCTTCGTCTTGACGATCTGGCTCAGCGCCGCGTGGAAGCTGGCGTGGTTAGCCGCCGTCACCTGCGGACAGCACAGTCACGAATGTAAGCTGCAGGCTGAACAATGCAAGGGAACAACACTAGGCGCACCACAGTGCTGTACTTCTTCTTGTGCTTGTTGTTGCCGTACTTGCACGCGCGGAACAGCAGCACGGGCTGGTCTTCCTCGGGCACCGTCTTGGCGCGCGCGCGGTCCGTCTTGGAGCCGACCTTGGATGCTGGCACTACAGGGGAGGAACGAGGCATTATCAGCGACTCCCCTCGAGGATTACTCGACCTCGAGACGGCCTCTACCCACCACTCTTGCACGTGACCGTCACAGTCCCCTTGCTCTCCTGCGTGCCGTCGTAGAAGGCCGCCACCTGCGCCAGGAACGTCTCGCTCGCCACGAGCACCATGGTATCTCCCCGCCGTGCAGCCGAGCGCTTGACGACCAAGAAGGCGATGAAAACCTTCCAAACACGATCGATGCTCATGCGTTTGAACAGGATCAACGGTACGTGTGACCACCAAGAGAGCACCCAATCAACTCTCTCAATTAATAACGATTATTGCAGCAGCGCGATGTCGAGGAAGTCGCCAGGCTCGAAGCGGAGACTCGCGAGCGTCTTGTCCTCGTCTGCGCTCTTGCGGCGGTTGCTGTAGACCCAGCCGACCTTGCGCATGACGGCGCTATACCACCGTCCACACAAGACATGTTAACTTTGCTGTCTGCATGCTCACACGTCGCACTCTGGAGAACCTACCGTCCATCCCGCGTCTCTGACACGATCGAAACGGCCATGCGGATGTTTGGCTTGCGCGCGTCTGCGTTCGAGTCCTGCATGAGGTCCGTGATTTCGCGCAGCGTGGCGTCGGGCCTGCAGCGACACACATCACCACAGATAGCAGGACACAAATGGTCACATTCTCCCCACACTCCTCCTTCCAGCACCGGCAGCGTACCACGTATAAATGTGGAGCTCATTGGCGACCGGCGTATCGTCTAGCTTCTCGTATACTTCGCGTCTACGATACAAACAAGAGGTCAGGCGACAGAATGGTTAAAAAATGGATCAGCTCGGTCAACTCGTCCACCAGCGAAAAGCAATTGATCGTACCGGTTGTGGCCGCCACTGTTGCAGAAGACGCGCAGCAGGAACGGGCAGTGGCGCTCGCGGTCGATCGCCGGCTCCTCCGCTCGCGCGCGCTCGTCTCGCGGCGGTGCCGGCCGCATATCCTTTGGGGTGTCCTGTGGTGGATATGCTGGTGGGTTATTCAAGTCTTCAATAATGCATATAGATATCATCAACTAGAGGGACTTATGAATTACTAGAGATCTCGAGCTCTGTGGCGGTCGATTCGCAAAGAGGTCCAAGGCAACAAGCATCATGGCGGCACGCAACGTGGTTCGATTCGTCAAGTCGGTCAAGGTCTCCTTCTCCAGCTTCGACACGCGCGCGACCGGCGCCTGGTGCGTTCGCGTGCTCTTGTGCAGGAGGCGTATGCGGTTGGAGAGGCTGCTGTACTGACATCTTCTGTCGGTTCGAATTGACATGACCAGCGAGTTCTACCGGCAGATGAATGCCGAAAAGGTGAGCAGAGCAAGCTGCGCTAGTGTGCTCTATTGGGTCGAGGCAGGTGCTCATTTGTGCGGCTGTGTGTATTATGCGGTAGACTCGCGCGGTGAACCCCAAGGCCGAGATCACGAACGCTGTCACGTACGCCGGCACGTCGCCGCTCATCAAGCTTGACTTCAGTACGTGCAGCGAGTGTTATTGGTCTGTGAAGGGGTTGATCTGACGTCCTGCCTCCTTCTCGTTGTCTGTGCGCGCAGTCAACGGCTCCAAGCAGACGCTCGAGGTTCCCAACAAGAATGTTCGCGACATCTTCGACGAGATCGACTTCTTCTGCTCGCAGATCGAGACCGAGTACGAGCAGAAGGGCAAGTCCATCGAATAGAGAGAGAGAGAGCCATCAACAGGGTAGCACGATATGGTGGTGTGAATAGCCAAGACTCGTGCGTTCGTAGCGCTCCACGATATGTATTTAGTCGTGGACAAAAAGAGAACAAACGGCACGAAACAACAGCATTTCGGCACAAACACACGCTGGACTGGTCTATCTGAGTCTATAATACGTTCGCGAATGCAAGTTGGGACTGCTGTGTAGGGTCTCAATGCGCTACTGCGGGTCGATCTCCGCGATCTCAGCCTCCAGCTCGCTTGGGAAGTTGGGGTACACGTCGCGGAGCCTCAGTTGGTCCTCGCGCTCGGTCGAGAACTCCAGCACGTGCTCTCTGCATGTCCGGCTGGAGCCTGTCACGACACAATCGGTGAGTCTTCGAAGCCGTCGCCGACAATCGAAGCGCTACGTACCGCAGACGCGAGCGACTCGGATCTTGACGTCCTGGTTCTTGAGATCCGTGACGAACACGAGCGAGGACTCGACGAGCTTGCAGTGCTCGCGCGCGCACCGCACGACCGCGAGCCGCGTGTGCTGGTTGTAATAGACCACTGGCGCCGGCGATACAGTTGTCAGTGCAGCATTCGACGATTTGTCGGTGTCAGCCATTTCAAACAGCACCTTGGAAGGCGTACTGCAGCATGCCGACCCCGTAGTCGCCGTGGCTGTGCGCGATAGACTCGCGGATCGCGTTGTGGATGTCGTCCCGCTGGGCCGCGAGCTTCCGCGCAGCCGCCACTTCCACGACGATGTACCGCGTCTTGAGCCGCACCATGATCACACACTCTAGCTGCAATGGCTGCAATTCGCCTTCGAAATGGATGTTTGTCGCAGTTACGAACATATTTAACTGTTGATTGTATCTGATGCGATCGAAATTACAGCACACATTTGCAATGTTACCAACAACATTTCAGCTATTTCGCACTGTACCCATCGGATACGAGCGTGAAAGCAGCACTGGTTTCCAAACACCAACAATCCGACCGACAATGAGCTCCGCGACCGCGAGCAGCATGGCGGTCCCCGGCCAGCGGCTGGCGGCGCTCGGTCCGCTGACAGCAGGCCACGGCACATACGCGCAGGACGGCGGCATCTTCGCGTCCATCCTCGGCACGTGGAGCGTCTCGCAGAACGAGGTGACGGTCGTGCGCCAAGGCAAGACGATCGGCACGGCGCAGGTGCTGCAGCTCCGCGACACCGTCGTCTGCCGCGTGATCAAGGCTACGTCGCGGCAGGTGGTCGTGGACATCCTGTGCGTGGGCGAGACGGTGCTGCAGGAGGCGTTCCCCGGCACGATCCGCCGCGAGGACGTGCGCACGCATGACCTGGACAAACTCGTGCTGGAAGATATGTTCGCGCCAGGCGCGCTCGTCAAGGCGCTCGTGCTGTCCTTCGGCGACGCGCGTTCTTACTTTCTATCGACGGCCAAGGCGGGTCTGGGTGTCATTCAAATCCAGCAGCAGGGCGATAGCGAGGCCGCGGACATGGAGACGGACTGAAGCAATAGACGGACACCTGTAGACTGCGAACGCGCGTTTGTTTTTTTATGTCGCTGTTGCTACTGCTGTCTGCGAGTAAGAGGCTGCTGCACACAGCTACTCGTCCTCTTCGATGACCTCAAACCGCGTGAATTGCTGCTTGGTAGCTGCATCGTCGTCGTCGGAGTCGTCCTCGTCGTCTTCAATGATCTGGAAGCGCGTGAAGCCCTGCCGACTCGCCGCCTCCTGCCGTTCAGCTATGTCTTCCTTCTCGTCAGCGTCGGAGATGATCTCAAAGCGTGTCGACGGCTTGGTTGTATCGCCTGACGGACTATCATCGACCCCATTCGTGGTTTGGTTGCTGGCCGCCACGGTGCCGTCCACTTGTTCCCACTTGGACATGGTCTTCTTGAGGAGGCTGGAGATCTCCTTGTTGTCAGGGTCCAGTCGCAGCGCCTCTTCGAAGTCTTCGACCGCTTCTGCGTACTTGCCACGCCGGAAGCGAACCATCCCCCGACGACTCCACGCCTTGACGTACGTCGGGTCCAGCAGCACTGCTCTTGAGCAGTCCTGCTCGGCGAGAGAGAAGCTCTTGAGACGCAAGTGAGCGAGTGCGCGGTTGGCGTAGAGCACGGCGTCCGAGTCGACGAAAGCGATGCTGCGGGTGTAGTGCAGCACGGCCTCGTCCGTCTCGTTCGCCTTGATGCACTCGTTCCCCTTCTGCTTCTCCTGCAGCGCGTACACCTCGCGCACCTCGGGCGAGAGCTCGTCCACGTCGAACCACTCGGGCAGCGACGCCAGCTCCTTCTTGCGCTCCTGCGCGCGCTTCTCGCGATCGCGGTGCTGGTGCTCGGCTTGTTCCCTGCGGACACCCTCCTTGCCGTCGATCTCGGCCAGCGCCTCGTCCACGTCGTACTTCTCCCAGGCGCGAAAGTCGTACGCTGGGATCGCCCGCGGCTTCTCCTTCTGGTTGTCTCCACCCACCTCCTCGATCAAGGGTTTCGATGGGCCGTTTACTGTCGGTGTCGATCCCTTCTCGGCGTTGGCGGTCTGACCCCGAACAGGCGGCACGACTGTGTTCCGCGGCTTGTGCTGCTGTAGCGCGCGACTCTTCATGTCCATGGCTGCCGCCCAGCTCTCGAGGTCCTCCTTGACGGACGACACCTCACTGGCCGACGGCTCAGCTCGCATGCGTTCGATCTTGCAACGTTCGCGCTCGGGAAGCAGCATCAGGATGCGGTCCTCGGTCGCGCGCTCCAGCTCCGGGTAGCGTCCCTCCTTGCCCGAGCGCAGCACCACCAGGATGCCCTTGAGCTCGTCCAGGTCCTCGCACTTGGCCACGTGCGTGTAGTCGAGCATCTCGACGTCGATCGTGCGCTTCTTGCGCGAGTGGAGCGCAAAGTAATCGACATGTTGCTCCGTCCGCGACGCGCCGATCGTCATGATGATAGCTGGAGACGACGAGAGCTCGCTAGTCTAAAGGGCGACTGAGTACGTGAATAAGGTAGCAGTCGGTCGACGGCGCCGAGAAATCGCGAAGGCGGATCGGAACGGTGGAAGCCCTGCCGGCGCCTCGATGGAGACGGTCGGCCACGAAGCGACGCCGCCGAGTTTGAAAGCAAGATAACCTCGCTTTAGCAGTTCGCGATTACGGACAGAGTGATTAAAATCACTTCGTCACTATCCTCCAAGTCAGTATAGCAAATGTGTACAATGAGAGTGTTGGTCGCGACGTTGAAGACGTTTCCTTCCAGCGAGTATTTTGGGAGCTCGCCGCCGGCTTACCTGTTCTCTCGCCGGGTGGGGGCGTGCGGCGTGCGGCGACCGACGGAGCGGCGGCGATGGAGGCAGCGACGGAGGCGGCGTGGGCGAGGGCTGGCGGCGTGGATGCGGGCGTCGGCTCGGTGGGTGGCCCTGGCAGCCCTGGCGACGGCAAGACGACGCCGACGCGGCACTCGATCAGCAACGACGACAACACGCTGCTCTCCGACGAAGACGTACGGTGCAGGGAATGTCGAGATGCAGGGACGATGGGGCGGTCTAACGACGAGGGTATTTGGCAGTTCTTCGACGCCCACGAGGAGATCGAGAGCGATGCAGCCAAACTCTCCGGTACGAACGAACACCTCACGCCAATTGCTGCGGCTAGTTGCTTACACAAATGGAAACACCAGATCTCGCGGCCGAGCTGACGCTCGAGGAGGGCGACGCCGCTAGCCCTGGCGATGCAGAGCAAGCCGAGGCGATCGAGGAGGACAAGTACGTCGTCAAGAACCAGGACACTGGCGAGACGTACGATATCCGCGACCTCACCAAGCTACCGACCGAGTCGTATTCGATCTTCCCGAGCGACTTTAGCATCGCGCCAGATGACGAGGCGGTGGGTGGTTGATGTTAAATCAGCAGTGGTGGTGGAGAGATTGGCATACTTAGTGTTGGCTGACGCAGGGGAAGCGCGGCAAGAAGCGGCGACCGTCTCTGACTAAGATCAAGATCAAGCTGCCAATGAAAAGCAAAGCGCGAGAACAGGGACGCAAAAACCACGTCCAGGTGCGTGCAGTTAAACCAGCGGATCGGGTGTACTGGATACATGGTAACTCACGCTGAGGTGTGACAGGTCTTCTCGTCCAAAAAGGAGAAGCGCGACTTTGAGGAGCTGTGCACCGCTCAAACCCTGTCGCGGCACAACGGCACCATCTGGACGATGAAGTTCAGCCATGACGGCGCACGGCTCGCGTCCGGCGGTCAAGACACCATCTTGCGGGTCTGGAAGGTGCAAATCAGCTCGGACGATGTCGTCGGTTGTGGTGGTGGCGACCACGTGGACAGTGGTGATAAGAGTATTTTGGAGAGTGAGCCAGAGCAGGCTTACCAGGTATGTTGATGCTGGCGATATGATGCAACCCATGAACGTGAGCGAGTTGATTCACTCAGGAGCCGACTCGTGTGCATTCAACCAGGGTCACACTATGCCGATCGTCGATGTTTCATGGAGTCGAAGCAACTTTCTGCTGTCGGCATCGATGGACAAGGTACTGGAACTAGCGATCGGATCGTAATATCGTTGTCTGACGATGTTTATCTTGTGCAGACTGTCCGACTGTGGCATATCTCGCGAGAAGATTGCTTGCACGTATTCCACCACCCAGACAGTGTGCCGGCAGTCGATTTCCACCCCAAGGCAAGAAAACCGAAGCTGTTCCAGGGCTTGCTGTTGTTAGCCTTGTTTCTCTGACGGAGTGGTTGTGAATGAATCAGGAGGATCGCTACTTCCTGTCCGGATGCTTCGACAACAAGGCACGGGTGTGGGACATTCCTGACGGCTGTGTAGTCTCCTACGTCCAAACCCCCATGATGATCACGGCTGCGAGCTTCAACCCGAGCGGCACGCGAGCGATCGTCGGTCTGTTAAACGGCCAGTGCATCTTTTACCAAGTGAACGCACACCAGCAGATGAACTACTACACGCAGATCGAGTGCCGGAATAGCAGGGGACCGATGAAGAAGGGGCGAAAGGTGACGGGCATCGAGTTCGACCCCGAGGGGAAGTACTTCCTCGTCAGCACCAACGACTCGCGGATGCGGCTCTTCTCGGTTGACAACTACTCGAGAATATGCAAATACAAGGGTCTCGTCAACGACCATCTCCAGATCAAGGGGCGATTCAGGTGAGCTCGTCGCAAGCTATTCCAGAGTTGAACGCCTCGAGCTTACTTTCGTGTTGGATCACAGCCAAGACGGCGACTATGTCATTTGCGGATCAGAGAACGGCTCCGTGTACATTTGGAACAAAGCGAGGTGCGATGCAGGCGGACAAGTGCCAGGATTGCGTTTGCTGGTGGGTTGCTGACGACGCTTCTTGTGGTCTGGTGTATCTAGTTTTCTCCGCTCCATCAGCATCATGAAGAGCGGCAAGCACGATCGCAACGCGTCGTACGAGTTCTTCACCGGTGAGAGAGCCTTGCCTTTCTATTGCCAACATGTTTGACGCAGATGACGGATCTGATGTTCTCGGTGCCGCAGCATCGGAGCCGCCGAACGGGATCGTCACCGTGGCGCTGTTCGCTCCCGCGAGCACGTTCGCAATGGTCAAGTCACAGCTGGAGGCGCGCGACGACGTGCAGCTCAACTCTTGCACGGGACTTATCGTGACGGCCAGCTACGACGGCTGCATCAAGTTTTTTGAGCGCGTGAGCAAGGCGACATGAGGGCTCAGAGCGTCGTAAGCCAGCAACGAAAAACGACTCAACCTAGAACCACTCGGCGTCTGATCAGTTGTCGTAAAGTTCTCTCTATTAGCTAGCTGTCCCGCGAGGTTTGACCACATAGTGCGGGGGGACCTGCCACCGAATCCGTTGGCAGGTTTGGCGCCTCGCGTACCCGCCTCGCTCCGTGCGACCAAGGCAACGCACTGGCGAGCGGTGGCTCGGTCGCGTTGGGCGAGGAGGGCCTGAGTCGAAGCTCGCGGCTCTATGCTGCGATGCGGACGAGTCGTTCGACTTCTATGCCTTGTGCTGGCTGCCAATGGAGCGCACGATCTCGCTCACGTAGTTCTCAATGTCGCTGTTCATGGCATGGACACACACAACCGTTAGATCATCACGCTCAGCATGAGGCAGCGAGAAATGACAAATGGACTCACGTTTGCGTGGCCTGCACGGCCTCGAGCACCTCCTCGTGGTTGGGCGGCACGCCGTCGTCGCCGGGGAAGAGCACCTTGTTGGTGATGAGCGAGAGTCCGAGGATGCGCAGACCGCAGTGCGCGGCCACGATGACCTCGGGCACCGTACTCATGCCGACGGCGTCGCCGCCCACAAGTCGCAGGAAGCGGCACTCGGTCGGCGTCTCGTACGTCGGCCCCGACACGAAGCAGTAGACGCCGCGGCGCCGCACCTTGTGCGACAGCTCGAGCTTGTCGGCCACGTCGGCCGCGAGCTGCTGCAGCTCGCGGTCGTAGCAGGCCGAGAGCGGCGTGAAGCGCGCGCCGAAGCGCTTGTCGTTGGGTCCGACGAGCGGGTGCTGGCCCGCGAGTCCGGGCATGTTCAGGTGGTCGTTCAGGATCATGAGGTCGCCCACCTTGTAGTCCGGGTTGAGTCCGCCGGCCGCGTTCGTCACTAGCAGGTAGCGGATGCCGAGCAGGTAGAGCACGCGGATGGGGAGCGCCAGCTCGCGCATTGCGTAGCCCTCGTACGCGTGGAAGCGGCCCTGCAGCGTCCACAGCGTCAGTTCTCCCGTCCAACCCACCAGGTATAATAGAGACATATACATATAATCGCTCGCACCTTCATACACACGACCTGCACGCCGTCCAGCTCGCCGAGCACGAGCTCGCCGGCGTGGCCCTCGACCGTCGACTGTGGGAACTGCGGGATGTCGGCGTACTTGATGACGAGCGGGTTCTTCACGCAGTCCGAGATGCCGCCGAGCCCCGAGCCGCAGATGATGCCCACGAGCGGACGGCCGCGGCCCTCGAGCTGGGCGTTCAGGTAGTCCGCGATGAGGTCGATGCGGTCCTTGGGGGCCGCCTCGTTCATCATGTCGCCCGTCGAGCCGCGACGCACGTGGCTCGTGTGCTGCGGGGACGACGGCGCGGACGCTCCGTCCAGCGAGCGGCTGTGGTGCTCGCGCGTCGAGAGAAGCGTGGCGGCAGTAGCGGCAGCGGGGGCGGGAGGCGCGTCGTTCATCATGGTTGCGCGATGGATAGGTGGCAATTGTAGGAATGGCCGGATGCAGCGCGGTCGAGTCGAAAGGCGCCTCTTTTTTTTGGAGGCGACGAGGCGTTTGCTTACCGGAGTGACTTGCGATTTGTATGGCGAGACGAACCGGCACGGTGGACGTCAGCGCGTGATAGGCGAGGTTTTTCGCAGAGATCGGAAGGTTTTTCGGCAGCCATGGGACGCGCTGAAGGTTGAAGTTGTCGCTTGCGCTCGCATTCAGAGAGAAAGCGGCTGCGCGCACATTCACAGGTCGCGATGTCGAGCAGCCAAGCGTCTCGCGGCGGTTGGCTAAATCAGTAGACGGGACTGTGAGAAATGATGTGAACCAACAATCCGCGAGATTTGAATTCCACCGCGCGCGTGCGGGGCCACGGCCGAGAGCGCGTCTCAATTCAGCCCGCTCCGTTTTTAGGTCGTGCGGGACGACGGGACGACGGCTCTGTCGCATGCCGTGAGGTTTGTATACGCCTCGTTGCACTTGCAGGCCCGGGATAACTCGCAGGTGGAAAAGACACGAAATGAGTGGCGGGACAAAGCGCGCGCGCCAAAGCACCGGACAGGTCGAGCGGGGGCCATCCAAGTGCGCGCGTAAGTATTCAGCAGAGTGCTTGGCGCGTGCTCTTGCTCGTTCAAAAAGTTCCGGCGCTATCGGGAATTGAGCCTCGTCGGACCGCGAGCGGCGGAAACGAACGAATGCGTGACACGAGTCGAGAGCACTGATTTAGCTACTCGTTCGGTGACAATCAGTCTGCGAGCTATGCGGATTGGACGGCGGACGTTTCACGCTGTCGACCAAAATAGGCGCAATGGCAGCTATTTGGAGACCTGAAAGGTTTCGGCAGTGTCGCTCTGGACATGGCAGCCACTGTCAATCCACGGGATAAAAACGGCGGCTTTTATCCCGCGAAAAATCGGTCGAGCGTACGCGCCTCCTTCCTTCACACTTCCATCGAGTTCCATTGAGCAGTCTCGTTCAGTGTACCGTACCGAAATGTCCTTGAAGTTTGGCTGCGTGGATTGCGAAGACCAGCCTCGAGAGATTCGAGAAGCGCCACTGTATACTTTGGCAGCAGCAGCAACGCTAGCGGACCAGGAGCGCTGCATGCGTGCGACTGGTTCGAGCGAGCCACGATCCGATCCGATTGGCAGCGTCAGCGCGTCGACCTATCCTGCAAACTTGTGACCGTTGCGGTGGGATCTTGCCTGCTGAATGCGATTCGTTCGATCGACAGACGCGCCGTGCGTCACAACCCCGTCAGTAAAGTCACTATTGTGAGTGATGTCAATATGTCGAGAATAGCGTCGCTATCATCTGTCGAAAATACATCCAGAATATCCAGGTGCCAGCAGACTCAACCCAGCACGAGTCGCACGGCGAAGGGAAGAACCTGCGAGTCCCCGAACGGCGAGTCCCTGAACGGCGAGTCCCTGATCGGCGAGCACTCTGCGGAGACGACAGACAGACTAAGCAGCAACAGCGGGAGACTCAAAACACATCGGCAGCACCGCGAAGAACCCCCAAGACCCGCAGCACCATGAACTTCTTCTCGCGCAAGAACAAGCTCGAGGATGAGCTGTTCAACATGAAGTTCACAGCCAAGACGCTGCTGCGCAACTCGAAGAAGTGCGACAAGAACCAGGCGGCGCAGAAGGCGAAGCTGAAGCGCGCGATCGAGCAGGGCAACATGGAAGGCGCCAAGATCTACGCGCAGAACGTGATCCGCGAGAAGAACCAGGCACTGAGCTACCTGCAGCTGGCGTCGCGCATCGACGCTGTGGCGTCGCGCGTGCAGACTGCGATCAGCATGGGCCAGCTGAAGTCGAACATGAGCGGCGTGGTGTCGGGAATGGACACGGTCATGGCGTCGATGAACGTGGAGAAGATCTCGGAAACGATGGACCAGTTCGAGAAGCACTTTGAGGATATGGACGTTCGCGCCGCGTACATGGAGGGAGCGATGAGCAACGGCACGTCGATGACAACTCCCGCGGACCAGGTAGAGGACCTGATCCAGATGGTGGCCGACGAGAACGGTCTCCGAGTAGCGGGCCAGCTCGACTCGGCCGGCGCCGTCGGCACGGAGCTTCCCGCGACCGAGGCCGCGCGCGAGAAGAAGTCGCAGGACGATTTGTCCATGAGGCTCGCGGCGCTGCGCAAGTGATCTCCTCGAGTCGGGCACAGCTGCAGCATGGTGCTGAAAGGCAGAAGCAGTCAGTGTCGCCTGCGCTCAAAGAAATATGTATTTGTCATCTCTTGCTAGCGAGCGAGTCCATTTTCGTGGGACGAATAAATGACAGAATTCGGTCTGCAATTTTATTGAAATGCACAATAAATCGCTGTTAATTAACTGTAATCCGCGGCAGATTGGCCAAACAGGGGTAGGCCAATACAAAACCAATCAGATCGAGCCGTCGATCCACGTCTCCTCCCACTTGCTCCATGTGGAACCTACCTTCCTGTCTCGCCAAGATGCCGCCAACCTTTGGGTCATTCCAGTGTTGGTGGTGGCGCTCCGTCGTCTGCCCTGAGCCACCTTCGCCATGGTGAACTTCAGCCTGCGGCTGCGCGCCAACACGTACGCCGAGTGGCGCGAGGACTATGTGGACTACGCGCGGCTCAAGCGTCTGCTGCGTCGGCGCGACGGCGGCGGCAACAGCAGCAGCTCGGCCAGCGATCTGAGCGAGCAGCAGTGGCAGCCCATGACCATGGCCAGGGATGCACCTCGCGCGTGCCGCTTGTCGCTCGGACGGCTCGCGACCGCCGTTCGGGACGAGCCGCCGCTGCGAGAGGCTCCGTTCGAGGACGCGGTCTCGCTCGAGCTGGAGAAGGTCGAGCGTGCATACTCTCGACACTTGACCCAGCTTGGCGACCACTTTGCACTGCTGCGCGACCAGTATCGCCACGACGCGCCGGCGGCCACGCGCGAGTCGCTCAAGAACGCTCTGGTGGAGCTGCACCGACTGCTGCACCAGCTCGAGAACTTCGCGCTGCTGAACTACACTGGGTTCGTCAAGATCCTCAAGAAGCGCGACAAGCTGTCGGCCGCGCACGCCGAGCCGCTGCTGCCGGTCGTGGACGCACAGCTGCAGGACCTCGAGTTCGCCAAGGCGAAGAAGTGTCGGGAGCTGCTCGCGGACGTCGAGGCGCTGTTCGCGGACCGGTTCTGCGACAGCGACTCGGCGGTGGCGCGCGCCACTCTGCTCACCAAGCGCGACGCCGGCATCGACTGGGGCCACGTCTACCTCGGCATCAAGCTCGGCGCGTGCCTGCTGCTGCTGGTCTGGGTCGGCTGGGACTCGTTGATCGTGCCCACGTTCCGCACCGAGCGCGAGCGGCACGTGATCGACCTCGTGTTGACGCGCGCGTATCCCGTGTACCGCGGCATTGGCGGTCTGCTGCTGCTCCACTGGCTCATGGGCGTCTCGCTGTATGTGTGGCGCGCCGCGCGTATCAACTACCGGTACCTGTTCGAGCTCGATCCGCGGCGCGTGCAGTCGTACCCGGAGGTCTGGAGCGACGCGACCAACATGACGATCGTCTTCCTCACCAACGTGCTGCTCTACTACAAGGTCGTGAACGGCTACTTCCCGGAAGCGATACTGAACCGCGGCTACTACCCGCTCGCTCTCGCGCTGTACACGGTGTACTTCTACCTCGTTCGTCCGTGGGGCCGCCAGCTCGGCTTGCTGCGCACCGTGTGGGAGGTGGTGGCTTCGCCGCTGTATGCCGTCACGTTCCTGCACACGTTCGTGGGCGACTACATGACGAGTACGGTGAAGGTGACGCAGGATCTGGCGTGGTCCGTGTGCTTCTTCTGGTCTGGCGAGTTCCTGCGCAAGGACGCGGTGCCAGTGGTGGACCTTTGGGGACTCGGGGACGCTCTCTTGACCGGCGAAGAAGACGACGACTCGACGTGCCAGAGCAACGCGTACTTCGTCAACGTGGTGGTGCCGCTCGTGTGCGCGCTGCCGCTGTGGTGGCGCTTCCTGCAGAGTCTGCGGCGCGTGTACGACACGCAGGCGTGGTGGCCGAACCTGTTCAACGCCTTCAAGTACGCGCTGACGCAGGTCGTGGCGCTCTTCGGTCTGTTCCACCCGCTGCGCGTCGACGCCGATGGTGATGCCGGCTCGCTCGCCACGCAGCGCGCATTCCTCGTGCTCTGGTTGTTCCTCTTCACGGCCAGCTCGCTGTACACGTGGGTCTGGGACGTGACCATGGACTGGGGACTCGGTCGTCCGCAGTTCAAGTACCTCGGCGACTCGCAGATGTTCTCGCGCAAGTGGGTGTACTACGTGGCGATCGTCGCCGACCTCTTCCTGCGGTTCGCATGGACGCTGACGCTGATCCCTCCGCGGTCGTCGCGCGACTGGCTGCCGCGGTACGTGGCGCCGGTGACGATGGTGCTCGAGCTGTTCCGCCGCACCTTCTGGAGCTTCTTCCGCCTCGAGAACGAGCACCTGCGCAACACGCAGGGCTTTCGCCGCGTCGACTTCATCCCGCTGCACTACGACCACGGCATGGGCAGCGGCGGCGAGAGCGACGGCGACGACGGCGACGGCAAGCGCATCGCCGAGCCGCTCGAGTTCAAGGTGTTCGTGGCCAAGATCCTGGCCGTGCTGCTGCTCGTGCTCGCGCTGAGCGTGGCCGCCATCCTCGTGCAAAAGTAGATTAACCGCCGTGAATGCAAGGCAAAGCACACAAGGAGAGGAGGCAGTGTATGAGAACGGAGAGTGGATTACAACCCGCGCGCATTTAAAAATCCATCCGCGCCAAGCAGCAACTCTCTACACAACGAGGAACGAGCACACTCGAATGGTGCGCTCGCCCTCTCCATCTACCCGCCAGGGGGAAGACTCCGGCAGAGCGAAACGCGCTTAGAACTTGACCTCCTTGAGGCCCCACTTGATGTAGAGGAAGACGGGAGTGATCGCACCCTCCGGGTAGTACGAGTACGCGAGACCGGCCTCCGAGTCGCACGACTTGAACATGAAGAACTGCAGCTCCTTGAACTGCGACACGAGGTACTTGACGATCTCCTGCGCGTCCGACTTGAAGGCGTTCAGCTGCTCGTCGCCGGCGTCCGTCGCCTTCAGGTGCTTCATCACCTTGCGGAAGTACGACTTGAGGTACGTCTTGAGCTCCGCCTTGGTGTCGAAGCCCGTCTCCGTGTAGCCGAAGCCGATCGAGTCGTCGATCACGTTGTTCACCGTCTCGACCGAGTCGTCCACCTCCTCGTCACCGCCGCCGAACGCGTCACCGCAGCCGACATCCACGTTGTCCGAGCCCTTGGCGATCGAGCGCGACTCCACCAGGAACATGCCCGGGACGATGTTGCCCTCGGCGTCCTTGACGTCGAGGATCTTGTTCGAGTCCGACATGACCTCGTCCTCCGTGAAGATGTCCTGCCACACCAGCATGGTTGCTGCTTGGTTGATTCGAGTCGGGAAGGGGGAAAAGAGCGAAGAAGCCGAGCCAAAGCCGAAATGGGCCGAGAGATCCGCGCGCAGCTACCGTCCCGCTTTGGAGCCACCAGTTCCTGTACCAGGTTCACATTGGTAGGGTATTCCCGCTCACAGGGTTTAGAAAGCGATAGTTTGAGACATTATTGATGTGAAGGAGAGATACTTTTGTGAGGCTTGTGGAATCCCGCAAGGTCTAGGGCTCGCAAACTGACGGATTTGAGCGAATCGTGAGCGTGAATCTGATAATTTTGAGCCAATGGAAGGGCGTGGGTTGTTGTTGGGGCGGCTCCGTTATGCGACCGTTGCGACAGGATTCTCTCGCACACGGTGGGGGTAAAACCATTGGTATCACTATGAAGCGCTTGCACCTGATTCGACCACGTTCACGTCGCTGAGGCAACCTCGAAAGTGCTGACCTCGCAAAGGCAACCATCGGATGGATGTCGTTCGCGCTGCGTTATCCCAAATTTGCAACAGCTTTTGATCCCTCCTCATACCGAACAGTTTTGCAGCTCACAGTACAATACAAAAATGCAAAAATTACAAAAAGAAGAGCATATGCACCGAATCGATACCGGTACGAGGACTGGACATCACCGCCTCCAGGAGGACGCCCTGGCGCAGCGAGGAGGACGCTGGGTCTCACGCCGATTCGTTCAGTCGACCACTTGACCTTTGGCGATTTTGCCGCGACTCGCGAGTCGGTGAGGGCTGCACCCTGTCCTCCCCTTTCCGATCCCCATCGCCACGGGAATCCGCCCGCGCCTACCGCGCGGTGCCCGGTTCGCCAACCGCGCGGATGCCACCGACCGCATCGCATCACTTGGGGCGGTCGATCCACGGCCCAATCAGATAGCGTAATCCTCTCCCGTCAGCGAATTGGAGCGCTCGGAGCAGTGTTACTTTAGCGAGTAGATCGGACCTCCCCCTTGCTGACGCAAGCACCCGGGATAACCGAATAATCAATACTGAAGGGTTTCTCACACAAATTTGTCAAGATTTGTAACCTTATTCTTACGGAAAATATCAATTTCAAAAGGCTTTCGACGAGCGCCACAGCAACTTGACCGGGCACGTCCGGTAGGTGAATGCCGGGGCCGCGGCGCTTGCCGTTCTTGCTGGTGCGGCGGAAAAGAAGGAATTCGGGCTCGCAGAGCGCAGGCGCCGCGGCGACCGACACCACCGCGGGAGCAACTCGCTCGGCCGCTCTGGGCGTGCCATCGCCTCCTCCTCTCCGCCTCCCAGCTCACCTCGCCGTCGCTGACCCCCCAGGGCCCCGCGCCACTCCATCCACAGCCATGTCGAAGGCTCCCAAGCAGAAGCGCACGCTGCTGCACTACGCGCCGTACCAGCCCGCGAACGTGAGTGGTTTGACGCTGGTGTCGCTGTTTGACCGTCCTGGTTGATATGGGAGCGTTGACTGACCGACGTGTTTGGTTGTGCTGCTGACCCTTCAGAGCGGCGAGGTGGACTCGATGGAGTTCAGCGCCGCCGACTTCCCCATCCACCTGGACCCCGTGCTCATGTGCGTATGGTATGGCTCTCGCTTGTCACAGACCGGTCACTGACCGTATCTGGGGGTATTTCGTATGTGCAGGGGCCTCCCGTCGAGCCTGAGCCGCAACCTGTGGGACGACTGGAACGAGAGCGACACGAGCTTCGGCGTCAAGTTCGACATGTTCAACGACGACGTGGGCAGCACCACGAGCACGGCGCCGTCGTCCGTGGCGGCCATCAGTCCTGGCGCGCCGGGCGGCAGTCCGGAGCCTCAGCCGCAGTCGCAGCACCACGCTGGCCATCACGGCGCGGACTTCCACAGCGAGGCGATGGACGCGCAGAGGCCGCGTGCCCTCGTCGAGCGGTCGCTGAGCGAGGACATTGTCAACATGCTGGACGAAGGTGGAGACCTCGTGCTGCCGTCGAACGGTGGGGGTATGCGATCGGCGGCGGATGTGGACCAGGCGAACTCGAGTGGGTATGCAGGACAAGCGCTCCCGCCGACGCCGCAGCTGCAGCAGCACCAGCGTCAGCAGCACCAGCACCAGCATCAGCATCAGCATCAGCCGTCTCAGCAGCAACAACAGCAACAGCAGCAACAACAGCAACAACAGCAATTCCAGCAGTTCCATCACATGCAGCAGCTCCAGATGCAGCAGATGCAGCAGCAGTTCCAGATGCAGCAGCAGTTCCAGCAAATGCAGCAGCAACAGCAGCAGCCTCACAATGGCGGCGGTGCGGGTGACGGAAACTCCGGGTGGATGGACACATTTGGTTCTCGGTCGAGCCAACCCGACGACAAGCAGAACGCGCTTGAGAAAGCGGTTGCAGCAGCGTCGGCGACACTCACGGCCGTTCCCCACGCGACGACGTCCAGCGGGTTTGCAAGCTCCACGACGCCTCCCAACGGTCTCCAGCGCATGCCGTCTACTGGGAAGGCAACTCCGTCACCGACGCCGCTGGGCCAGTCGAGTGCAGTATCGCCTGAGACGCCTCAGCATCAGCAGCAACAGCAGAATTTCAACATCAGCGGGTTTGGTTTCCAGACACCTGTAGCTGGCGCTACTATTCCTGGTCAAAAGCGCAAGGCGGATGATGGCACGCTGTCGGGCGAGCCGCCTCGCGCCGTCAAGCCGATCAACACGCCGGACACCGGAGGCTCTGCGACGAGCGGGGCGGCAGACACACCTGACACTGCCAGTTCGAGCGGGGAAACCCCGAGGTCAGCGTCATTGGCCGCGCAACAGCAAGCGAACACGTTCGGGAACCAGATGATGATGCCCGGCTTCATGATGTACCCGATGCCGATGATGGGCAACTACAACGGACTCGGCATGAACGGCATGAACGGCATGAACATGAACGGCATGAACGGCATGAACATGAACGGGATGAACATGAACCTGATGCAGATGAACGCGATGGCGCAGATGGGAGGGATGCAGCTTCCCGTGGGTATGAACGGCATGCAGATGCCGATGGGCATGCAGGGCATGAACAACATGCTGGGAGTGCCAGGCATGGGATGAGTGTGGGGATGAACGGTCTTCCCATGAACGCTATGAATATGCCGATGGGGATGCAGATGGCGTCAGCAATGGGGATGCAAGTGAACCCTCAGAGCGGCATGACTGGCGATGTCGATATGACCTCTCCTTCCCCATCGACTGGTGATGGCAGTAGCAGCAGCAATGGGCCGTCTCCGTTGGCACCGGCAATTCGACCTCTGCAGCCGAAGGACGCGAACCGACCAGGTGGCCAGGCGTTTGTGAGCATCGCCCGCAAGCCTGAGGAGCCCGAAGTGAGCAGCATCCTCAAGTCGCTGATGGACGAGGAGGCGAAGAAGAAGGAGAAGAAGCTGGAGCGGAATCGCGATTCGGCTCGTGAGTCTCGCAAGAAGCAGCAGACGTATGTGGAGACGCTGGAGACCGGCATCAAGCGACTGCAGATCAACCGCGACCTGGTCATGTCGTACAGGTGGGGCGTGAGCGGTCCAGGGTTTGGTCCGCTGCCTTGCCCGAACTCGCCTCAAATGTTTGACTGGAAGAACCGCGTGCAAGTCGTGACGGGCCAGTCGGAGGCGTTCGCCAACATCCAGAACCCGACGAGCTTCCGCGCGCTGATGGAGCTGAACCGTCAGCGGCGCGTGCTCGTGCTGCGAACGGACGAGCGCGCCAGGGCGGTGTGGAAGTGCTTTGTTGCGGTGGGACGTCAGCTGGACGAGTTGCGGCGCCGCGTGCTGCAGGTGCAGATGCTGCGCGTGTTTTCTCAGAACGCGCTTGCCGCCGAGCTGAGCGAGGTGTTGCAGCTCACGGCCGATCAAAAGCTGCAGCTCCAATGCCACGCGCAGCACGTGTTCAACGAAGAGGTGGTGCAGATGGTGGCGCTCTTCAAGGCGTTCTTCGCGCTGCGGAACGAGGCGCTGCGACTGAACCTGATCTCTCCGTCGCTCGAGCGACACTTTCGCGACGCGTGCTCGCTCGACCAGCTCCACAGGCTGTTGCAGTTCACGGAGACACACCGTGCCGTCATCGAAGACGCAGCATCTTCCGAGCTGCTTCGACCGACAGTCCGACCGTGAGGGGTAGTGAATGGACAGCGCGATTTGGGGTGACGAGCGCCTTTGCGTAGGCGTGTTAGTTTATTTGGATAACGAAGCGACGAAAAGAATGAACCGTGTACATACAGGTGGCGTGGCGTGGACCGCCACCCATCCTATTGCTATTGCAGCATTGGACATGCCGAGCGGGCCTTACAGACTCGTGGCCAAAACACAGCAGAAGACATCACTTAGCAGTGATAGAATGTGAGCAAAATGCGAGCACCTCACTGGTACACAGAGATTGTAGCTTTCAGATACTTTCGCAGAATGAGTTACAGCGAACCGTGGAAGTCCATCGATGTGTGGCTCATTGCCGAAAGTCGTTGACATTGTGACTTGAGTGCAGTTGTGGAGGTATAACCCTGTCATCGAGAATCATGGTCGGCTATATTTCGTCCTCCACAGGGTTGTCAGACAGCTACAATACTCGTGTGCATGATGGCTGAACAAATCTCACAGCAGATCACCATTTTTGAAATTTGGCGGGAAAGGACCAACACTAACTGGTTTGGTTTGATTATCTCATCATCATCATTGAATGATGATAATCATAATTGTACTGTACTCTCGTCGATGTGGCGACGATGCTCGTACTTGACGCAGTCGCCGCGGTACGCCTCGAATAGCTACGTGGCAATTCTCAAAATCACCTCAAAACATGGTTGCGAGTCTCAGACATCACGAGGTTTTTCGCTGCTGACACACGAGGTTTTATCTATGGCATGGGGATCGGCGGGGGCACCGACCACATCACACACAACAATCGAACGCCCCCAGCACCTCGGTCGCCGCCACTCCGCCGCGCCGCTTGCTGCCCGGTCGTCCTCTGCTCTTCCTCCGTGTCGCCCACCTCTCTCTAGAACCTCTCACCTTCGCAATGGTGCGTTACTGGCGCTGGTCGGCTCGTTCGGGCCTCGGAACGTGCAATAGCAACAATGGACGGAACGACTGACTGATTGATTTGTGTCTCTCCATGTGTGCTGCAGGCTGCCGGTACTGCTGGTCCGCTGTCCAACAAGAAGCCCGCGCCGAGCGCCTCGAGCGAGGGTGCCGCCGCCAGCGGCCTCCGCAAGTAAGTTGCCTTACGTTATACTTGCAACCAACATGATGTGGATATGAGCCATTTACTTACACTACTTGCTGCTTGTTGTAATGCGTTGCGATTGACAGCCGACGCCCCGCGGCCGCGGCGGCGCGCGCTCCGAACACGGGCCGCGGCATGGGCGGCAGCTCGGCGGGCATCCTGCGCTTCTACACGGACGACTCGCCGGGTCTCAAGATCGGCCCCACGACCGTGCTCGTGCTCTGCCTGCTCTTCGTCGGCTTCGTCGTGCTGCTCCACGTGTGGGGCAAGTTCCGCGGCTAGGCAGCGGCGGCAGTAGTCCGTCCGGTAGTGTTTCCCTTCCCGATAGCGTCGGCAGCCCACCACAGTTCGCCGTAGTAGACGCGCCGGCCCGCTCTAGAAGACGCCGTCAGCTCCATGCTCGACCAGCTCACGAAATCAGCATCTATCTATAATAAGGCGCGTGTGCACGGCTAAAGCTCCTCCTCGTCCGCGTCGTCGCCCGCGTGCTTCCGCTTCTTGCCCGCGCGCTTGCCGGCCGCGGCGTCCTTGTCCTTGCTCGGCGTCTCGCCCACCGCCGCCGCCGCGATCTGGCTCGCCATGCCGCGCAGCACCGGCGAGCTGGTCTGCAGTGCCGCCACAGCCGCCACGAGCGCCTTGACTGCCGCGTCGTCCGCCTTGGTCGGCTTCTTCTTGTTGTCGGCGGCCGAACGCCAGCTCTTGACGAGCTGCAGCGCGCAGGCGAGCACGGCCTTGACGCGCTTGGTCTTCTTGGCCTTGGCCTCGCCCTCGTCCTTGCCGGCCGCCAGCGCACGAGTCGCCGCCGCCGCCATCTTGGGCCGCTCGCTCGCCACCACCTGCTGCTCATGCTCGCCCGCCGTCACCTTGGCGCGCGTGAGCGATGCGAGCAAGCGGAACGCCTCGCTCTGCGTGAAGTCGTCGGCCGAGCTGTCCTCGTCCGCCACGGCGGCCGCGAGCGCCGGCAGCACCACGTGCACGCTCGCGACGGGAAGCTGCGACGCCAGGTCCTCCACCGCCGACCGAGGGAACCGGCCGTGCTTCTTGGCGAACGCGTCGTGCACCGCCGGCGCCAGCGTTGCCGCCACCTGCTTGGCCGTCTTGGCGTCCGCCGAGTCACCGCCCACGAGCACGCGCACGTAGAAGACGACGGCGGCGGCAGCCACCTTGCCAGCGTGCGCCTTGTCCAGCGGCTTGGTCGACAGCAGCTTGACGACGCGCTCGAGCGCCGCGAGCGTCTCGCTCTTGGCCTCGGCGTCCAGCGTCGGCGCCTCCTTCAAGCGCAGCAGCTTGTGCATGGCGACGCTCTCGAGCCGCTCGGCCAGCACGCGCCGCTCCGCGTCCTGCGGGCTGATGGCCGCGCGCGCCTCCACCAGCGGCCACGCCAGAGGCACGAGCAGCGCGCTCGTCGCGTGCTTGGCCATGAAGAGCGCGAGCAGGTCGAGCACGCGCAGCTGGAAGTGCACGCCCGCGAGCCGCAGCTTCTTGGCGTCCGCCTTGCGCTTGGCCCTGTCCTTGACCTGGCCGACGATCGCCGCGAGCGCCAGGTCCTCGCGGTGCAGCTCTGCCAGCTTGGCGTCCTCCTGCAGCGCCGCCGACACGTCCGCCGCCGACGACAGCACCACTTCCTCCTCTTCCTCTTCGTCCTCTTCCTCCATCTCTTCGTCTTCGTCTTCTTCGCCGCGCGGGCCGTCGCTCGTCGCCTCTTGCGGTGCCAGCACGCTCGTCATGGCCGCGAGGCTCGACGCACCAAGCAGCGGCAGCACCGAGCGGAACACGTGCGTCACGAGGTCGCGCACGGCGCTCGAGTCCTGCGCCAGCAGACTCAGCAGCAGGTCCGTGAGCACGTCGATCGGCTCGGTCTCTGGCTCGTCCTTGGTCTTCTTCGTCTTCTTCTTGCTCGCCTTCTTCTTCTCCCCGAGCAGCGCAGTGTAGCACGCGGCCACGTCCGCAGCCGCGACCGCGGCCTCGCGTCGCTGGTCCACGTCCAGCAGCTGCAGGCTGGCGCTCATCATGAGCAGCGCGAACGCCTCGAGCTGCTGGCGAGAGGCCTCGTCGTCCTTGGCGGTCGGCAGCCGCTCGCTCACGATCGTCGCCACCGTGTCGCGCAGTGAGCTCGCGAGCTCGGCCGTCTCCTCGTCCAGCGGCTTGCGCAGCGCTCGCGACGCCGACAGCGATTCGCAGGCGGCAAACACCCGCGCCAACACGCTGGTCTTGGCAGCGTCAGTGACACCGAGGCGCAGGCCGAGCAGCGCGTACAGCCGCGTCTTGATGTGCGAGACGACCACGGACGAGAGCACGGGGGTCGGCGCACCGAGAACCGCCGCATCCAGCTCCGAGCCCGACGCCGGCTTCTTGGCCTTCTTCTTGCTCTTCTTGGCGACCGGCGTTGCCGGCTCGACAGCGAACAGCGCGTGCGCCGCGAGGAACCGCAGCACGTCGTCGTCCAGAGCTGACGAGGCTTCGTCCGCCGACTCGGCGCTCTTGAGCGAGTCCGTGAGCGTCGCGACGAGCGCGTCTAGAGCCCAGAGACGCACGCTGTCGGCCCGGCGCTGACGCTGCTCCGCGCGCTCCTTCTCCTCCTCGATGGCCACGATGGCGTCAAAGCCGCCGCGCGCGATGCGGTCCTTGGTCTCGGCCTGCTGCTCCTGCTCCTCGTCGTCATCCGGCTCGCTGCTGCTCTCGAGCAGCGACGGCAGCGGCGTCACCACGAGCTTGGCCAGGAAGTGCACGCACTCGCTGCGCGCCGACGCCGCAAACGCCTTGACGCAGTGCCGCGCCGCGTCGTGCAGGTAGTTCTTCTTGGCGACGGCGTTCCGGTACAGGCACGCGACGAACTTGGGGGTGAGCGCCGCGCGCAGCAGCGGACGCGGCAGCTGCGGCGCCACGAGCTCGAACAGCTTGAACGCGAGTCCGCGGCGCTCGTGCGTGGCCTGCGGGCCACCCACCAGCGAGTTCTCGACCAGCACCGTCCAGGCCTCCTGGAAGAGCTCGCCGTCCGCCTGGCCGTCCGCTCCGGCCTTGAGAACGTGGCCGAACACGCCGAGCCACGCCGAGTGCACACGCGGGAACGTGCCGGACGCCGCTCGCAGCGGCTCGGCAAGCAAGTGCACGTGCTTGCGACGCAGGAACGCGAGTGCCACGTAGTCCTCGGGCAGCTCGTCCTTGGTGATGCCAGCGGTCGAAATGTAGTGCTGGACGCCGACAGCGAGCAGCACTTGATCAGCATTGAACTCGGCGACTTCCCCACTCAAGGCGGCCGCCATCGGCGCGGCGACGTCGGCCACGAAGCGCTGCTTGGGCACGTCGGCCAGGATGGACAGCGCGGCCTCGAAGCAGGCCTCGCGGAACCACTTCTTCCACTGGGCCATCTCCAGCAGCTCGTTGATGATGGCGACCTGCAGCTCGGCGTCCTGCGCGAGCCGACCGGAGCGGTGCAGCGCCAGCAGGCCGAACAACCGGCCGAACATGTGCTCGCGCTGCTCCATGCCCTTCATGGCCGACGACACCTGCATGGCGTCGTGCAGCTTGGCGCGCGCGTCGGCGAGCGGCAGCTGCGCGGCAAAGTCGGCCAGCAGCCCCGCGAGCGCCGTGGAGAACCCCTGGCGCGCCGCATCTCGCGACGACGCGAGCCCGCGCACGAGCCGCTTGAGCGTGTACTGCACCTGCGCGGCCTGCTCCGTCGCGTCGTGGTCCAGCTCGCGCAGGAAGCCGAGCAGCGCCGCCGCCGCCTGCGTGCGCGCCGCGCGGTCGCTCTCGGCCAGCGTCCAGAAGAGCTTGAGGAACGCGGCCTTGGACCCGTCGGCGGGCGGCGACCCCGGCGGCGATGTCACTACGGCAACATTTGGAGTCGATGTCTTGGGCTTGGGCTGTGTCTGTGGCTGCGCCGCCTTGGTCTTGGCCTGCGCCTTGGCCTTGGCCGCGGGCTTGGCGACTCCGTTGGCCGCCGCCGTCCTCTGCTTCTTCTTGGCGCCGCCCATGCTTGCCCCGCGTCGCCGGAGTTTCCTTACAAGTCCGCGCTAGGAAGGAAGGGCAACCGCGCGTGCTGCTTCGGTTCAAGAACCGGCGCGACGCTGACTGGTGGAGGCGGTCAAGTGCGGTTTGGAGGTCGCGCGAAGGTGCGCAATCAGACGGCACCGTCCAATAGCATACTTCACTCACCATCAAACAGAATGAACCTCGCATGTGCAATTTTTTTTGTATTGTCTCATACGGTACTGCTTCAACTGCATCACTTCACAATCACATCGCCATCACCACCACTTCGCCATCAGAACACGCTGCTGCTCGTGATCCACTTGAGGCACGCCCATCGCCGCCGCGCGTACGCGTCCTCGCGCAGGATGCCGCGCTCCATGACGTCCGGGTAGTTGGCGCACAGCCACTGCAGCGCCTCGACGTGGTTGCCCTCGATGGCGCGCTGGCCGGCCTGGAGGATGCAGCCTTCGCTGCGGTGGCGGTGCAGCCAGTCGAGCATGGCGATGTCGCCTCGAGCGGCCGCGCCAGTCATGGCCGCGACCGTGCAGCCTTCCGTGCGGTGCTCGTGCAGCCACTTGACCACGTCCAGGTGGCCGTACAGCGCCGCGCTGTCCATCGCGTCGGACGTGCAGCCTTCCGTGCGGTGCTCGTGCAGCCACTGCACCATCGCGAGGTTCCCGTTCGCCGCCGCCTTGTCCATCGCCAGCGACGTGCAGCCTTCCGCGCGGTTGCCGTGCAGGAACTGGACGACCTCCAAGTGGCCCGCACCAGCCGCCACGTCCATCGCGTCGGTCGTACACCCCTCGTTTCGGTTCGCGTGCAGCCACTGCACCATCACGAGATGGCCGTTGCCAGCCGCGTGGTTCATCGCTGCGGTCGTGCAGCCCTCCGCTCGGTTCGAGTGGAGCCACTGCACCACGTCCATGTGGTTGTTCTTGGCGGCGCCGTTCATGGCCTTGGTCGTGCAGCCTTCGAAGCGGTGCGAGTGCAGGAAGCGCACGATGGTGAGGTGGCCCGCCGTGGCGGCGGCGTCCATGGCGGCCTCGGTACAGCCCTCACTTCGGTTCATGTGCAGCCAGCGCACCATCTCAAAGTGGCCGTTCTTGGCGACCTCATTCATGGTCAGGCGCGAGCAGCCGGCGCCGCGGTGCGTGTGCAGGAACTGCACGACCTCGAGGTGGTTGTTGTGCGCCGCCCAGTCCATCGCGTTGTACGTGCATCCTTCTGTGCGACGCTCGTGCAGGAAGCGAACCACCTCCAAGTGGCCGTTCGCCGCCGCCTCGTTCATCGCGCGCGTCGTGCAGCCCTCCGCCCGGTTCGAGTGCAGCCACTTGAGGATCTCCAGGTGGCCGTAGGCGGCCGCGAGGTCCATCGCGAGCGACGTGCAGCCTTCCGTCCGGTTCGCGTGTAGCCACTGCACCACCTCGAAGTGGCCGTTCCCAGCTGCGCGGTTCATCGCCGCTGCCGTACAGGTCGCGTCTTGAGCGTGCAACAGTTTGACGACATCGAGGTGGCCCCCAGCTGCGGCCGCGTTCATCACCCACGCGGTGATGGCGGCCGCCGAGTGCTCGTGCAGCCAGCGCACCATGTCGAGGTGGCCCTGGGTGGCGGCCGCAGCGATCGCCGCCGGCGAGCAGTCGTGCTGCCGCGTCTCAAAGAGCCACTCCACCATCTCGAGTTTGCCCTTGCTCGCGGCGACGACCACGATCGTGTTCTCAAAGTACTGCAGCGTCTCCTCGGGCGTGAGCGGCTGCAGGCGGTGGTGCAGCCACTGCAGCACTGGCAGATCAGAGAAATACGCCGCGTCGTACACGATCGACTCGTCGATACAGCACTGGAAGGCGTCCACCAGCTGCTCCATCGTGTCCAGCGCGCCGTGTTGGGCGGCAACAGCCAGCGCTCGCCGCGCACGCGCCTGCTTGTCGAGTGCGAGCACTGTCGGGTCAGTCGCGAGAGCGAGGATCAGGCGACTCGCGAGCCGCACGTGACCCCCTTCGACTGCGCCGTCGAGCGACCAGAGCGGCAGCGGGTCCAGGAACGCCGACACGACCTGCGCCACGTGGGGCAACGCCCCCACGCGCGGGTGAGCGCGGCAAACGACGCTCGCGCTCGCCAGCAGCTCCATGGCTCTTGGAGAAATGTTGCCTTTGGGTGGGAAGAACATGACGACGACCCGATCTGATTCCAATCAACAGACTCAGATCTGCGAACGGCAAAGTTCAAGCGAACGGCAACATTCAAACGAATTAACCCCCCTGACAGCGAGCAAGCTGCTTGCATTATTACATTTACGAGCCGTTCGCCGCCTTGTCGAGCGCGGCGATGAACTCGTCGACCTTGGCCGCGTTCACCTTGAGGATGAACTGCGTGAGCGCGCCGTCGACCTGCAGTGAGAGCAGCACGCCCGTCTTCTTGCCCTTGGCCTCGTGCGGCTTGAGCGAGATGCCCTTGTACAGCGCAGCGTTCAGCACGATCTTGCCGATCTGGTTGCGCACCAGGATCCTATACGAGCGATATGCGCGTGGTTAGACCGTGTCCGACAGGTTTGTGTCCGCAGAGGCAGAGCAGGCTCACCGAGCGCTCTTGGTCTCCTTGTTGACGAGGACCTGGAGCGGGTGCACTCCCTTGTCGGCCCAGCGCTTCTCGTCCTTCTTGAACTCCAGCACCTTGGCTTTCTCCGCCTCGAATGTGCAGTCGTCCTCCTCGGAAGCAGCGTCCTACACACAGGTGCATCCTAGTCAGCGGCTGCATCGCTCAAAGCCGAGTTGGGATTGCTTACCTTCAGGATGACGGTGGCCGCCTCGCGTCCGATATTCTCCTCGTCCTCCTCCTCGTTGGCGCCAGCGCCTGCGCTAGTGGACGAAGAGCCAGTTGCCGCTCCGAAGCTGAACGGCTTGGACACTGGCGGGAGGGGAGATGCCACACTGGTTGGCATCGCTCCGAACGAGAACCCGCTCGTGGACAAAGGCTTCACACTGGCGTCGGTTCCCGTAGCTGGCGCAGCAAACGACGGCTTCGCTCCAAACGAGAACGCTGGAATCGTCTTCTCCTCAGTGGAAGTGCTCGAGGTGGATCCGAACGAGAAGCCTGTGAACCGAGAGGCTGGTGCTGGCTTGGCCGGCTCAGCGTCCTTAGCGTCGGACTTCGGCTCCGCCTTCTTGGCCACTCCGAACGAAAATGGCGCGGGGGAACTCGCCGTCTCCTTTGCTGGCGCCGCAGGTGACGAACCGTTCGTCGCCGTGCCGGCAAATGAGAACGGGGCGGGTGCAGGCTGCTTGGCTTGCTGGGCAAACGGCACAGGCTTGGTGGCCGCGTGCTTGTCAGCAATAGCGCTCGCGTACTTCAAATAGTCCTAAGAAATAACAGCCACATAGTCCATATCAACATGATCTAGATCCAGGCGAGATGACAGTGAGTTGAATACCTGCACGGCGGCGACCCAGCTGACGCTTGGGTTCTCCTTCGCCTGGCTGTTCACAAACGCCAGGAACTCCTTATTCAGCGTCTCGATGGCCTCCTGGTACGTCTTGCCAGTAGTACTCGCGGGTTTCGCGGTGCTGGTCGATGCGGGAGGTGCCGGCGTGGAAGTGGTCGATGCAGTGGAGGCGGCGGTGGAGGCACCAGTCAAGCCTGAAAAGCCAGCGAACGGGTTCGCTCCAGCCGCCGGCGCAGCAGTGAGTCCCTGGAACCCACCGAAGGGGTTAGCTCCTGCGGCAGGAGCGGCAGCAGCGGAGGCGTTGCCGGTCTGCGGCTTGGGCGGCGTCGCCACTGGCGTCGGTCTCGCCGAGCCGACGCGCGCCTTGACGATCTTGCGCTGGCGGATGGACGCCTCGGACGCGCGCTCGAAGCCGATGGAGAACGAGTCGGCCGACACGTCGTCGCCCTCCGCGGCCTCGTACTCCTCGCGCCGCATCTGACCGTTCTCGTTGCGCCGCTTCGCCATGCTTGGACTCCCGCGCTTGCCTCTTGCTGTGGATGAAGACCTCCGCCAATAAATTGCTGTGCAAGCATGGAGGGAGAAAAATTACCGAACTAGTCGCAGTAACATCTCCAAAACCGATTTCTACTGGACCTCGTTGAGAAATATGCCGAATAGAGGCTGTCAAGATTGATGTATTTACTGTTTAGCAATGCCAATCACGCCTGACAGGCTGCTCGCTCAGCATGTCTTTGCGCCGAATGGATCGCTGCTGCCAGCCCGTCAAGGATAGAAGTGGGTCTTGATCTTCGAGACGATGTCGTCGACGCGCGCGTTTTGCGTGAAGAAGTCGAGGAAGTCGCCGTCGGGGCCGACGAGGTACATGACGATCGAGTGGTCCACGAGGTAGTCGTCGTCGTCCTCGTCGTTCTCGTCGGCCTTGGAGAAGTAGACGCGGTAGGCCTTGGTGATGTCCGCGATCTGGTCGCGCGTGCCCGTGAGCATCTTAAACTTGGGGTGGAAGTCCTGCTTGTACGCGAGCATCTGCGCGATCGTGTCGCGCCGCGGGTCCACCGTCACGAACAGCGGCACCACCTCGGCCGCGTGGTCCTTCTCGAGCTTGTCGATCACGGCGCCGATGCGCACGAGCTCGTTCGGGCAAATGTCCGGGCAGTGCGTGAAGCCAAAGTACAGCAGCGAGAACTTGCCGCGGAACGACGCGTCCGTCACGGCGCGGCCAGTGTCGCAGTCCACGAGCGTCCACGGGCCGCCGAGCAGCGGCTTCCCCACCGACACGACCTTGGTCGTCGCTGGCAGATGCGCACGGGTCACAGTGAGCACACCCACACACACCAAACAATCGAGGCGATACATTCGCACGTACACTGCGTCTGCAGCCGGTCCTTCTCCGAGTAGTAGTAGTACACGGCGCCGGAGCCCACGATGCCGGCGAGCGCGAGGCCGCTCCACGACACTGGCTGTCAGCATTTGCAGCGACACGGTCAGTTGATGCTCATCACTACCATCCACAGCTCGCGAAGCCCACACACCCCGAGCTTCTCCGCGCGGCCAGGCGCCGGCGCGTCCGAGAACAAGCGGCGAGCGGCCGGCGCCAGGCACGACGTCCGCGGCGCGCGGCGGAGCACAGAGCGCATCAAGCTCGCCATCCTCGGTCCGTTCGAGTGTGCCTGACCAGGAGACACGCGACAATTGAAGCAGGCCGGGTCTGCGGGCTCGATGTGGTGCTGTTGCTACCCGGGTTTCATAATTGTTGGATAACGCATTCCTGTATGTATGTGTAATCGGCGGGTTTGTTGTGTGTGGAGTCATAGTCCGGGTTTGAACCCATCTCGGGTCCGACCCGCGCACACCTCCTTGATCGGCAAAAGGAGGAAATCTCTGGCGGATTGGAGCAGACCGAAGCCATGGCGGACGAGAACGTGCGGCTCATGGGCCGCTTCGTGCGGCCCATCTACGACGCGATCGACCACCGGCAGTACAAGGCGGCCATCAAGCTGTGTCTGCACAAGCGCGTGGCGCATCTGGACCTCGTGCAGGTGCTCAAGGCGCACTGCCTGGAGCGCACGGGCCGCGTGGACGAGGCGCTGGCCATCTGCCGCCAGGTGCAGCAGCGCCGGCCGACGGACGAGACGCTGCTGAGCACCATGAGCCTCGTCTTCCGGCTCGGCGGCTGCGAGCACGAGATGCTGCCCACGTACGAGCACGCGTGCGCGCACGCGCAGCCGCCGAACGAGGAGCTCTTCCAGTCGCTCTTCGTCGCGTACGTGCGGCGCGGCGACCTGCTCAAACAGCAGCAGACGGCGCTCAAGATGTACAAGGCGTTCGGGAACAACATCAAGTACGTGTGCTGGGCGGCGCTCGCCATGATGCTGCAGGTGGAGCACCGCGGCACGCCCGCCAAGATGCTCGCGCTCGCCGAGAAGATGCTGCTCAAGGCGCTGCGCGACGCCAAGGCCGACGACGGCGAGGCGCTGCAGCTCGCGGTGCTCACGCTGCAGCTGCAGGACAAGCACGCGGAGGCACTCGCGGCCTTTGACGAGTTTACCACGCCGGTCCCTGTCGACAAGGCGAACGCCAAGCAAACAGCGAGCAAGAAGCGCACGAGCACCAAGTCGACCAAGGTGCGAGCTGCCGAGGGCGAAGGTGCGGACGAGGAGGAGATCGAGCTCGGACCCATGCAGGCCATCGACCAGCTCACGCTCGAGGCCTCGCTTTCGAAGCAGGTTGGCGACTGGGAGCGCTCCGTCGCCGTCACCCAACGGCTGTTGAACGACTTCAATGGCGACGACTGGACCTTCCTCAAGGACTTTGTAGCCGCGAACTTTGAGCGAACGACGGATCTGTCGGCTGCACGCGAGTCGGCAACAAACTTCCTGACGGAGTTGTCTGGACGCTCAGAGAACGTTCGCTCGCGCGGACCAGTCCTCGCCGTTATCCACTTGAACGCGGAGGTTCTCCGGCGTCTCCACGGGGCGTCTGCGAGCCAGGGCGAGCTGGAGAAGACGGAGAAGCACTTGCTTAGCTTGATTTTGAGCTACATCGACCGCTTCGGAACCAAGGCGTGCTGCTTCACGGATCTAAAGCAATACTACGAGCTGTTCCTGTCGGGTTCGACATTGACATCGGCCACAGCGAAGAGTAAGCTGCTGGACGAGGTTGTCAAGCTCTCGACGGCTTCGCAAGTTTCGGCGAACGCGACTCAGGGCGAGAACGAACGGAAGGAGGGGCTCAACCGACTGAGCCGGCGTCTGCTTGCGCTCAAGACGCTGCGTTACCTGGGATACTATGAGAATGAGTCGACAGTCAGCGTCAACCAGATCGAGGCGCTCGTGAAGGACCTGGTGGCCGAGTATGAGGCTACGAGTTGGCTGAATGAAGGCAGCAAGGGCGGACAGCGCGAGGTGCAAGCAACCGACGACCTGCTCCTTCTCGCAGCACATTTTTTGCTCGATATTTACCAGCGCGCCAGCGGCCGTCGGGAACTGCTACTCCAGGCGGCGTCGCTACTCGAGTATGGCCTCGACAAGAGCACGTACAACTTCCAGATGAAGCTGCTGCTGTCGCGTGTGTACGGATTCCTGAGCGCTGGGGAGGCCATGCTGAGTCGCCACCAAGAGCTCGACGTCAAATACGTGCAGCTCGATTCGTTATCGTTCCTCGTGTTCGACAAACTGCTCCGTCTCGGCCATTACACAGAGGCGCGGAAGTTGGGCGAGAACATCCAGCGACTGCATCGCAGCACGTCAAATGACACGCCCGAGTTCATTGCGCGCGCATACCGGCTTGGTGTGTACTCAAAGGTGCTGGACATGACGACATTTCTGTACAAGCGCATGAACAAGTCGCACACACTGGCCATCGCTCAGGGTGAGGCGCTGCGCTTTGAGATACACGATGCGTTGGTCGGTGGCCCGGCCAAGCTGAACGAGCTCGCGACGATGTCGGTCGACTTCTTGGGGGACACGAACGCACTGGCCGAGCTGATCGATGCCGAGCTGTCACATAACCAACACCGCGACGTGGTGGTCGAGTGGTCGCATCGCATGCCGCACATCCCTACGTCCGACACGTTCCAACCCGACGACGCACCACTTGTTGAGTGCGACCGCTCTGCGAACGTCAAGACTTCTGTGACATGGTTGCGGTTGCAGGTAGTTGTCGCGCGCCTGATCCGTGGTGTCGCCTCCAACAATCGTGATGAGGTGGTGAAGCTGGCTGAGGAGTATGCGGGGTGTCTGAACGAGCTCGAGGTCGGGACAGAGGGAGTTCACGCACAAGTCTGGCGGTGGAGCGAGAGTGTGATTCAGCTGTCGGCCAAGATGGTCGGTGCGATCACTAGCCAGGACGAGCAGCAGGCCAATACAAGCTGGGTCGAGCTGCAATCAGACCTCGCGGGACTGGAGACGGCGTTCACGGTCATCACGGACCTTATAACGTCGGCGTTGTCATCCGATTCGACCGTTGAGCCGAGCGGGGAGAACGATGAAGGTGTGGTGCTGTCCCCGTACGGCGTGTCGGCGCTGACGACGTTGCTGGCGGAGGCGGGTCTGTTCGCGCTGAGCTTGCTGGCGCTGCTGCTGCGCTCGGCGAGCAAAAAGAAGGGGAAGAAGGACGACCCGCACGCGATGGCCGTCCACGCTCTGCGGTCGCTGCTCAAGCACATGCAGGAGTCGCTTGTCGGTCTCGAGTCGCATGTCTCTGGTTTGAAGGTTGTGTCGAGCACGGCGAGTGCGACGAGCGGCGTTGCACTCGTTGAGGTTGATGGAGTGAGAGTGGCCAAGGCGCGCGTCGCTGAGAACGTGCTTCGGTCGTACAGAACGATCCAGCAGCGGCTGAGTGAGTCGGTCCACGAGGGTGTTGTGTCGATCCGCGCGCTTCTGCAGAAGTAGATTGCATGCGGTCGATAGTGGGTGAGGTCGAGGCCGAGGTCGAGGCCGTGGGTCAGGCGCGCGACGTGAGCGAATAGTTCGAAGGTTGGCGCGTGTGTCGACTGACGAGGGGTCAAGTGTCGACGAAATACAGTCGAGATGGTGGCGTATGATGGTTGGTTGGACGTGCAGTCGGGTATGTTCGTATGAGAGGAGATAAATAGTTTGATTAGGGAAGCAGTCTAGACACGACTAGGACATTCGTACGATGATATGAGTGCGGACCGATTGGTCCTCGGCGGGTAGCGGCTTGGTCACGGTCGCTCGGACCGGGTCAGTCCGTCGTCCGCTTCACGCGTTTGTGGGCTCACGCTGCCGACTTGGACGTCACTTGCGAGTGGAGCGGCCGAAGGCGACGGGGGATGGGTTGCCGCGCGCGAGTCGGACGCGGTGCGCGCGCTCTTGGTTGTCGCGTTTGATGGCGTCTTGGACGGGGTTGACGCGGGCCGCGAATACGCGCGAGGGCGTCGCGGCCCAGCGGTTCTTGCCGGCCGTCGCAGTCGTCGCAGTCGCGCGCGAAGCGTTGGTGGCGACCAGCGGCAGGCCACTGTGGTCGGCGGCGTTGTGCTCGATCAGGTCTCGCGCGCCGCGTACTGCTGCGAGTCGGTCTTGGAGTTGACGGAGCGTGAGGGGGTGTCGGTTGAGGCGCGAGTGGACTTGTTGCTGGCTGAGGTTGATCGCAGCCAGCTTGTAAGCCCAGCCGACAAGGGTGACCGCGATGAGCGCGTGTAGTTTGACGTGGAGGTTCTCCAGGTTGGGGGTGTTGGTGATGTCCTTGGTGTTGGAGGTGACCATGGTGGTAGCGTCGAGGGTGGGCCGGCTGGCTGGAAGGAGGGTGGGAGGTCTGGCAGGAGGCTTGAGGGTTAGCGGCGATATTCGCGAATGAGCTCAGCGGCAACAGCGACGGCAACAGCGACGGCGGTGTGCGGTGGCGACGGTGGCGGTAGATGGGAACTGGATTTTTTTGACCTCGACACTGGACACGACGGGTCGGACTTCAACTTGGCTAGCCGGACGCACACCCGCTCAGCTGACCAACGCGTGGGACGTGGCGCGAACCTGCCACGAAAGGCTTGCTGTGCTGTCCGCAGCGACAGCTGGCGGGTGAGAGCGTCGCGAGATCGGGTGTGCGGCGTGTGGGGTGATGCTGTGTGATTGGTTGTTGAAGCAGTAACGACATCCATTCGCGCGGTAATCAACCGACCCGCTCGCGTGCAATGGCGATTTTTGAGTGTGGGGAGTGAACATGTGGAATGTTGAACGATCCGTGTCGATATGTCGGTTATCAGAAGGAGATGAGCAAAAGATACTGGAAAAAGTGCGTAAATGAACTGAACGGTCACCAGGCGACTGTCGAGAACGAGAAGGTAACAGACGTGTGCCCAAACAGACGATCGGCTGCACGTCTCGCTTCCTTTCGCCAAGGGTTCGTCCACGACGAGCTCTGCTTCTCTCTTGCCGTCGCGCTCGACGACGCTGTAGCAAGTCGCTGATTTACGGCCATCGCAGCAAAAAGGTCACGATTCCACGCGAGCGGGTCGGTTGATTACCGCGCGAATGGATGTCGTTACTGCTTCAACAACCAATCACACAGCATCACCCCACACGCCGCACACCCGATCTCGCGACGCTCTCACCCGCCAGCTGTCGCTGCGGACAGCACAGCAAGCCTTTCGTGGCAGGTTCGCGCCACGTCCCACGCGTTGGTCAGCTGAGCGGGTGTGCGTCCGGCTAGCCAAGTTGAAGTCCGACCCGTCGTGTCCAGTGTCGAGGTCAAAAAAATCCAGTTCCCATCTACCGCCACCGTCGCCACCGCACACCGCCGTCGCTGTTGCCGTCGCTGTTGCCGCTGAGCTCATTCGCGAATATCGCCGCTAACCCTCAAGCCTCCTGCCAGACCTCCCACCCTCCTTCCAGCCAGCCGGCCCACCCTCGACGCTACCACCATGGTCACCTCCAACACCAAGGACATCACCAACACCCCCAACCTGGAGAACCTCCACGTCAAACTACACGCGCTCATCGCGGTCACCCTTGTCGGCTGGGCTTACAAGCTGGCTGCGATCAACCTCAGCCAGCAACAAGTCCACTCGCGCCTCAACCGACACCCCCTCACGCTCCGTCAACTCCAAGACCGACTCGCAGCAGTACGCGGCGCGCGAGACCTGATCGAGCACAACGCCGCCGACCACAGTGGCCTGCCGCTGGTCGCCACCAACGCTTCGCGCGCGACTGCGACGACTGCGACGGCCGGCAAGAACCGCTGGGCCGCGACGCCCTCGCGCGTATTCGCGGCCCGCGTCAACCCCGTCCAAGACGCCATCAAACGCGACAACCAAGAGCGCGCGCACCGCGTCCGACTCGCGCGCGGCAACCCATCCCCCGTCGCCTTCGGCCGCTCCACTCGCAAGTGACGTCCAAGTCGGCAGCGTGAGCCCACAAACGCGTGAAGCGGACGACGGACTGACCCGGTCCGAGCGACCGTGACCAAGCCGCTACCCGCCGAGGACCAATCGGTCCGCACTCATATCATCGTACGAATGTCCTAGTCGTGTCTAGACTGCTTCCCTAATCAAACTATTTATCTCCTCTCATACGAACATACCCGACTGCACGTCCAACCAACCATCATACGCCACCATCTCGACTGTATTTCGTCGACACTTGACCCCTCGTCAGTCGACACACGCGCCAACCTTCGAACTATTCGCTCACGTCGCGCGCCTGACCCACGGCCTCGACCTCGGCCTCGACCTCACCCACTATCGACCGCATGCAATCTACTTCTGCAGAAGCGCGCGGATCGACACAACACCCTCGTGGACCGACTCACTCAGCCGCTGCTGGATCGTTCTGTACGACCGAAGCACGTTCTCAGCGACGCGCGCCTTGGCCACTCTCACTCCATCAACCTCAACGAGTGCAACGCCGCTCGTCGCACTCGCCGTGCTCGACACAACCTTCAAACCAGAGACATGCGACTCGAGACCGACAAGCGACTCCTGCATGTGCTTGAGCAGCGACCGCAGAGCGTGGACGGCCATCGCGTGCGGGTCGTCCTTCTTCCCCTTCTTTTTGCTCGCCGAGCGCAGCAGCAGCGCCAGCAAGCTCAGCGCGAACAGACCCGCCTCCGCCAGCAACGTCGTCAGCGCCGACACGCCGTACGGGGACAGCACCACACCTTCATCGTTCTCCCCGCTCGGCTCAACGGTCGAATCGGATGACAACGCCGACGTTATAAGGTCCGTGATGACCGTGAACGCCGTCTCCAGTCCCGCGAGGTCTGATTGCAGCTCGACCCAGCTTGTATTGGCCTGCTGCTCGTCCTGGCTAGTGATCGCACCGACCATCTTGGCCGACAGCTGAATCACACTCTCGCTCCACCGCCAGACTTGTGCGTGAACTCCCTCTGTCCCGACCTCGAGCTCGTTCAGACACCCCGCATACTCCTCAGCCAGCTTCACCACCTCATCACGATTGTTGGAGGCGACACCACGGATCAGGCGCGCGACGTGAGCGAATAGTTCGAAGGTTGGCGCGTGTGTCGACTGACGAGGGGTCAAGTGTCGACGAAATACAGTCGAGATGGTGGCGTATGATGGTTGGTTGGACGTGCAGTCGGGTATGTTCGTATGAGAGGAGATAAATAGTTTGATTAGGGAAGCAGTCTAGACACGACTAGGACATTCGTACGATGATATGAGTGCGGACCGATTGGTCCTCGGCGGGTAGCGGCTTGGTCACGGTCGCTCGGACCGGGTCAGTCCGTCGTCCGCTTCACGCGTTTGTGGGCTCACGCTGCCGACTTGGACGTCACTTGCGAGTGGAGCGGCCGAAGGCGACGGGGGATGGGTTGCCGCGCGCGAGTCGGACGCGGTGCGCGCGCTCTTGGTTGTCGCGTTTGATGGCGTCTTGGACGGGGTTGACGCGGTCGACACGGTGCCGTCATCGGATGCGGTGCCGTTGTGAGCGTGAGCGCGAGCGGACTTACAGCTCACGGTATGCGGCTTGGCCGCGGCGATGAGGGGATAGTGATGGCAGCCGACAGCGATGATCATGATGAGCGTGAGCACGAGCTGCACCGAGTGGTACGTGGTGGCGTCAATGGTCTTGTTCATTTGAGCCATGACGACAGGGCCGAGGGAGAATGGTCTGACGGGTGGTCTGGTGGGAGGGAGGGAGGGAGGGAGGGAGGCAACGGAAGCGATCAATAAGAGCTAATTTTTTTTTTACCTTTATCCTGGACACGGCGGGTTGGACCAACTTGGCTAGCCGGACACCGTGCCGAAAACTTGTCACGAAAGCCTTGCTGTGCTGTCCGCAACAACCTGACACCTCACCAGCACCCGCTCACTCTTCGCCATGCAGTATCGGCCAATCCCACGCACACTTCGAGATGGATGCATCGGCGTCATCACATTGCTACAAGCCATCGCTGCAGCGCTTCAATATCAAACAGCTGATGCTCCTCCGTACCTTGTTGAAGCGGATGCGAAGGACTGTGGAAGATATTTAACCGCGATCGCGTTCACAAAATATTCGAACTGTATCGGTTACGAGTGCTAGCTCACTCATTCCGGAAAGGGAAGCAAGCCCGCGCGCACTCGGGATGGCGTCGACGGCAGCGCTCGCCACCTCCGCGGCCGGCAGCTCGGCGCTCGCCGCGGGCGGCGCGTCGACGATGCAGAGCAACGTGACAGCCCGGCACGAGGTGAACGCGGGAGCGCTGAGCGTGGACGCCGCGGGCGCCTTCGCCGTGCTGGCGGGCCGCAAGGGACTGCACGTGCTGGACCTCGAGGCGCCGTACGCGGCCGTGGGCACGGTCCACCACCCGAGCAAGTGGGAGGTCGCGGTCGTCAAGTGCAGTCCGCACGTGCTGTTCCGGGGTCACGTGGCCTCGACGTCCAACCGGCAGACGCTCATCTGGAACATTTCGTACGCGTCGGCGGCGGGAAGCAGCGCGAACGGCGGCGGGAACCCTGTGTCCGGCGGGTCCAGTGCGGCCGAAGGCACGTCCATCGGCGGAGCTCCCCACGGCCTGGACGAGGCGGGGAGCCACGCGGTTGTGGCGACGCTGCGCGCGCACACTCGTCCCGTGAGCGACGTGTCGTGGTCGCTGGCGGACCCGATGCTGCTCGCGACGTGCTCAGCCGACACCAAGACGCACCTGTGGGACGTGCGCGCGCCGCAGAAGCCCGTGCAGACGCTGTCGGCGTTCACGGCGAGCGCTGTGCAGGTCGAGTGGAACCGCGTGGACCAGTACTGCCTCGCGACGGCGCACGACGGCGAGGTGCGCGTGTGGGACACGCGCGTGAGCGACAAGCCGACGGCGCTCGTGACAGCGCACATGCAGAAGATCTACGGCATCGACTGGCACCCGCAGCGCATGTACGAGCTCGTGACCTGCTCCGAAGACAAGACGGTCAAGTTCTGGGACGTGACGCAACCCCGCGTCTGCCAGGGCTCGCTCACGACTGGCGCACCGGTGTGGCGCGCCAGATACACGCCGTTCGGCAACGGACTCGTCACCATCTCGCAGCGGCTGGACAACTCGCTGCGACTCTGGTCGCTCTCGCACGCGGACTCGTCGCGCATCTCAGTGGACCCGGTGCACACTTTTGCTGGCCACCACGACCTTGTGAGAGGCATGGCGTGGCGTTCGCGACCGAGCATCGGCGCCTTCCAGCTTGTCTCGTGGTCCAAAGACCAAGAGCTACGGCTTTGGCGTGTGGACCCACAGCACCTGGAAGCCTGCGGATACGACACGACCGGCTACACTGACGCGACACCGTCCGAGCCGGCCGAGATGGTGCACTCGGACTTTTTCCACCTCCAGATGCAGTCCAAGTACGACATTTCCGCACTCAGGAACGACTTTGTGCCTCTCGTGGTGCCGAAGGCAGCCGCGCCGCTCGAGCCGTCCGAGTACTATCTGGAGGGGAACAACACTTCGCTGCAGGCGTTGCTCGCGCTCGAGGAAGACCTAATCAAGGGCGGTGAGCCCGAGTCATCGAGCGATGAAGAAAGCAAGCGCAGCTCGGATGTGTCGGCGGACGGATCCAAGGGCTTGAAGGACAAGTCGTCGAGTTCCGATGGCGCCTGCTCACTGCCATGTCCGCGCTTTTCCGGCGCGTGCTTCAGCGGCCCAAACATGTTGCTGGTGTTTGATTCGCGCGTGGCTATCGGTCAGTCGAGAAGCTCCGTCGTGCCCAGTGCTGCAGCAGCAGGGAAAGTCAAGGCGCCTGCACCTGCAATTAAGATTCCTCGAACGTACGACGAGCTGTTGGACATGCGCGACTCGCGGTTCGCGTCCAAGAAGAACAAGAAGCCTCCGGTGAAGCTGATGTCGTCGACGAATATGTTAGGCGCGATGGATCTCGCCAACGACTGGGGCCAGCAGGATCTCGACGCACCTTCATACAGCGATGAGGTCGAGGGCAGTATGCACGGCTTCCGGACGAGCTCGATGTTCTTCTCGTCCACCACAGACTCCAGCGGCGACATGGACATGCCTATCCACGGCGGCTCCGAGTACCTGAAGACATACTTCGCCAACTCCGAGTACCATTTGCCGGTGAACCACCCGGATCATCGCATCTCCGTGCCAACGAACCCGAATCCTGGAGCGGGACTGTCGCCCCGTGCGTCGACTGTCCGTGCCAGTACCTCCGATCGCTCCAAGCGCGTAGAGCAAGCGGCGCCGGCGTTGAACTTGGACCTTAGTCTCAGTGTGACGATTTTGGATCTATCGAGGCTATGCGGCTTGTCCTCCATACTTACGTACAAGACGGACGTCGCTGCGCGCGATTTGATTGTGGACGACGAGGAGCAGCGCGCCAAGGACAAGCGGAAAGCGAGCAAGCGCTCGTCTGCGCTGGTATCTTGGATGCTCGAAGCTTCGAAACTGGCGTCGTCTGCAGACCCAATGTCCTTGAGGGGCGGCAAAAAGAAGGCGAAACACATGAGCCACATCTTGCGATCACTCTTGAACGAGAAGCATTCGCGCGGAGAGGATGACAAGTCACAGACATCCCGCAGTGAACGAGATTTTGATGTGGCGATGACTTGCGCTGAAAACTCGCGGATCGCGGGGTTGGCTGGACGGAATGATTTGCAGCAGATCTGGCGACTGCTTGAGATCTCGTCGACACCGACGGTGCAGCTGCCGATCTTCGCGAATACGCAGAGCGAATACCTCACGACTACACATCCGTGGAGCGCACATCCGTTCGGGAAAGGACTCGTGAAGAGAGTGCTCGATATGTATGAGCAGACGGGTGATCTCCAGACGCTGGCATCGATCGTGTGTGCTCTGAAGCCCAACGAAGTACCGAAGGCGGGAAAGAATCGGAGTGACGATACGACCGACCAGCACGAGCAGGAGCTCAATGGCTTGACTTCCGACGGAGTTCGAGCTGAGGAGTCCCCATCAGGCTCTTTGTCAAGTCGCTCGGCGAAGGCGGTGAGGCACACGCGAGCTGGAGACGCCGTTGAGCTGGGGGACATTCCGCCTGCTATGAACATCGTGCGGCGGACCACCAGCTACAACGGCAGTGTGCAGACAGGTGACGTCAGTGGCGGCAAGACCAGCGGTCGAGAACGACGAGCCGCGGATAGTTCGCCTGCTCGATCGTTGAGTCCTGTGCGAGACCAACATCAGCGAGGATCCGATGTGACCGGCAGGGATGGTCGAGACTCGACCAGCGCATGGAAGGTCGATTTTGAGAAGCTCGAGAACCCGTTCAAGACGTGGGGTGGTCCATCCAAGGAGCCACAGCCACGACGTTTGAGCGATGACATGTTCCTGCCGCCGACGGCGTCAATCCCGACTCTGTCGCCGAAATTGAGTCCCGGTCTTCCGGCTCAAGTGGAAGAAGTGCCGCGCGTCGAACTTGGTGTGAAGGATGTTGTGTCGCTCAACCTCGACTTTCGCTCGGCCGACAATGATCGGTGTCTGCTCTCGTCTGAGGACGAGGCGCGCTACGACGTGTACAAGGAGGCGTACGCTGAGGTTTTGTACCGGTACGGCGCGATGAACTTGCGCAACGACATTCTCAAGACGCGGTCGACGTCGAGCGACGAGGTAGCTGGTGTGACGCTTGGTCAAATCTGCAGCACCTGCCAATCGGTACGTCGCTATTGTGTTATCTGCCAAATTCTGCACTGCACAACTAAATGGGAGACTAAATGGGTGACTGCTTGACTTGCGACAGCGAACGGACGGCCCGATGTGTTCGCACTGCCGCGATTTCGCCGTCAAGTGCTCCGTGTGCCAGCTCGTGGTGCGCGGCCAGTCGATGTACTGCATGGCCTGCGGTCATGGCGGCCATGTCGAGCACCTGCGCGAGTGGTTCGAGTTCGAGAACGCCTGTCCCACGGGGTGCGGCTGCTGGTGCAAGCAGGCGACGGCGACGATGCCGCCAGCGTACACAGCAGAGGAAGCCCCCGAGCTGGATCGCACGGCGCCGTCGCGGTCGTACTCGTTCTAGTCGGAGCTTCGACGGCAGCTTCAACAAGGTGAAGCGGAAGACCGGTATGGAGTCGGTAATACCGTCTTGGGTATGACTGGTGGAGTGAGTCGGTATCCGGTTTGGGAGGTTTGGAGGCTTGGACATCAGGAGCCAGCGCTTCTCTTCCAGCACCATCGGCAAGATGCGCGGCAGTGGGCTGAGTCTCGAGCGGTTCATCAAAGGCAAGGCGCACAAGACCAAGGGCGAAGCGAAGAGCAAGAAGAAGGCCATCATCCACAAGGCGCAGCGCCGGCGCGAGTACGAGAAGGTCAAGAAGCGCGAGCAAGGAGCGAACGCTGGCAATGGAGATGATGGCGACAAGAACGACGCTGGCGGGCCGACGTCGTTCTACGACCGCTTCTTCCGCGACTTGAAGAGCGGCAAGCTGGACGACAAGGACGATGAGGACGACGAGGACGATGCGGTGCGTATATTCATCGAGCTTCTGATTCGTATGCGCAGCGGGTTATTCACTGCTGTTTCGCTTCGCAGGACGACTCGGAAGCCGAGGAAGCAGCGAAGCCATCGCCTCAGTCGGCGCGCGCGCGCGCTGCGAAGCCCAACCCGTTCTTCAAGGCGCAGAAGAAGGCCGACACGGCCAAGCAGGAGAAGCAACGCAAGCGGGACGAGCGGCAGCGCCGACAGGCCGAGGTGGATGCCAAGGTCAAGCAGCGCAAGAAGCGTCACGTCAAGCTGAGCGTGCGCACGGCGACGGGTCAGCCGGTGGTGCGCAACCATATTGGGGACATTTTGTCCAAGCTGCAGGCGGAGCAGCGGCGCAAGTGACGCGGCGGCAAGCGCTCTCAACAAGTCGAGATCGAGTGTACTATAAAGGCGGGCCGCGCGACGGACGGACAGACCTGGACAGAACGCACAGTGCAACGGAGGGGCCATCGACCGAGCCACGTCGAAGGATTTATTGCCTCTAATGTCAATCTGCGCGGCGCGCGATCTGACCATGCGCTTCACCTCCAGGCGGCGGAATACAACTGTTGTCGGTTTGCATTTACTGTCTTAACGGCGGCTGCCCTTGACGAACCAGCCTGTGCGTTCTCTCGACTGACGAGCTCGCCGACCGCCGCCGTCGCCACAATCAAAAGCGGGTCCAGGGTCTTTACTTGGCCATCGGGTGCGCGGCGATGTAGTCGATGACCTGCGCGGGCGTCGTGAGCTTCTCGGCCTCGTTGTCCGGGATCTCGATCGTGAACTCCTCCTCCATGGCCATCACCACCTCCACCACGTCGAGCGAGTCGAGGCCGAGGTCCTCCACGAACTTAGCCACCTCGTTCACCTTGGCGCCGTCCACCTTCTCAAAGTTCTTGACGACGCCCAGCACGCGGTCGCTCACCTCGGCGCGGTCCAGGAAGGTCTGCGCGCTGAAGAAGCGCACGGCCGGGGCGGCCGACAGCGGGCGGGCGACGAACGCGGCGCGGGCGACCGGGCGGAGCGCGGCGGCGAAGCGGTTCATTCTGGCGAGGGGTTTAGCTTTAGTAGCTTGACAGGCAGGGCGAGTGCTGGCGTGTGGCTCTCGCCAAGAGTTGGGCCGCCCGTCGGTCGCCAAAAGGGGGCACAAACCACCACCCGCAAAACGCGAAAAAACCTCAAAACCTCGGATCCGTGATGGATCAATTACGTATTCCGGAGCATAAACAGAATGCACAATAATTCAAGAAGGTCCAATAATTCGAGAATATGATAGGAGTGCGGGGGTAGGTGTGAGATGGATACAATTAGGGATTAGCGCCATTCGGAGCTCATGGCCGACAAGGACGACGCCGTGGTCGATGAGGCGGCGGCGCGCGCGTGGTGGGCAGCGCGCGAGCTGCGCGCCGAGGCGGAGCTGTCGGCCGTGCTGCAGAAGCGCGTGGAGGCGCAGCGCGCGCAGACATTGGCCTTCAAGACGGAGCAGAGCAAGTGGGAGCACGAGCTGCAGCTGCGGCTCGCCAAGTACGCGCACGACCGCAAGCTGCTGACGGAGCACAACGTCGAGATGCAGGAGCAGCTGCGCGCGCTGCAGGAACAGCTCGCGCGGCAGCAGCGAGAGATGGACGTGCAGGTCATGCGCGTGATCGAGCTCGAGGCGACGGCCAGCGACGGCCGCATCGACGCGCAGCACGCGCAGTCGCTGCAGCATCGGTGCGAGTCGCTCGAGAAGGTTTGGCAGGCGGTTGGTTATGAGCAAAAGCGTGGCAGTGTCGACTTAACTGATCCGCCGTTGTTTGGAGCAGCAAGTTCTGCAGTGGGAGCACTTGTATCGGTCCGAGCGCACCGCAGCGGGGGATCTCCAACAGCAGCAGCAGGAAGAGCTGCTGCAGTACCTCGAGCAGGCTCTTCAGACGAAGTTGGAGAGGTCTCCGAGCAATAATACGCCGCACTCGTCGCACGGGTCTGCCTCGAGCGATCTGCGGACTCGAGGGCAGCGCAGTTTGCCACGCACAACGAGCTGGTCGGCGGGTTCCGCGCGCATCACGGCCGGGTCGAGCGTCACCAAGGAACAGTCAAACGCGCCGCGCATCGCCGACTTGGAGAAAGCGTGCAAGCAGAAGGTGTGTACAGCGGCTCGACCCGACACAGGGTGGCTTTGACTCACGGAGGTGGACGCGTGCGTAGGACCAAGCGATCCACGCGTTGAAGACGCTGCTGGAGCGGCAGGAGGCCGTGTCGGACGAGAAGCTCAAGGTCATGTCGGCCAAGTACGAGCAGGTGAAGACCATCAACCTCGCGCTGCAGGTTGGTACCTCGTCCATCTTGATCGAAGCAATGGCTGGTGAAGTGCTGACACCTCGTTGCACGACAGACACAGCTGCTGTCTGTGCTGACCGATCTGGAGGAGAAGCCGTGAGCGGCCCGAGTCGGAGAAGAAGAGCCAAGCGGGGTAAATACGATGCAGCGCCAGGTCTGCATTGCCGTCCTATTTAAGTACGCTGCCTTCCTCGCCGGCCGTTCAAGAGAGCCTCCATCCGAACCGCCTCGCCCTCGCTCACTGCTGCGTCTGAATGTTGTACTTGCGCTGCGTAGTGTCCGTAATTATCTATCGTCAATCAATCCGCCTGTGGTGATGGTGATCCAGACCGCACACAAAGATACCGCACCTGCCACTCGTTCGCGCTCTCCTCCTTCTGCTTGATGCTCTCGTTCAGCTGTGCGAGCACCTGCGCGATGCCCTCGCGGTTCGAGGCCACGGCCGGCAGCACCTCCTGCACCGTGCGCTCCACCAGCACGCCGCCCACCATGCGATAAGCCTTGCGGTCCGCCGGCAGCGCCTGCAGGGTCTGCAGCACGCGGTCGTGCTCGGTCGTCTCCACCTCCAGCTCCGCGATCTTCTCGGCCAGCTGCCGCACCTCGGCGCGCATGCTCTTGTACGTCGCGATCACCTGCTGCTCCGTGATGCCCGCGTCCGCCATGGTCGCCTCGCCGCTTTGAGCTGTTGGTCCAGGAAATCGAGCCGCATCCAGGTCAAAGCCGCGAGTTCAATGCGGGACACGTCCCGAATTTAGATCGAGAGCGCTGTATTCGGTTGTGGTAAGGTGGTATCGACCGGTAACGTACAGTCAGGGCCATTGGTTGTTGGCGGACAGGTGGTGCTCGCCCTGTTTGCGGAGGCTTTGGACGGACATTGAGCAACTCCATCGACTCTTCCAAAGACAAGCACCATGCAGAACGAGGCCGGCCAGTCGATCGACATCTACATCCCGCGCAAGTGGTGAGTGGGCGGACGTGTGTTCCTCGTGTGGTTGTGGCAGTGTGCTGACGGCGGATGTGCTCTTGCAGCTCGTGGACCAACCGCATCCTGGCGGCCAAGGACCACGCCTCCGTGCAGATCAACGTCGCGCGCGTCAACGCCGACGGCATCTTCACGGGCGAGTCGGACACGTTCGCGCTCGCGGGCTACATCCGCAGCAAGGGCGAGGCCGACATCGCGCTCACGGAGCTGGTGAAGCAGGCTGACGCCAAGAACTAAGCGGTTGCACAGCTCCATCCCGAGTTGACAGCTTACTGGTTCCACCCCACCACCTCTCGTTCTCACACGGCTGGTTTTGGCTGTCGCGTTGCGTCGACGGGGGTCTCTCGTTCGACCTGCGCGTGCTAGAGTCGGTTGGAAGCGCTATTTCTCTGCGTCGCGCTGAAGTATGCTGATAATATACCGATGTCGATGCTGAGAAAGCAAGAGCCATTGCTGCTGGATGTGTTGTTTCCGATCGAGGTGCACACGATCCATCCTGCTATTGAAGGACACGATAGGCAAAGTTGTCATCCTGGATCTTGTGGGGGATATCATGATCAAGAGTTTTGACAAGAGCTCTGCGTGTTGAATGCTCAGTCTGTTCAATCACGAACAAACTGGCGATACTGTCGTTGCGAGTCAACTATGGCCACGGACAACGGCACTGTAGCAATAATCAGCGAGCCAAAGGTACGTTCCTGTATGGATATCCTTGAGATCCTTCTGTCCATTTACTGTTTTCGCCAACCGCCACCACTGTCCGACTAGTTCCTACCCGACAGCACAGCGATCAACCAGCTACCTCGCATCACTCAGTTCTGCAGAACACAGCACACCAGTTGTGAGACGACCGATCAAAACGGAACGTGCGGCTGCCGAAGTAACACTGCATACCTGCGGGCCACGCTCAACCATGGTCTGCGAAACGACCTTCATGGTGTCGATGTAGCGGTTGATGCAGAGCGCGAGGCAGTTCTGCTGCTTGCCATCGAGCTTGCCGTTCGGACGAGTGATGCACTTGTCGAAGCACTTGGTCTGCAGGTTCTGCGTCAGCTCCTGCAGCGCCTGCTGCTGGACCTCCGAGCGAACCTGCGCGCCATAAGAACGCGTAGCACCGTCAGATCCAACACACAAACAGATCATAGAATACAACACAAAGAGGCGATCCGACTGCCGCGCGCACGCACCCGGGCCAGGAGCTCGTTCTTCTGCTGCGAGGTGAGGTTGGCGGCGTCCATTGCTTCTAGCGTCGGCCAACTTGCGAGTCAAGCGGCCAGCAGCATTCGACCCGCTCGCGCAACATTCCGGCAACAAGGTGATCTCGGTCATCTTCAAAACAGGGTACATCTTTTGCCCAAAACATGGTGCAAGCTCGCATTTGAAGGGTGAGATTGGCGCAAAAAGCCATGGACACTCGACGCCTGACCAAGTTTATGACCAGGTCCGCGCCGCGGGATTACGCACCCGCACCACCGACAGAACCGTTCCTGCCAGCTCGCTAGGCGAACATGCACCCGCCGCTCGAGCGTCCGCACCCAGACTGCCAGCCGGTGGATAGCACCGTTTCAGACTCTGCAGGTTGTGCACCAGTTCATTGACATTTCGCGATCGTGTGGTATGATCCCTGCAGGAGATCGCTGCGCTGCTGCAGTGCCACGAGGAGAACCCGGTGGCCAAGTTCGTGGGCGTGTGCGGCAGCGCCAAGGCCGCGCTGGACAAGTGCTTCCGCAAGGAGAAGGAGAAGAAGCGCGATGAGAACTTCCGCCGCGCCAAGGCCTCGGACGCGTTTGTGCGGCAGAAGATGCGCGAGCGCCACGAGCGAGCGGCCGCCGAGGCCGAGCAGTAGTAAGAGTACCGCCATGTTGAGCCGCTCCCCAGCAGACAATTAACTGCACAAGACGCAATGCAGTGAATCTCTTTAGTTACGACGCTCACGTTGACGAGCGGGCGGCCGCTCGACGGCGCGGACCAATCTATCGGCGGGACGGCGGTGCTCGCTCTCGGTCGCCTCACTGCTTGCTCTCGACGCCCTCGAACAGCTTGTCGCCCGTCGGACGGTCCCACACCGAGTAGCGCGTCGTCTGGTTCCAGTAGTAGAGCTTGCCGCGGTTGTCGAGCGCTGTGCGCCAGTTGCCGAACTGCTGGCCGATCAGTGTCACGTCCTCCTCGTCCGCCTCCGCGACCGGCTTGGCGTCCGCCGGCGGCTGCGGGTGCGCGCTCCACGGGATCGTGCCTTCCATGATGTACTTGGCGTCGACCTTCTCGAGCTGCTTGAGCTCCTTCTTCAAGTGCTCGGCCATGACGGCGGCCACACGCATGCCGGCGGGGGTCTCGTTGTCCAGCAGGTGCTTCGCGATCGCCGACTGGAACACGGCGCCGCCCTCCTTCAGCCCGCGGTCGTACGAGATGCACGCGTTGAAGCACACCTGCTGCACCTCGCCAAGGTGGCGGTTCACCGTCATCTCGGACACGTTGAGGAAGCGGATGCGCACGACCGTCTCCTCCCACAGGCGGTCGAACATGAGCTCCTGCATGACCTTGCCCTCCGTGCCCTCCAGAGCCAGGCGGCGGTGTAGCAGCCACACGTGGGCCACCAGCAGCGCCTGCTGGCCGCGGAAGTTCGGCGGCAGCTGGAGCGCGCGGAAGTACTCGGGACGTGCCGTCTGGTTCACGCAGCTCTGGAACACGCGCGTCGAGTCGCGGTACAGCCGGTCGTCCTCGTTGAAGAAGCCCAGCATCTTGAGCAGCCACCCCCACCGCTCGAGCGAGCCCTGCCGCGTCGTCACGTCGAAGTTAGCCGACCGACCGAGCATCCCGCGGCCCGGCGACGGCGGCGGCATGTCCGTCTCAGCCCACGCGAACTTGCGCGCTGGCACATGAGGCGCCTTCGACTGGAGCTGCTGCGCCGCAGCCGTCGACGCCGAGCGCGCTACCAGTAGCTGAGCGCTCGCTCGGGGGTGGTGCACCAGCGCAGATGCCGCGAGGGACCGCCGTGCCCGCGCTCCGGCCGCCGAGGCCACCCGCGCAGTCGCCGAGTGCATTTCTACGACCGCCACTTTCTGGTGTGTGTGATTGGGAAGCGCCGGTGCCCACCCAGCAAAAGCGTCAACCACATGAAACCCGTTATTTCACAATTACGTGTAAGGTATATATATATGAATGCAACCATTTTGACAAACAATCAGCACTTATGCGATAAAATTGTAAAAATGAAAAGCAATAATGGAGGCTGCCTCGGTCGCCAGCCAATCAATGCCGCAGTCGAAGCGACGCAGCCAGCAGTAGAAGAATGGGACGCAAGCAGCGGCACTCGGCGCGCACGGGCGACGGCGGCGGCGAGCTGCGCGCGCGCAAGCGGCAGCTACAGGAGGCGGAGCGCGAGAAGGACGCGGCGGAGCTCACGTTCTTCGACGACCCGTCCGACAAGGAGAGCGAGAGCGACGCTGGCGCTGGGTCCGAGTCGGAGGAGGAGGAGCAGGAAGTGCTGGAGCTCGCGGAGGACGATGAGGACGACGAGTCAAGCGGAGAGGAAGAAGGCGAGGGAGACGAAGATGACGCCATGGACGGGTTTGACGCAGAGGAAGAGAAGAAGAAGATCCTGAAGATGGACGGCAAGTGGGGGAAGTCGCGCAAGAACTTTTACTCCGCTGACACGGCCGAGTTCGAGCTTGAGTCGGACGAGGAGATCGCCAAGGACGAGGAGGACGCGGCGCTCGAGCTGCAGCGCAAGCAGGCAGGTCTGGTGGACGACGAGGACTTTGGCTTCGACGATCAGGAGGAGGAGGATGAAGGCGAGGAGGAGGAGGAATCAGCAGGCGATGCGGAGCCGATGGACGACGAAGACCTGGTGGGTGAGCAGCTCGCGGACATTGCGACGCTCGCGGACGACGGCGAGGGCGGTGCCGCTGTCGAGCACGTGCAGCGCGACTTCTCCAAGCTGTCGAAGAAGGACAAGCTCCAGATTGTCAACCAGTACGTCTGCTTGTGTGTGATACAAAAGTTGTGAATGATCTTGCTGACTTAACAACGTGTGTCTGTGCAGGACGGCGCCTGAACTGCTGGGACTGATGTCCGAGCTGGAAAAGACGATGGCGGCGCTGAACGACGTAGTGACGCCGGCGATCCTGAAGCTCAAGCTCGTGCGGCGGCGCACGAACACGTACAACAAAGGGCTGCAGTACCTCGTGACCCGGCAGAACCTGCTGCTGAACTACTCGGCCAACATCTCGTTCTACCTGCTGCTGCGTGCTGAGGGGAAGGACGTGAAGAACCACCCCGTGCTCCAGCAGCTGCTCGCACTGAAGAAGCAAATGAACAAGATGGAGGCGCTGGACGAAAGTCTCGACGCCCAACTGCAGGATCTGCTGACGAAGGAGTTCCCGGAGGAGGAGCCTGCGCCGATTGACGATGGCATGGACCAGTTCTTCGGGAAGGCGGCAGCTTCAGCGAAGAAGGTCAAGCGATCGACACAAGTGGAAGTGGCCGTCGCGCCAGCCAAGAAGCAGAAAAAGAGCGCCGGCAGCTCGGTGTCTGCGGCGGAGCGTGCTGAGGCCGAGCAGTTCTACGAAGAGGCGGCACGCAGCCAGGCAGCGCTCGCGCAGGCCAAGCAGGCGTTCTACACGCACGAGAAGCCCGAGCTTGCCTCGAGCAGCGAGGACAGCGACGCGGAGGACGGCAAGCGCGGCGCGTCGTACCAGATCATGAAGAACAAGGGTCTGACAGCGCACAAGAGCAAGCTGAACCGGAACCCGCGCGTGAAGAAGCGTCTGCAGTACCGCAAGGCTGTCATCCGGCGGAAGGGCCAGGTGCGCGACGTGCGCGTGGGCGAGAGCGGCAAGTACGGCGGCGAGACCACGGGTATCAAGTCCAACCTGTCGCGCAGTCGCAAGATCCGCAACTAGTCTGGACGTGCGGTGCAGTGGCAATAGACGCGATGTTCTCTCCAATACCATGTACATATCGGACGATTTGCCTTGCACTGGTGATTGATTGGCTTCACAGTGGATACTGCAAGCGGCTTGATCCGACCGTTGACGAAGACGATAGCGAGTTGTCAAGGTGCCGATTAAGATGTATTTCGTGTCCGTCAACTGACTGCAGCACCTCGCCGGCAACAGGTATTGCAACCGTCTACGCGTTGACAGGCGGCTCCCACAGCTTGTGCTCTGGATGCGCCAGACGAAACCAGTCAGAGTAAGCATTGCCATCATGGAAGCAGATCAGAACACGCACCGAGGTAGACGGGGATGACGCTGAGCTCGTCCTCGGCCTGCTCGATCAGCTCCTCCAGCTGTCCGCAGTTGATCTCGCGCTCGATGACGCTCTCCTACTCACACCAGCATCAGCTCCTCTCTTCGAAAGCACAAAGGCGCTCGCACAGTTCGCACCTCCTCGTTCTTCTCGACGACGCCGAGGCGGTAGTTGGTGATCCGCTCGACGGCGTCCTTGTACGCGGCGGCCTCGTTCGGCAGCACCTGAGCAGATAGTACGACAACATCAGCTGGTGGCAAAGGTTGAGCCTGACAGGTTCGCACCGCACCTGGATCTCACGCAGCGTGCGCTGGTAGAGCTTGATGAGGTCCTGGCGCGCGTTCGGGTTGACCGGCAGGCCGACAATCCCCGTCGTGGTCTTGGTCACCGCCATGCGCAGCACTCGCGAGGCACGGAACATGCTTGCTGCTGCTGGCCGCTCGTTCGTTCAGACCCGCCGGAATGCTGAGGGAGCTCTCCTGGCTGCGATTCAATTATGTGTGTGCGGATGTCAATTCCGAAATGAATTGGTTATGTATACAGTATCTTGCTCAAATAAAGGATCGCTTTCGCCTCATCCGAGCAGCAACAGATAAAGCGGTGATCAGCGCAAGCGAAGCAGCATGGCGGGCAATTTCCCAGGCAACAGCAGCCTCATCCAGCAACTCGACAGTACGGTGACGTGAGATGGTATGTGGAATAGCGGGGGTGGCACTGTGACGTCGCGCTGGGATCGTCCGTGGCTGCAGAGCAAGTGCTGATGGTGCTGCGCGACGGCCGCCACCTCGTGGGTTATCTCCGGAGCTTCGACCAGTACTGTGCGTGGACAACTGTGTGCTTTCAATCGGTTGTGGCGACATCACGGCGGTTGTTGACCGCTGTTGTCGACGGTTTGGCAGCGAACATCATCCTGGAGGACACGTACGAGCGCCACGTCGCTGGGGGACTCTTTTGTGACATTGAGCTCGGCTTGAACATCATCCGGTACGAAGTTCGCGTCGTCTGATGGTTGAGTTGTCTGGCTGGGCCTTTTATCCCAGTCGGGTTGTTCTGCGTACTGATTCATTGAGCTGTGCTTGTGGCTGTATCGTTCGTTGGTGCAGTGGGGACAACATTGTGCTGCTCGGCGAATTGGTATGTTTATCGACGCTTTGACCGTTTGACGCTGGGGATGATACTCATTGTGTGGACAACGGGTCATCGGCTGAATTGTGCAGGACGCGGACAAGGAGCGCGACCAGCCGCACATGAAGCGCGTGGAGCTCGAGGAGGTGCTGGAGGCCGAGGAGAAGCTGAACAGCGAGGGCGGGTCGAGCGTCCGCCAGCAGTGGGACTTCGAGGTGCCTACCGACTAAATAGACGGCTCCGTGTGCCTTGTGGCCGTGCACCGATTGCGCGTTCATGTTTTGTGCGATGTGGTTGCTCGCCTTGATCCACAGGGTTCATGCATGATCCCGAGTTGCCACGCATACTCGTGTGGCCCACACTAGGAAACGCAAATTACACGCCGTATCGTACGCAGCCCAGTTCCGTGTGGCTCTTGCGGCCAGCCTCGCGCTCCGTGCGCGTAGCCTCGTGTCTACTAGGCGAATTGCCGTTCGGAGGCGCAGCTCGCGGGGTCAGCACACGCCCCAAGTCCTCGTACGTCGGCTCTAATCCTATTTGCAAACTGAGGCGGACTCAGTTGAAGAGCGACATTCGTGTATGTGGCTGACAGCGCGTCGCTGAACACGAGTCGCCTGTACGAGGCAATCGTCGTGACCGCCTGCGTCTCGATGTGGATGAGCAGCATCAAGGTCGCGCAGCTCTACGTTTGGCTCATCTCGTCGTGCAACCTGATCGTCCGGATTGAGCCCGGTGCTGACTACCTCGAGCTTGTGGCCACGAGCGGAGCCATTATGAGCGCGTCCGCGTCCGCCAACTTTTTGGCCAAGCTGCTCTGCGACCGTGTCATGACGGAGATCGCCTCGTGCCGCTAGGTATGCTACAATGGTACTCTATAATCTGACTCGGATCGGATGTTCGAGAAGAGTTCCTCACGTGCTCTCTATTTGTATGAGCAGACGAGGTCGTGCGCGTGATGGTGGTGGGCGGGATGGCCAAGAACAAGGACTGGTTAGCCAACCATCCGGGTTATCCATCGCGCGAGCTCAGTGCGCTCGATCGATTGAGGGCGGCTCACCCGCTCGCATACACTTGGCGAGGTCCGTACCAGTTCGGACTGGGCGGACGGAAGCCAGAGCTGGACGTGGCGATGGGCGACTAGGCGAACCGCAAGGCGCTCGAGCTGTTGCTGCAGGGCGAGCCGCTCGTGGTCAAGAAGATCAAGCAGGGCAAGAAGCGCTCGCGGCAGTAGCAGATTGAGGCAAGTGGGTACTGTACAGACAGGAGCGGGTAGAGCACGGCGCCGGCGATGGACAGGTAGACGCACAGGCCGACGCTCCAGCACTTGCGGCCGGTCGAGTTCTCACTACAGCGACTGAACTGATCCTTGTAGGAAGTCGTGTCGAGGATGACGCGGAAGACACCAATATACCAGACGACGACGATGACAAGGTACGAGACACCGACGAGCACGCACATATGAATCAGGTAGCGGTTGGCCGCCGTGTGGTGCGCGGGCGAGACGACGCGCACGACCCAGACGTTGGCCAGGATGGCCAGGCCTGTGAGCGCCGCCATAGCGAACTGCAGGAACGCCATGGCTGCACCCAGTACACCTGCATGACTTGGCAGTACTGCTTGTGCAGCTCACCGACCACGGTCGAGCAGAACGGCCGAGCTGCTCTGTGCACACACACACAAGAGATAAGTACATAATCCAGCAACGCTCGGAGCATTGCAAATGCGGAGCGCACCACTGCGACGCGAACGAGTCGGCGCCAGTGGGTTGAATCGGAACCCAGAGCGAGTTGCCCGGGTCGAAGGTCGCGTCGCTCACGTGCTCGGTGTAATTGAGCCAGAACCTCACGCTCTGCGCGTAGTAGACGTCGCTTCCGATGCTGGTCCGTTCGCCCGACTACGTGAGCCAGAGCGGCATGAGCGCCATATACCACGTGAGACCGCCGCACGCCGCCGCCGGCGCGGTCACGCACAGGATGTACTACTTGGGGACGCCGCCACCGGTCGCGAAGAGCCGCTTGGGACCCACGCCGAGGCCCAGCGCCGCCTTGCGCTTCTGCACTTGCACGAACGCGAACACGCGCTGCTTGTGCGCGACCGCCCGCGCGTCGCCCCTGCCTGCGCCAGCGGGCCACGAACGGAAATGCGTGTGCAGCGTGTTGCGGATGTCGTCGCGCGAGACGCCGGCCAGCGCCGCCGCGGGCGACACCTTGGCCGCCGACGCATCCATGCTCTCTTGGTCAGATTGCTACTTGCCTGCGATTGGCGCCGCTTCAAGGTGGAAATATAAAATGAGAGAGTCCCTACTGTATCCAATTTAGTGCATTCGGGCAATTTTATTTCAGATATAACTAGCGCAAATGTGGTTAATTAACCATGATTGATATATTATAGGGCTATACATTTGAAGAGGCTATCTCTACGATTGGTTTAAATTCGTCTTATTAGTGGGCTTTGGCGAGCTGATCCCGCGCGTTGATTCGTCTATAAACGGCATTTTCCGATTAGCCTGCCGGCGCCCGGCAGGCTAATCGCTGATTCCTTATCTCAATAGACCATTTATTTTAACACCAAGAAAGTACATACATGCTTAGGTTTGTTCTGCCACACAACATTTGTGCCAAAAACATGTTGATTTCCATTGTAATGTGGTGTGGCAGAGAGTGACCCTTGAAATTACAGGATTATACTTAGTTAAGATAATTGCGCGACTAGCTAACCGCATGTTTGTGCCAAACTGAGGACCCTGGCGTGTCGTGCTCGGCGGCAGCTAATCCGGCGGACGAAAATAACAACCAATCCGTGGCGCGTGTGGCAGCAGAAAATCGGAGTTTGATGAACAATAGCCAATCCGACATGTCAATTTCGGTTGCTGGTTGAGGGTATTAGCCAATCCGCGCAGATCAAGTCGGCGGCTAATAGGTGGCAGGATTTTAACACAATCAAGTACTCTGGTGTCTAGGTTCGCGTGCACACCTGCGGAAGTCTATGCTGGGTGTTTATGCTAGTGTTGATCACCCACACAGTTTTTTCCTAAGTGCGTAGATTTTGCCCAGCAGTCAGATGTGACGGTTGGGTTTTACTTCCGCGAAGGGTCCCATATACAGTCGATCCTCCGTTTTTCGCGTCTAATAGTATTATATATCCTTACATATATTATGTACTAAATTATACAGTGCATAATTATTTCGCTTAACCTACCTGAAAGCAATGAATTACTCTGTATTTATGATCTGTACCACTTTCGCGAAAAATGGAGGATAGGCTGTACGCCGGAACGGTCTCGACCTCTGCTTGTGCTAGCGGACTCAGTGCAAGTTGCAACAAAGCGCAGTGCTCACGAAGGCGCGCGGCAACGATGAATCGTCCGGCTTCGAGCAGCTCTTTCTCCCCGAAAACGAAGAAGATGTGCAGGATGAGGTGGAACAACGATGGACCCAACGATTCGATCAGCTCGATGAGCGTCTTGCTGGATTGGTTGACAACACATGGAAATTATGCTCGATGGCGCGGAGGTGAGAACCTGAAGGGTGAGACGAAGGCGGTTATTGCCTCTCAGATCGCCACACTCATGACAGAAAGCGGGATTATTTCTAACAGAAAGCCCAAAGACATCATTAACATGATTGGCCGACTGGAGCAAAGCTATCGCGAAGCTGTTGATTTCCTGAGAAACCCAGGCGGTGGTATCACAAACGAGGCCTCCCTGAAAGAAGTCATCAAGGCTCGATGTCCTTACTACGATACCCTCAAGGACGTGTTCGAGGATCGGCCATCGTCGCGGCCCTTATTTACAAGCGATGATCTCAGCGCCACAAACTCCTCCTGTGTCGGAGTTGGAGGCGACATCTCGGACTCGAGAATGGCAATGCTGGAATCAGGGAGGATGTCATCGTCCTCAGAACAGAGGAAAGAGAGCAATATCCCGGGGAAGCACAATATCTCAAAACGGCCGGCATGCTCCAGCCTGTCCAATAGTACTCTCTCCAGCACTCGAGAGACCGAGCAGGCCAGCAACAGACAGTTTCAGCAGGAGAAGATCGAGTTGAAGCGCAAGAATTTGCTGCAGACAATCAAGCTAGGGGAACGCCGCTTGAAATGCATCGAAGAGGAGTCAAAATGCCGTGTGCAGGCGCAGGTCAAAAAGGAGGCTTTCGAGGAGCGCCGCCTGAAATGCATCGAAGAGTCAAAATGCCGTGTGCAGCTATTGCAGGCCAAAAAGGAGGCTTTCGAGGAGCGCCGCCTGAAATGCATCGAAGAGGAGTCAAAATGCCGTGTGCAGCTATTGCAGGCGCAGGCCAAGCAGGCCAAAAATGAGGCGCGGCGTGCGGAAATGACATTGAAGGTGGAACTAGCTCGCAACCGTAAGCGTTTGAGAGATGAAGGAGTACCAGAAAGTGAGATCGACGAGCTGTTTCCGTTGCACTGATGCATCTATTCCACTCGCTGACGGGGACGATACTGTACAAGCGGTTGAAGCAGTCGTAGATCATCGGACGCACTTCACGATCCAGCATGATGGACAAGAGACCGGCAGCTCCATGTTGAACTCTCGACTTGAAATGCATTTGAAGCAACGGCTGGAACACTTTCAGCAGCAATGCAGCATCTTTGAGCACCTGTACGGGCTGATCGACTGAAGATCTCGGTCGTGTCGTCGGCATTGGAGTCAGCCTTAGCCGAAGCTCGCTTAGGAACGTCAGATACGGGTGATGGTAGTAATGCAAGCCGTTGTCGCCTGCGATCCACCTTCCTTTGCCGTTCAAAAAGAGCTTGCTAGTCGCCAGCTCGGGCTTGGTGAGCTCTTGCTTGAGTTTGGAACGGGTAAGTCGGAAAGCGAGGCGAGACACGCGGCCGAGAACGCGTTTCCAGACTGCGATCATGTGGTCCTGGACGCGGACTTGAGCGGTTGCACTCGAATTCCCAGTGATCACAGCAGAATACGATGACAGCCTGCTCGTTTTTGCCGACACAAACGCGAGGAACCCGCCAGACTCGTGCTGCATCTGGTTCGCTTGCGCGCGGTGTTCCGTCGCGAACACGCCGAGGCAATGGTCCAATATGGCAGTCATTGCTCGGTCGCTCCTCTCGCTGGCGGAAGGTTCGTCGAGGCCAACATCCAGCACAGTCAACATCGCGCTCGCAACTAGCCAAGATGCCATGCATTCTGGAGAGGATGGCTGTTTAGCCGGGCCGTCTATCGACATCGGTGCTTGTCGCTCGGCACTCCCAACCCACGCCACCAGCGACAAGACCACAGGCTCGAACGCTCGTGAGGCCGCGAAGTCGCACAACCGCTGGATCTGCTCCAAGAGACTGAGAAAGTCTTCATCACCAGTCTTGGCTAGGCTCGATTTCTCGCTCAATGCTTCACTTGGCGGATGTGATCGGAGATAGGCGCTTGCGCTATCCGCATGAGTGGCCATGAAGGCATGCAGCGATCGCTCAAGCTCGGCGAGGACCCCATCCGCGGTATCCATTGTCGCCACTTTTGGGCAGCACTGCTGCTGTTGCAGGTTCTCAGCTCGCCGATCCTTCATGGGTCGAACCCGGAAATGACCAACGGCAAACCGATGCAACCAAACGCCTCTTGGCTTCGTTCGCCTCGTTGATTGGCCCCACCTTCGGGATACCCACCCAGTCATGAACAACATTGGTCACAGCAACCGGGAGCGACAGCCGGCCGCATTGCCGACCGCCGGGCTTTCGCCACTCGTTCAGCTCCTGCCGACAGGATACCGAAACATCCAACCGCTCCAGAAGGGCCAAGGTTGGCACACAAATGGCCGACAGAGACGCGTCAAACCGTCGTCGAGCGGAGCGACAGCTTCGCCCATTCGATCTCCAGACCGCGTCGTCTTCCCAGCAATCCCATGCTACTACGAGCGGGAGCAGCTTGGTCCGGCCGAGAGCATTTTGACAGACCAAGACGATCGCCAAGAGGGAGAGCAGTGCGATCTCGATCCCGACTCAGACTGCACAAATTGGCCCCAGACGCAGAGCGATGAGGGAGTGGCCGAGGCGACCTTCCGACCAGCGGTGCACCGGGCGTGGCAGCATGGCGAGCCGTCCCTATCGATGCCGACGACGCCAACGCCTCCTTCAGCTCCCCGCCGCCCGTCGAGTAGTGTCGGCACTCATGGCAACGCGTATGGTTTTCGGACGTGGACGTTCGCGAATTCGCTCGCTGGAGGGGTGAACAACAACGGCAGCTCATGACCCACCACTCCGTCAGCAGCTTCGGTGAAGATGGTCAACGACCACTCGGAGTGGCTCGCGCATCCGGTCTTGTCTCCTGATGACAGCCAGGATGTTTCACACCCTGACCCCGCATTGATGCAGCAGCTGAGGCAGGAGTTCACTGAGCGCACACTGCACCACAAGGTTGACAATGACGGCTATCACCGCAAGATGCAGCGCAAGTACAATGAGTACAAGATGCTGCGCGACCACCTCGCACAGATTGAGCTCGGCTTTCCGAGGTCAAATGCGTGCGAGACGACGCACGGCCTGCAGCCGCTTAAGTGGAGCAGCGGTTAGCATTCAGCGGAATCGCCAGCTCTGTCGACCAGCTCGAACTGGAGGACAAATCGCCAAGTTCGCTGCAGTCTCCAAATCCAAAGTCCAAGGTTGAGTCCAAGGGCGACCTCGATGGTGCTGGGCGATACTGAGAAGAGCTTCAAACTGGAGCGAGCGCTGGCCACCATCACGCGCCGGCTGGTCGATACGGAAACCCAGTCGGCAGATCAACGAGTGGAGATGCAACGCCAAGTCGACATACTCGAGGCCAATCTCGCATTGGACCAAACTGCCAGCACAGAGCTTGCATGACAGCTTCTTGAAGCTATGGCCAGCTTCAAGCGAACCGCGGACGAACTTGTGGACGCGTGAGCCGAGCAGAATCGAGCGCGAGTCCAGCACAGCCGCGAATTGAAGCAAGCGCAGCGTGGAATCTATCAACTCATGACTGACAGGCTACCCAGTGAGCTGCAGGGCCAAGCTGAGCAGCTTGTGCGGGAGCTTCGCAAACGAATTCCACAACACAAACTCAAGTAGCTTTCCGAGAGAACCCTAACGGCTGAGACCGATCGCCTACGACGGGCAATCGAGACACAGCAGCAGCAGCTCGAGCAGGATCTGTTGAGAGGGTCGCTCAATACTCGCTTGGCGTTGAGTTGTGAAAGCATACCGAGGATTCTTCCGCGCGAGACTGTGCTGTTTCACGGCACCAGAGCAATTGGAGGTCAAGTCTTCTAGCTGCAGACGCTTTACGAAGAATCAAGTGACTTCTAGTGTTGGCTATGAGAGCTATACAAGCGGCCTCAGCATGCACTTTATTACGTTTGAGCCGAGCACATCACATGCAAAAGTCCATCATCCTTGCTGGCAATCTCGTTCGCTGTCAATATTGTCTCATCGACATACTCGCCTTCGCTGCTTCACGTGTTTTCACAGGCTATGACTTATCATTCAGGATATTGTGGATGACAACTGCAGCGCGAAACAGCAGAACGATGCGCCGGAGATCGTCAATGCTGCGGATACCGATTCTCACACCTTTGAAAAACTGACAACGAGACTTGATCCTTCCAATGCAGTGCTCAATGCGAGCGCGAGGTTGTCGCAACCTTCGGTTAAAAAGCACTTGCTCTGGAGATAAGTCCGCGCCGGGAAGCTTCTTGTATGATGGTATCAAGTGCTGGGACGGACTAAAGGCGGAATCTCCAATTAGGAACTGAGTGCTAGAAAAGTAGGTGGTAGGATCACGAAACAGTGCAGCGTTTCGCCACACTCGGTTATCATGCGCTGAGCCAGGCCATCCAACAAGAACGTAGGTCACTCGGGTCGTGTCGTCGCAACACATAAGAGCATTCAATGCATAACACCCTTTGCGTGACATGTAATCTTCGGCATGGATCTTCGGCTTGAAAGCAAGCGGCAGCAGAGTGCCATCGAGAATTCCAATACAATTCGGTAGATCATACTGAGCTTGAAAGCGATCTGCAATTACTCGCCGCTCTTCATCACCTGGCCAGTTGACGACCTTGCTGTACAAGGAATTGAGCAAACCAGTCATCCGTTCAATGTACCGATAGCACGTCCCAGCAGCGATTTCGAATATTGACCCCAGATACTGGACGCTCGCGTCTGACCCGTACGTCCCAATGTACCTCATAAAAACCATCAGTTGCACCTCTGTGCTCGCAGGTGGCCTCCCCCTAGTCTCGAGCACGAATTCATCGCTGTGCTCGAGGAGCGCAACCAGTCGGTGGAATGCTGGCCGATCCATTCGGAAAGATCGCAGGAACTCACGGTCACTGCACCTCCACAAATACCAGCCAGCTTTGGTAGCGTGGCGAGGTTGCTGGAGCCGTGGGCAACTATAGCGCGAACGCAGCAGTTGCTGCACATGGAGAAGCAGCGCGATGTCGAGGATGTCTTCGTCGTCATCATTCACGTCACACACGAGCCGAGTATACTTCCAGAAGAGCCGGTGATGGAGGAGGGCGGCATATGTGTCGATCAGTTTCGCACGGCGTGACTTTCGTGGCATGACTTTCGCACTAGCGGCGGGGGAGGGGGGGTGCCTCTTCACACCGTGCCCTTTCCGTCTAACCCTCGTACCCCCTCTCGTACCCTCTCTCGTACCTTCCCACTCATGCGACGAGCCAACACGCACTCTGGTGGTGACCTGGACGGTCATCTGATTCGCGCCAATTCAGCATGATCGCCATTCAAATCGCTCTGCTAGTCGCGTGGCTCGCGGCCTTCGTCGCCGCCATGGCCACAGCGATCTGCGTGAGTGTCCGACAGACAGACAAGGCCGCGTCGAGCGTTCGCCTTGAGGAGGGCGATGCCGCGCTGCACTCGGAGGTGCAGAGGCTTCGCAAGCAATTGGAGGCTCAAGAGGCACAGCTGCAGAGCAAGAACCGGCAGCTGCAGCACAAGGACCGACAGTTAGACGGCGTCAGACGAGCGCTGTCGGTCAAGAAGCAGAAGATGGACGAGATGGACGGTCAAATTGGGTATTTGTTCCAGGTCATCAAGGAGAACAGCTACATCTACCGCCATCAGCAGCACAAGATCGAGGCGAGCCTCCAGTGCGCGGAGAAAGCACTTGCCAGCAAGAACCAGGAGCTCGCGCTGGTGCGTGCCGAGCGCGATCAGCTCTGCGAAGATCGCGATAAGTGGTTCCGTCTCGAACTCGCTGTGCTTCGTGCGGAAACTGCGAGCCTGAGCTCGTCGTCGACCATTGGCAGCGCGCGCAGCGCGGCGGCGACCTTGAGCAAGACAGACTTCGAGTCAGGCCGCGGGCTGCGGACCTGGCAGGAGGTGACCAACACGCGGGACGCGACCCAGTGGCCGACACACTTTGCCGAGCACCTGGTCGAGGACGAGTCAATGTAGACGCTGTGCCAAATGTGTCTGCGCGGCTGAAGCATGGATAGCGGAACGCGGCAGTGCCACGGCAAATGACAGGTGGACGCAGCCACGGTCAATGGGCCGGCATGATCGTGTGAATGGCATACGACGAGGTGAAGTGGCGCAGCGATGCGATCGCGAGCGGTGTCGCGCGCTTCGCGGGACTTTCTCGGCTGGCCAACGTCGGCGTGTTCAGAAAGCTTCTACTCGAGTGTTCGCTGCTCAACCACGCAAGCAAACGCACAGTGTACGCGCGTGTGCCGCTTTAGGACACGCTCGGGCCGGACGCCGTCCCCTTCATCGTCCACCACACGGAGCTGACCATGGTGGTCTGCGGCCAGAACCAGTTTCACATCGTCACACCACGCTGCAGTTCGTCATGCAGTTTAAACCCGTGACGCACTAGCAGCGCCACCAGGCCGCAGCCAAGAACCTCGTGCTCAGGTCGCTCGCGAACATTGAGCTGCTGGGCAAGGCGGCCCTGCTGCCTGCCAACCTGCCGCTCCGTCAGACGTGTCGACGCCCTGCTACACGCCGGGCACGCCGGGCGACCCGATGGGCGTCGTGCTGCTGCACCGCAACTTCGCCATCGTCGGGGTACTCGACGAGGAGCGGCTCGCGATCGACACGACCGACGCGCACCTGTCGTACCTTCCACTGTCGCATGTGTTCGACCGCGTGGCGCTCACCGCGCTGCTGTGCAACGACGCCGGCACTGGCTTCTACCAGGGAGACGTGCTCTTCTTGATGGAGGACCTGACCGAGCTCACCCCGACCATCTTCGTCTCGGTACGGCGGTTGTACAACCGCGTGTACGACAAGATCTCACAGGGCTCAAGAGGCTGCTGTTCGACCAGGCGTACGCGACCAAGAAGGCCGCGCTGAGCGTGTACAGCAGCTGCGCGAGCCAGCGGCTCGTGGTGGCGTCGTCCTTGAGCGCCTCGTCGAACGTGTGATTGCGCAGCGCGTCGGGCAGGCACTGGCGCAGCGACTCCTTGGCGCGCGGGTTGTCGGCGAGCCGCAGGTAGCATCGGATGATGTGCTTGAGCAGCCGCGGCGCCGGCGCCTCGACGAGCACGGCCACCATCTTGGAGAGCACAGTGGCGACGGCGTAGAAGCGCTCGGGCGTGTGGTAGATGTAGGTGAGCCACATGTCGTCAAGCAGGATCTTCTGCACGTTGAAGGTGGCCACCGTCTTGGAGAGCTCGCTGCCGGCCTCCATGATGCGCAGGCACAGCGGGATGATCTCGGTCTACAGCAGGAAGTTGATCACGTCCGAGTCGTCGATCTGTCGGACACACGTACACACCACATACAAACATATAGACAATTACACACATGTCAGGATGTCTAGTACAATCAAAACCTTCACGGACCTTCAGAACCTTCATGGCCTTCAGGACGCACCTTGACGAGCGCGCCGATGACGCCCAGATTCGTGAGCCGCAGGTACTCGAACAGCCGGTTCTTGCTCACCGTGTTGAGGAACGGGTACAGGTACAGCGGGATGTGGGCTACGCATGCCAAACACAGACAGATCCTTGCGTCAGTAAGCTTCCCCCGTAAGCCTAGCGACCAGCCCTGTGTCGCAGCGCCACCCACCGTTGAGGAAGTGTGTGCGCGTCTCGGCGTGCGAGGCGACACACTGCAGCAGCGCGAGCGCGTTGCAGACGCGGTTGGAGGCGTGCGCCGTGAGCTGCGGCGGCGACAGCAGCGGGTAGATGCTCACGATCTCCTGCAGCAGCGCGGCCACCGTGCCGAACGAGTGCCACAGGATCGGCGCCAGCTCGGGGAACTCCTCGCGCTTCTTGCTCAGCTCAGCAGCGCCGACTCGCGCTGCTCGGGCGACGACAGCTCCAGCACCAGCGGGTACAGCTGCTCGGGCCTTCCATGGCCATCTCGATCTCGGGTGATCGAATGCGGAGAATCAAAATTTGTATGACTGACCGACGGAACTAAGAATGCTCTCTTATGTACGAAAAGTATAGTCGCGGGTAATAATCAATTGGCGTACATTTAAAACTAAGCAGTTATTGACCGCGATGATTATACAGCATTCGCAGTCGATAGAGAGCTGTATAAATCGCTGTCAAAAGCAAATTTGGCTCGGATCGACTGCTGCCCGCGTATGAAAAATGAAATATTTGGAAAATACCCAAAAGAGAGAAAGATGTATACCTAATAATGGAGCATCAATTATTGGACGAAAAGACCAGCCGTGTCGAACGCGGACGCGGCTGTTGCGGACCTCTCGTTGCGGGGTTTTGGTGGTGTCGCCCTTCCAAATCGGAGCCGCGGCGAGGTGAACAGCAGTAGGCAGGCAGGCAGGCGGTGACCATGGCGGACTCCAAGGCGAGCAAGCTGCCGTCCACGGACAACACGAGCCTGCAGTGCGCGGCGCGCATCCTCGGCTATGAGTGCGCGGACGCGAACCTCGCCTTCCTGCGCTGCAAGCAGAACGACGCCAACCCTGCGGCGTGCCTCGCCGAGGGCGAGAAGGTCACGGCCTGCGTCCTCAAGACGTGAGTGGGGCGTTTTGGACGCGGCAGATCGGTGTTTCGATCCCCTCCCCCCCCTTTGGAGAGGTGTCTGACTGACTGTTTGTGGGGCGGGCGGCAGGCTTCGGGAGGTCGAGTCTGGTTGCGGCGAGGCGTACGCGGCGTACAAGAAGGCGCTCAAGAAGAACTGGCACCAGATCGACGAGACGCGCAAGGAGCAGGCTGCACTGGAAGACTGCTGGCGAAAATTCAAGCAGTACGAGGTGAGGGACCCGCCGAGCTTCTCCTGGATGAGTGAGGGTTGATGTTCTAACGACATCGTGTGCTCTGGACGCTGCAGAACTGAGGCTTGGCGAATCGAGTCGCCGGTCTCAGCTGGACGTGCTGCAATGAACGAGCGGGACAGGACACAGAAGGAGAGTTGGAGCCGCACAGGAGCAGGGGGATCGATACCGTGCCTTAGATGCGACGACACCCCCCTTAGTTGCCCAGTGGCTTGAATTGAAAGAAGCAAACACATTGGGAGCCTGCGTAATGTGTTGTGTCGAGTTTCGAGGCTGTTCCCCACGACAGCGACCCATTCCTTTAGACTCGGCAAGCGCTGGCTGAGGTCATTGCTAGCGAGGGTTCCATCCATCCGTCCATCTTAGCTTGGAGCGTGCTTCAGTCCCTTGGAAACGATTTGTGTCCAAGCCAACACTTAAAACTAGGCGATACCAGTCGGCACCTCCGACACAGCTATCTGATCCATTCACGGTGCTCTACACGTCCAAACTACATCTAAGTATGCTTGAACGGACCGCCACCGACGCCAGCGTCAACGCAGGGCTCAGCGTCCGCCTGCTCCGTCAAACTCGTGGGAGGAGCGGCAGCCGACGTCGCCGATTCCGACGACGCAACTGCCGAACCCTCAAAGCGACCGCGGTACGCCCATAGACCGATGGCCGGGTTTGACACGTAGAAGAATCGTTCCCCAGTCGTCTCGTCCACGTTCCAGCCGTCCTTGAGCTTGTCGACAGGGTACTTGGCTCCCATTTCCTTGAGGTCGCCATAGCTGAAGCCGACCCCCTCCACTTCTTCCTTGCTCAGATGTCCTGGACAGTACGTGATCTTGAATCGTCCCTCCGACGACCCGTGAATCAAATGAGCGGCGGCGCTCAGATTCTTCATCAAGTCGCGGTTGGCGTTCAGGTGAGCGAGAACCTCCTGCTCGTCGAGACCACCAATATACAAGCACAAATGATCAGAAACTCCCACGACTCTCAACACACGACACAATCACTCGCAATACCCACCGGTGTTGTGCGGTACCCGTACTTCCGGATCAGCTCGTCAATGCGGTCGTCTTCGCCGAAGCGATGCACTCCTGGCGCCAACACGATCAGCTCTCCCCCATCCGAGATCGCCATGCGTGTCCGGTAGATGCTCTTGTTGCCGAGCCAGGTCGATTTGAACTCCTCAGGGTCCAGATACACGACCACCTTATCCAGAGGAGCGTCGAGCAGCTCAAAGTTGACTTCGAGCGACAGCTCCGCCGCCTTCATGAAGCATTCCTCATCGTCTCCGACGAACACTCCTCGGGTCACTAGATTGCCGTTGGTTCTGCAAGTTGCAGAGCAACAAATACAAGTCAGAACCACATTGTTGGTGACACAAGCATCATCAGTGGACAACGAACCCTCGACCAATGACAGTCAGCATGTAGACAAGCGGCAGCTTGGTGAGGAAGTGGGTGGACGCGTAGTTGAGCACGCGCCGCAGCGGGTTGTCAGCGCGTCCCATCATGCGCTCCATCCCGTAAACGGCGCCAATAAAGTGCGAGAAGTTGATGGCCTCGCTTCCGCCGGTGCCGACAAAGATGTTCTTGTTGTAGTTGGCCATCCCCATGACCTCGTGTGGCACGACTTGGCCGATGGAGAGAATGAGGTCGTGGCCGCCATCCCACAGCTGAAGCATCGTTGCTCGTTAGTTCCGATGAGCTGTTGAGATACCTACAGCAGCCGTCAACATCACGAACCTTGGTGTTGATCTGCGCCGGCCACGGTTCGTTGACCTTGCCGTCGCTCGCCTCGCGCACCAGCTCTGCCGGAACGTGGCCGATTGTGACCACGTCGTTTCTGATGAACCATACCAACACATTCGATATCACCACGTGGTTCCATACTGCCAAAGGCACCACAAACCGCTCATACCTCCAGTCGTGCACGCGGAAGAGGTCCTTGGGGATATCGCCGTACATCTGCCAGCCACACCGGACATGATTGAATACTGAACGCGAAAACAACTGCAATCAGATAAGCATCCATACCCTCGTGAGCTCGTCGTCCGTCATGGCGACGTGGGTCCCGAGCGCCGGCATCACGTCCTTCACGCCATCCTTCAGGTACTCGTGCGCATACTGCGACAGCACACCAGCTTTCCTGTAGTCGAAGATGACCACAACGATCAGTGCCAGGAACCTCTGCACTCAACCATGCAGCACACAATACGCACGAGTGGAAGCGCGTAAAGTCCGGCGGCACGAGCGCGACACGCTTGTACTTGTCGCCGCGACGCGCCTCGAGCTGCGCGAGCGTGTCGAACACGATCTCGCGCAGCCTCGCGTCCGAGATCTCGGCCGTCTTGGAGCCCTCGGCGAAGAAGACGGTCATGTTGTTGCACGTGATAGCGGGGGTGCGCCAATGGGAAGCAAGCAGGCAGTGCTGGAAGCGGCGCAGATGCAGATGTGAGCGTCCGCGCGGCAGCGGCGAACTTCAGACGCAGCTTGAACTTTCTCTCGGCCTTGGCGCGCTCGGATTGGTGATGCGAGACATTGAACTTGTTTTGGACACTTGTGATCACTTTGGGGACGACATCCCTTCCTGATCCAGTGCAAGTGATCTGAGAAGAAAGGTATAAACAGCAGAAGTCGTACAACATGGTAATAGAATGCCAGTCAGGCTGACAGTTTCAGGATCGACCCAAATCCATGTTGGCCACACTAGTTTGTTCTTAGACAGCACATTTCTACCGTTTCTAACGAACATTCGTCGAGAGGGGGAAGTTCCAGCCGCCACCTCACTCCAAGCTCGATGGCGACTGCGCGTTGGTGGGCCGTGGCGCTGCTGGCGTGCCTCCTTGGCGCCTGCGTCAAGTAAGTAGCGGGTACTGACGGCTGGCATGGTGGGGAGCGGGTCGACTGATCGGCGTGTTGTTTCTCGGCGTGCAGCTCGTTTGAAATCCATGGTGCGGTTCACCCAACCGGTGCCGTGGCGGAGAAGGTGGCGCCGATCAAGGTGGTGCTGAACGGCGGCGAGCAGGCGACGTTCACGCGCTGGGACGGCTCGTTCGTGTTCCGCGACGTGTCTCCCGGCCGCTACGTGGTGGACATTCCGTCCGAGCAGTTTCTGTTCAGCCAGGTGTGTCTCCTTTTTCGTTCGCTGCACGACTCCAGCATTTGGTTCTAATCTGTCTGTCTGTTTGTCTGTGTTGTATCTCCCGCGTCACGATCAGTTCAAGGTGGACATCGCCGAGGACGGCGTGATCCGTGCGCTCGAGTACAAGTACCCTGGTATGCGTGTTGTGTCTAGGAGTTGATTGATCATGGAGCTGCTGCTGACTGTGTCTGTTGTATTGCGGTATCGGCTGCAGGAGCCCCCAAGTCGCGCGCCGACTACCCGCTCGTGGCGGAGGGCCTGACGGAGATCAACTACTTCGAGCAGCGCGAGAAGTTCAACCTGCTGGGACTGATCATGAACCCGTCGTTCCTGACCATCATCGTGCCGATCGGTCTGCTCTACCTGCTGCCGAAGCTGCAGGCGGGGATGGGTGAGTGATGCATCAGTTCGCGTCGCCTTCACGGTGCTAACTCTGGTGTATTGAAATGCGTCAGACCCTGAGGAGCTGAAGCAGGCGCAGGAGGAAATGGGAGCGAGCAACCCCGGCGAGCTGCTGTCGAATATGTTTGGCGGCGGTCGACCCCAGGCCGACGACAGCGACGACGACTAGGCATCGGCAACCTTGTAGGCAAGCATAGTTGCATGTGGTGATAGACCAGCAGGAAGTGCTAGCGGGAACCTCAGCCTCACATGCTTCGGGAGCCTGTTGTATTCCACAATACATCCACTATACGCTCGCTACATTGACATGCTTCGCCCCTGTTCAGATGAAGAAGGCGACGTTCGGGTTCCAGCGGTGGTCGTCCACGGTGTCGGTGGTGACCTGGTGTGTCTCGAGCCGCCGGCCGCGGGCCGCGTCCACCTCCTTGACGCTCCGCGCCTTGGCACCCCAGCTGTTGAGCTCCTTGCCGCTCGCCACGAGCGCCATGAGCTCGTCCACTGTCGCAGCCGGCCCGCGCAGTGTCAGCCGCACGAGCGTCTTGTCGCCGCGGTCGTTGGACGCACCGCCCGACAGCTCGCGTGAGAGCATGGCGCGGATCAGCGTCTGGCGGAACATGACGTTCTGCACCTTGCCGCGCACCTCGAAGCACCGGTCGCGCTCGCTCTCGTCCGCCATTTCTCGTCGCGATAGGATGGATCAACGCAGGCAGATCGGTCTCCCTTGCGGTATCTTGGCGGATGTGCAAGTGAAAGATCATACTCAAATCAAGTGACTCGGCTAGAATAGGCCAATGGGATCGATCGCACACAATAACTGAACCATCAAGACGATGCGAGTGTGAAGAAACGAGAATATATATGACATGAGAGCAAGCGAAGAGATCCAGGACTGCCGAGCTACGCTGACCGAGACAGCTTCGTGAGCCGCCCGCGCACCTCCGCTCTATTCCTCGGCGGTCTTGCTCTTCTTCTTCTTCTTCTTCTTCTTCTCGCCGTCGGCAGGCGCGGCCTCCGCCTCCGCCTCCTTGTGCTTCTTCTTCTTCTCCTTCTTCTCCTTCTTCGCCTTCTTCTTAGTGTCCGCGCTATCGTCCTCGTCCTCCGCATCGGCCTTGCGCTTCTTGCTCACCGTCATGTCGGCCTCCGTGTTGTACGTCTTCGTCTCCTCCGTCTTCGTGTACTTCTTCGCCTCATTCTTGGTCTTGCCCTTGCCGCTAATGATACCCGTCAGACCGTTCTCCAGCTGACGCACGCGAGCCTCCACCTTGGCGCGGTTGTCGAACCCGATCGTGGCCTCGGTCGCGTCGCCGAGCGCATCCACGCGCACAGCGAGCGCGGTCTTGGCCGCCAGCACGCGCGAGATCTTGCCCTTGTGCTTCGGCGCAGTCTGGCCGATCAGCGACGCGTGGTAGATCAGACCGTACTTCGGGGTGTCGTGCTTCGTCTTCAAAGCGCGGAACAGCGCCTTTTCGGCACCGAGGATCTGCACCGTCGACGCAGGGTGCTTCGCCAGGTTCATCAGACTGCCAGCGTGCGCGATGAGGCGCGCGCCGACGAGCTCGCCGACCATGACCGTGAGGTTGGGGGCGATCGCGTTCATGCGGTTCTTCAGGTAGTCGAACAGCTGCGCACGGTACTCGGTGAGCGAGATCACCTGGTCGCAGAGCGACGAGATGTTCGTCACGTCCTCCTCCGAGATGTCCGTGCCCATCGACACCTCGCACACCTCGCGCATCGAAGCCTCAACGTCCTCCGACAGAATGTCAGAGAAGTCGAGGTTCTTCACGTGCGAGCGCACGCCCATCTTCAGCACGCACTTGGCGTACTGGAGGTTGTCCGTCACGATCTTGCCCATCTCGGGGAAGTGCCACCCGAACCACTCGCGCACGCGCATCGAGTACGTGTTGATCTCCTTGTCCAGTTCGTCCAGCAGACCGATCGCCTGCACGATCATCGTGTCCACCTTGTCGGCGCTGAACTTGAGCTTGTAGCGCGACAGCGAGTGCGACAGACCCAGCGTCATCGACTTGAGGTCCTCGTCCTCCAGACCGGAGATCAGCGTGTTCATGTTGGCGCGGATGCCACGCATAACCTCGTTCACGGCCGCATCGTGGATGCACGGGATGCCGAGCTTCTCCTTGATGATGTTGCCGAGCGCCTTGTCCGACACGGCGAGCTTGTCCTTCAGGCCGGCGTCCACGATGTTCTTCTTCAGGAACTTCTTCAGAGCCTTGCCAACCTTGCCGTCGACCATGTCGGTCGCGGCAGCCACGGCCTCGGTCGTGTCCTTGAAGGCATTGAAGCCCTTGAGCTTGAGCACCTTGGTGGCCTTGTCGGCGCTCTCAAAGTACTTGAACACATCGTCCGCGCTCGCGAGCTTGGACTCGTCCTGGACCTTGAAGAGCGCGTGGCCCGCGGCCGTCTCGAACAGCACCAGCATCTTCAGTCGCCTGCGATTTCTTCTCGAGTGAGCCGCCGCCGCCGCTGCTCTTGTCTCGCGGTGGAAGGCCAGCCAACCAACCGGTGCGCTGAGCCAGAGACCCTCGAGACGTGATATTCGAACCTTTGATAGTTGTTATCCGCTATCTCGGAGCTATTTGACTGGTTCCGAACGACAAAGGAGGTATTTCGACCAATGGTGCGCGATGTCCCGCATTTATGCACAACACGATTGGCTGAAATATGGAGTCAGGCTTTCACTGGTTCCGGACGGCTGGGTGGCGGCGAGACCTTTGATCGGAAGCGCGCGAGCACTCGGCCATTTGTTGCAAAGTCCCTCTCGAAAACAAGTAAGTCGCTGCTTCCTTTTCCTGTGTGGTCGAGGTCCCCATGGCTCCTGTTGTGGAGCGGAGCGGGACGCGGCGGGGCGGCAAGGTCGCGAGTGGAGTAGTGTGCTCTGCTTGCGCCTCGCTCCCCCTTAGCGTCGCACGCGCGTGCAGTTTTGAGTGGCTCGTTATAATGACGGCGATTGTTCTCTCTCTTGAGAACCGAGACTGTCCTGTGCGACGGATGCGGCTCTCTTCCCTGTCCACGGGGGGGAGGCCCATCGGGTGTACGGTGGTACAGACGTGTTCTTAATGACCTGTGACGTGTGGTGTCCAGACTACAATGTCGGAGTACGGTGAAGAAGCCCCGCGCGGTGTCACGGTCCGTGACGTGAAGGCCGCTGACTTCATCAAGGCCTACGCCGAGCACCTGAAGCGCTCGGGCAAGATCGAGCTGCCGGCTTGGTGGGACATCGTCAAGACGGCGACGTTCAAGGAGTACGCTCCGTACGACCCGGACTGGTACTTCATCCGTGCCGCCTCGATCGCTCGCAAGGTGTACCTGCGCCAGTACACGGGCGTCGGCGCGCTCAAGAAGGTGTACGGCGGCGCCGCTCGCCGCGGTGTCCACCGCCAGCACTTCCAGCAGGCGTCGGGCGGTCTGATCCGCCACATCCTGCAGCAGCTCGAGGAGATGGAGGTGGTCGAGAAGTGCCAGGAGGGCGTCAACAAGGGCGGCCGCCGCATCACGAGCCACGGCCAGCAGGACCTGGACCGCATCGCCGGCCAGGTTGTGCGCGGTTAAATCGGTTTGCAAGCGAGTCTGTTTCCGCGAGGATGAGGCGCTTCCCGCTTGAATCGAACTGTAATACGAGAGCACTTTTGCAATAGTTCACTCCGACAAATGTTGCTTTGATCAACGGGTGTCTCCTTTTGATACGTCTCCGTCTCACGTGATGTCGAGAAATACGCACTCACAGGTATCGCCGCGCGAGCGTCTTGACTCGAGCGTCGAACACCTCGGACGTGATGGGCGTGTCGTACTCGTAGAAGGGGTTCATCAGTAGCTGCAGACATCAGGGGATGTTAGTTGGCGGATCAAAGGAGATCACAGGCAATGAAAGGGAGAGAGCACCTTGAGATAGAGCTCGTGCACCTCGTGGAAGAACGCGCGGATGGTGTCGTCGTTGCGCGTCTCGTGCAAAAGCAGGAACTTGACGCTCGATGGCGCCACGAAGGCCGAGACGAGCTGGTCATTGAACTTGTCGACCACCTTGAGCGCCATGCTCGGCGTCGTCCACATCAGCTCGTCCACGATGTCGAGCGCCGAGTGCAGCAGGAACTCGTCCACGTGCGCGCTCTCCTCCTTGCGCGACCGCATCTCCATCTTGTACAGCGGCTCCTTAGACCCCACGAGCACGAACATCGACATGGTCGCTCGGATCGCGCTGCAAAGTGGCGATACGATGAGCAGGAAGAGACGTATCGCATCATGCCGAATACAGGGCCTCGATGTGATCGTACTTAATAGGAGCATGTCCCTAAATCTAAATCTGGTCTGACCCAGTTTTGGTTGAACTGGTCCGATCCGGCGACTCTTCGTGTCCTCCTCCCTCACAACGTACGGGTAGCGAAGCAATAGTCACCCACGCACCACCTCTCGCTGCTGCAGTATGTGTGCTAGATGCGCGAGCTTTTGATCGCGCGGTCGATGGTTCCCTGCTCCCTGCGCCAATGATGCTGATCGTTGCTTTCGCACCTCCCGCTTCAAACTGCCGCGTCGCAAAGATACGCACCGTCGAAATCCCAGTGTTGCATGGTTAAACGTCAGCGGGTCAAGCAAACGGACGGGCCATTTTTGATACAATACCCATGGGTTTCGAACCCATCGATAATACCTTAATAGATGCAGCAAACAACAAACAGGTGGGTCATCAACAAACACAACCAAACAAACCCAACCCACGACCCGATCACGAATAGTCAAACAAAACGCCATGACGATCGCTGATTTGCACAAACAGCGACGGCATTCTTCCGTTCCCTTCGCTCAGCGCACTGAGCTGCTGCTGCTGCTGCTTGTGGTGGTGGGTGAAGGACGGCACTCGCTCTCCGTCGCTCCTACGCCAAGTCGCCGCCGTGCTCGTGAACCAGCGGCAGCGCCATGGAGGACGCGATGGAACGGCCGCAGCTGTCGGTAACCGACATGGCCAAGCGGCTGGGCATCGATGTGGCGGCCGCCATGGCCGCGTCGCTCGGCGTGTCGCCCTTCATCACGATCGTGGATCGCTCCATCATCGAGAACGCCAACGGCGCGCGGCCGCTCGCGCGCGGACTCAAGGAGCTCTCGCTCTCGTTCGTGCGCCACCCGCTGCAGTTCGTGCGGAAGCGCGAGTTCCTGCTCATCTTCGGACTCTATACGTCCACGTACGTGGCGGCGAACGCGACCGACACGGTGTGCGAGTGGGCCGAACAGGACAACCAGATGCCCAAGTTCGTGAGCACCACGGCCGTCAACATGACGCTGTGCGTCGCCAAGGACCGTGCCTTCACGCGCATGTTCGGCGTCATCGCGCCTGCCGCCTTCCCGCTCACGTCCATCGGACTCTTCGCCGTGCGCGACTCGCTGACGGTCGCCGCGAGCTTCAACGCCCCCAAGGTCATGGCTGCCAAGCTGGAGAAGGACGCGGCCATGGAGTCGTCCACCGCTCGCACCGTCGCGCAGCTCGTGTGTCCCGCGGCTGTGCAGTTCGTCTCGACGCCGCTGCACCTGCTCGGCCTCGACTTGTACAACAACAAGGGAACCGGCGCGCTCGTCCGCGCGCGGTTCGTGCAGCGCGAGTACCTCAAGTCTGTCATTGCGCGGATCGGTCGCATCGGCCCCGCGTTCGGCATCGGCGGTGTCGGCAACATCTACTGCCGCGAGAGCCTGCGCGCGGCGTTCACATGACCAGTATCGGCGTCGTAGAGAATGCACTCACGTGACAACTAGAGAATGTACGTAGGGCAGTGATGACTGCAGCTATCGTATAGATTGTAATGAGGTTGGCGAGCGTGCGGTCGGCTATTGGCAAGCTAGACGGCTCGCAAGATGCAAAATGCGGAGGCTGATCGACGATCGATGATCCCTCCACAGGGTTGTGTGTCACCTGCACTGGCACCGCTTGTGAACTCACGATGGCGACCACGTTCACTCGTCACTCGCAGTCTCGTCGTCGGCAGTGTCGCTCTCGTCGTCCTCGTTCATCTCCTCGTCCTCGTCCTCTTCCGTGTTATCCGCCTCCTTCTGCATCCGCTCCTGCTCCTCCTTGAGCTGGTTCGCGAGCTCGGCGTACGACTTCAGGATCTTCTTGACGCCTCGCTCGGCTTTCTGAGCGTCCACGCGCTCCGCCAACAGCCGCGCCTTCTTCAGGTCCTTGAGCAACGCAGAGTCCTCGCCCTATCAACGCCAATGACCCAGAGGAGGGTTCCATAAGCGTAAGCGCTGGATCGCACTGCACATCAACCAGGCTAAACCTGAGCATACCTCGTGCTGTATCAGCACCTGCATTTGCTTGTCGTACGCCTTCAGCAGCAGCTGTTGGACCTCCTCCGCTGCCATTGCGAAAAAGTGCAGGAACGAAGGCTTCCCCGCCGGTGTGCGCGTGTCGATGATCGATCCCATGTCTTCACCCTATTCAGAGGATCCACAGAAATAAGCCAGTGTCGGGGAATGGAAGATATGTATGCCAGTGGCCGACCGTACCCTGACGCGTATGTACGCTCCAGGATATCCATCCAGTTCTTGAACACCGTGCAGTTTCTGGTCGCGATTGACATGGTAAACGCCATATCCATTTGAGTTCACCAGTTCTGCCGACGATAGAAGGATCTCCACAAGCAGTGTCTGTACCTGTGAAGCCGTCTCAGGCGGCCATTCCACCGCATACCACCACCGACAGAGCAGCTCCTGCACCAACCGACCCTTCAACGTCTTGTACAGTTCCTCCGTGCACTCCTGCTGCTTGTACTTGATCTAACCCATTCATATCTTCGTGTGAGTCTGGCAAACTCAACCAACCACCACCCAAGCCATGTGAACCGACTGACCTTGATTCGCTTCTTCGCCTTCCGCGGCGTGTTCCGCGGTGACGCCCGCGCCCTCGGAGACGCAGTGGGTCGAGCCCCTGGCTCTGTCTTGACGCCCGTCTCCACCTTCAGCTTCTTGCGCTTGACAAGACCCACGATCGGGATGTCGTCGTCGCTATCGCTATCGTCGGCCTTTACCGCCACCTTGACCGTGCCGTTGGACGACACATCGGACGGCTCCAGCTTGATACGCGCACTGCCGTTCCCAGCTTCCACCTTCAGCACCGGCCCAGCGCTACTCGAGGGCTCTTTCTTGATAGTTGTAGTCGCCGCACGCAGCTTGGAGAGCGGGATGTTGTCGTCGCTATCGCTGTCGAAACGAGAGCATACGACGCGGGAGGGGTCAGATTTGACGCCCAGATTGTCTCAATACACGTGGATCCGACTAGTCCTCGCTCATAGCCATCGGAAGAGCGCCTACCTGTCCATGGCGGGCCGATATCTGGCCACACTCGCGCTGCTGCCGTTGTTGCCCTTTTGGCCCACAGTCGCTCCAGATGCGAGCCAAGCACCGGTAACCTAGAACTTAACATTTCATCGTACTTTATTTGGATACCACGGTAAAGCATCAAGATCTAATGCGAACTTTACTCACTCATCGCACTTACAACAAGTCTGACAGTAGCCTTCGATTCGACTGCGACTGTCAAGCTCCAGAATTGAATGGGTCCAACGCCGTCGCCATCGCATCAAGCCGCTGCCATGGAGGACGACCCGGTCGTGTGCGAGATCCCCGTGCATCTCGCCGAGAACCTGCGCGGACAAATGTATGTGTCCATGTCGCTACGATGATTAGCATAGGCTTGTAGAGGTCGACATCGATGGCTGACACGCTCGGTGGCTGTCGTGTCTCGACCAGCTACATGGTGCAGTTCCCGCTGCGACCGTCGTACCGGCCGATGCCAGCGGCGCCGAAACACGCGCGTATCAAGCCCAACAACCAGATCCTACAGCTCGACTACGAGGTCGACCAGCGCAGCGACCACTACGACCGCGACGCTGAGGACTACCTCAAGCAGAAGCTGCAGCGGCTGCAGTCGTCCTCGGTGCCGGCGCTCACCAACTACGCCGTCGGCGTCTTCCGCCAGGGTCAGCTGCACCTGACGCCGGTGAAGGGCGTGATGCAGATGCGTCCGAGCCTCGCTCACATTGACGCGGCTGTCGACGAGGAAGAAGGTACTGGGATGTCTCGACTTGGTTGTAAAGCGTGAAGGTGTTTGATCGCCGATCATGGGTTGCAGATATGGAGGTCGAGGAGGCTCCAGAGCCGGCAGCGCCGGAGGTCAAGGAGGTGCAGTTCCAGTTCAAGAAGAAACAGTCGGAGCGCGCCATCACGGCCATCCAGAACTCGTACGCGTACAAGAAGCAGCAGGTCAACGCCGAGCACTGGCGCGAGCTGCAAGTCATGGAGCAAAGTGTACGTGGGCAATCATGGTGCTGTATAGCGTTTGTGCTGACTATTGTGCTTATTCTGTAGGCCATCGACGAGGAGTTCGAGAACCTGTTCAGCGAGCGCGAGGACGAGGTGCCCTCCGGGATGTCGGCGGACGAGTACTTGAAGGCACTGCGGTACCGCAGCCTGATTTCCCAGCCGACGCCACCAACCAACCCCGCAGAGTGCGTACTGTTGTGCAATTTGTCACGATTTCGGTGGCTCGTATGGACGCTGATTGATGCGCGCGATATTAGGACAAATGCGGACAGCGAAGGGAAAGAAGAGAGCGACGATTCGCTGACTGTGGACCTCCGATCCACTCTCGACCCGAAGTTCCTCAGCGTGTATCAGGTCCTGGCCACAGGTGAGGACTGACTTGGTGTGGATGCGGCGCATGTGTCTGTGCAGGTTTTTGACGCTTGTCCCGTGTTGATTGCCTTGTTAGACCACGTGCTTCATTTCGATGCACTGGCTGCGTTGCTGCCGGCGATGAAAGAGGACGAAATCCTCGAAGCGCTGGAGCACGTCGCCGTGTCCATCAATGGGGTGCTGCTCGCCAAGAGGTGAGTCAATTGGAGAGCAGTCGACGCATTTACCGCAGTATGCTCACGCTGCCAATTCGTGCACTGTCGCAGCGCGCTCGTGTGTTCTGGAGAAGGGGTTGCCTCAGCGCGCGACAAGATTCTCCGAGAGGTAGACGTGCAGTCTTGCACCTATTCGTCCATTCGACCGATGTTCTCATGTGTAATGTGTGCTTGCAATAGCTGCGTGGATATCCGACTGGCGTCAAGCGGATGGACATCGTCGACAAGCACGGTCTCGAGCCAGATGACGTGAAGAAGACCCTCGCAGGTGTGGTGGATTGTTCTTTGATGATGTACCAACCGAACGCAGGTGACTGATTGAGTGTGTCAACTTCCCTGGTGGTATAGATATCGCGGTGCTGGATACCTCGACGCGCTCTTGGCGTCTGCGACTGGATGCGGACAGCACGTTCGCGCGGCGGTTCCCTACGGTGGCCAAGGCGACGGAGCTGTAGTTTCATGACATAGACCTCAAAATCGAGCCATGCTTTCACCTCCCGAAATCTTCTGCTTACTTGGCTGACGCTGACAACTTTATCATCAGTATTCGTCATGCTCACAATGTCAAACCCAGTTGCACAGAAAATTCACTTTATTGTCGTGCATCGAAGAGCAGTGCACACTAAGACCAGCAAGACCACCTCGCGCTTAAGAAACCCATATACCAAACAGAGAGACGGCAACCAGTCTCGAATCCAGGCTGTACCTGAAGTCTACCATTCGCGCTCGACACTACAGCAAGTAGGCAGTCGTATCTCAGCCGATATCACTTGAGCAGAATACCATCATCCATGGCTGCTTGCACTCGAAACTTGGATCTGGCTATCCTTCTCTGCTCTGTTGGTCACAATTGAACTGTTCCCAATTCACGACGGGAGACACTCGCGCCTTGGGTTTACTGCCAGGCACAGCGAAAGACGAGTGCCGTCACGTCGCATGGACTGCTTGAGCTCAATGGAGCCTCGACATCCACGATTCCAACCTCATGACATCCGCCGAACATTGGACAAGTTCACATATCGACAAAACTCGTGTGCTTCACCCAGGTCAACTCAAGATGCACCGAGGACAGCATCAACCAGACCCGTCAATAGCTCCGCAAGACATTCAGCTTCTTCAATACCACCAAGAACATCGATGGTCCGATCGTCATGCATCAATTGCTTCACCTTCAGCAGCAATGGCACCATCTTGAGCTCCAAAACTGTGGTTCTCACCACCTCTTGCACATCGACCAACAAACTCAGCAACGTGACAGCGAGTCGGAGCAGCTCTCCAAACTCTCCCGGATCAATTTCATCGATCAGACGACTGCTCTCATCGACGGCGAGCAGGAGGACTTGGAACGCGTCGCGAAGCGCTGCTACCACATCGCCAGCGTGCGGCTCCAACATGGCCACGTCGCGCTGGCAGATATTGAGCAGCAGCACCAGCGCATACACACGAAAGTTCGTAGCCTGCTCAGACGCGACGAGCGCCGCGGTTTTGTCGTCCAACTCGGCGTCTCCAGCCGCTGCCGATATAACGAGAGTCAGGTTCCGACGCAGACTCTTCACCACCGAGCCAACCAGCGGCTCCACCAACGCCAGCAGCGACTCGTCCGCGATAACCACGATCCACCCGAGCACGGAGAAGGCGTCGCCCTGTGCCCACTGGTTCCTGCACGTCGCCATCTTGGCCACGCGCGCGACGATCAGCTCGCCAAGCATATCCAGCAGCAGCTGGCCGGCCACCCGCGATACGCACAGCGCACCTACGGCGCTCGCAGCCTTGCACTTCAGCAGCACATCGCGCTCGTCTAGCGCCGCCACCACGCTCAGCAAATGCGGCGGCGGGGCGGCTGCGTCGTCGGCATTGTCACTCACGACCAGCAGCCGCCGGATCTCCATGCTCAGACTGTCCTGCGGCAGCGCTGCGACCGCCGTCAGCGCCTCCACAAACAGATGCTTGTCAGACCCGTTGCCGTCGCCGACAGCGGGGTCCCAGAGCAGCGCCGCACGCAGCTCGGCGACCAGCGGCGCGAGCGACGCCACCTCCTCGACTTCCATGGTCGTTCTCGCTCGTCAACTTTTTCGAGAGTGTTTGAAGTGGTATACATGAAACAATATCATTTATAATATGTAAGAGACACGACTGTGTCACTCGGAGTGACACGGCACTTTCTGCATCTAAGGAATCACAACGACAGCTTGACACGAAGCCGGCGACGATGGAGCCTACGGCTGCCGGCAACGGCGCTACAGAAGCTGCGGATGCGAAGCCACCGGCGGAGTCGTTTACTACAGAGACTGTCGATACTGTTTCTGTGTCCAATGGCGCTGGAGGTACGTTGCTGTGCTCTCAAGGTTGTCCTTTCCGTAGGTGTGTGTCGAGCTCACAGCGTTGGGTTCATGTGGCGATCATCAACCAATACAGACGTCGCACCGGAGGGAACGACGCCTCTAGAAAACAATGGAGAGCGTGGGGGCGATGTAGTGGACGAGCCGACTGCAGCTCCAGCGGCTCCGTCGTCGAACAATGGGGTCGAGGCGCTGGCGCTTCAACTGCGCGCGTGGAAGGAACGCGCGTCCAGGATGGAGGTGCTGCTCACGAAGAAGACGGCCAAGATCCAGGACCTGGAGGAGACGGTGAGTCGCTGGCTGTCTGGATGTGTTGCCATCGAGCAAGGACTAATGCGTGGCCGACGCTAGGAAGCCAAGTTGAAGCGGCTGCTGGCGATGGCCAAGCGCAGCATCGATAACAGCAAACAGGACGTGGCCGACAAGGACGCGGCGATCACGCGGCTTCGCGAGGCGGTGAGTATTGCGGATTGAGCTGTCGTCCGTTGAAGTACCTCGAGGTAACGCTGAGATTGTCGCCTATAGGTGGAGCAGAGCGCGAGCAAACAGCACGTGTGGCACGTCGACACCGACACGCGCGAGCCGCGCAAAATTCTCTGCAAGGTCAAGCTCGCGAATGTGCTGTGGTGTTTCGTCGAGTACGCCAACGAGAACGACCTGGACGACACGAAGGAGCTCGCGTGGCACTGCTTCCGCTCCGAGGACGAGATCAAGGCGTACGCCAGCCGCGCCACTGGGGAGCCGATTGTCATGCCGGAGATGTCGCTGGCGCCTTACGAGGTCGAACGTGTGGTTAGTCGAAGCGTTTGTGCTTGTGTGTGTGTGTGTGTGTGTGTGTGTGTGTGTGTGTGTGTGTGTGTGTGTTGTTGTTGTTGTTGTTGTTGTTGAATCCGATAGCTAACGCTTATGGGTTCATGTGGGAACAGAAGAAGAGCCTGAAGGAGGAGTTGGACCAAGTCCAGGAAGAGTTTCGGCGGTATCGCGTGCGCTCAGGTGCGGCGTTTGACTGAGTGACGGATGCAGGCGAATGCGCTAACGGCTTTATATGGCGGCATTTTTGCCGTTAAATCTTGGACTGGTACCAGAAATCACACGAAAGCAAAAGGACGCCGAGATTCGCAAGGTATGTCGCACACACGCCTCCTTAGCTCACTCCGTGTGCTGTGGCATTGAACCTGAATGTTGTTTGCTGCAGATGAGTGCCAGCGCTGTGGCTCGACAAACGGAGCAGATCTCGGAAACAGACGTTGCGAGCGAGCTGCAGTCCGCAAAGGCACAGATCCGTCGTTTGACAAAGTCGCAGACCGAAACAGAGGAGCGGGTACGTTCGTTATGCATGCACGAGCACTACGTGTCGGGATCATTCACACTGCGGGTCGTTTTCTGACAGGAGCAAGAATGGCGCCGCAAGTTTGAGAAATTGCTGAAAGACTACGAGAAGCTGAGCGGAACGATGGGCGAGACTGTTCTTGCAACAGAGTGGCGCGAGCGGTAGGTGTTGTTCGAAGCGCACTTCATCCAGAGGTGTCTTACGAGTGTTATTGATGGATCGTGGACAGATACGAGCAGTCTGTTCGTGAAAAGGAGGAGCTGGAACAGAAACTCGAGGAGCTGAAGCTGTCGACAAGCAATGTCTTGGGCGGCGCTGCGAACGGTGGAGACCTCCAGTCGCTGCGTCAGGAGTTTGCTCAGTACCGGAAACGCGCCATCAACGCGGTCGAGCAAAAGGAGAAGGAGCTGAGCGACATCCACGCGCAGTTTGGCGATCTGGGAGGAGGCTTGAACCGCGCAGCTAGCTTCAATATGCGCGGCAACGGCTCGAGCTCGGCGCCGATGCGGCGGTTGAGCACCGACTCGACCAGCAGCTTGTCCGGGTTCGACACACCCAACGCGAGCACCACGAACGAGTACTTGAAGAACATCGTGTACAAGTACATGACGAGCGAGCAAGACGAGGTGAGTCGTAATTCTAGTGTCGCACGGCGGATTTGTGTATGACGAGAGTTGCGCTGCCGGTGCTGTGCAGGCAAAGGAGCACATGGAGAAGGCGATCGCGACGGTGCTCAACTTTACTCCGGCCGAGATCACGGCTATCCAGGTACAGTTGCCGCTTGGGTAGTTAGTAGTTGGCACGCGCCTGTGGTGACGCTTTATTCACGGGTTGTTTCGGCTGTTGGCCCGCAGGAGAAGCGCAAGCAGCAAGGCTGGTTCTGGTGATCATGCAGGTCGGATGGATCCTCACGTTGCAGTTGCGGTCTTGAGTGTTTCGAACTGCCGCGTCATTTTTATCAGTTAATTGCGAGTCGTTACGTTTTGAAATCCCACTGTTGTCGCACGAAGGTTCCTCGTTGTTCTCTCGGTGAACCGACTGGCTGGTGCTGGCAGCGAACGCCGTTTGACCAGCAAGGAAGCACAGGCGGTGATCGCTGGTCGCTGGTCGAGTCCCAGCGGCGCGCGGCAGATAAACCTTCACAAGCTCAGATCGGTGCTGTGACCATGGCGGGGAACGGCGGCGCTCCCGTGAGCGACCAACGCTTCCAGAAAGTGCACAATGACCCGGTACGTGGCTGAAACTAGCAGCGAGAGAGATGGTCATGGTGAACTCATCAGTGTGATGGTGCGACCCGTGACGTGAGAGCAGCGGTTCGCGCGGAACTCGAAGCGCAAGGGCAAGCTGCAGATCGACAAGCGGTTCGCGGCAGTGCTGCACGACGACCGCTTTAAGGGCGTACAGGGTGAGTTTGGGGTTGATGAGCATTGGTGGTGAGTCGCCAACAAACTCACATGGCGGTGGCGCAGGTAAATACGACAAGTACGGCCGTCGCATCGAGAAACAGGATAACCAACTCAAGAAGTTCTACCAGCTGGAGGACGACAACGAGGAAGAAGCGAGCGATGAGGAGGTCGTGGCTACCAGCAAGAGTGCCAAGGCCGCAGCCAAGAAGAAGGCGGACGAGGACGATATGTCATCGACGACGAGCTCGGATGACGACGAGGCCAGCGCTACCGTGGAGAAAAACGACGAGAAGCTGTCGCGCCTTGAGTACCTGAACCGAATGGCGCGCGGCGAGCTCGGGTCAGGCTCGTCGAGCTCCGAGTCCGACTCGGACGAGGAGTCAGAAGGCGACTCGGACGTCGATGAGCTCGCCGAGGGCGGCGTGGAGAAGGAGGATATCCCCATGGGGGAGGAAACCAAGCGCTTTGCAGTAATCAACTGCGACTGGACGCGCATTCGCGCCGTGGACCTGTTCGCGCTCTGTCAGTCGTTCGCGCCTGCCACGGGTGCTGTGCAGAACGTGACGATTTACCCGTCCGACTACGGCCTTCAGAAAATGGTACGTTCGAACTTGGTGCCATGGCAAGTGTGTGTGTTTGACAGTTGACTCAATTTGGTTCTGTGAGTCTAGAAAGAGGAGGAGCAATATGGACCTCAGGGGTTGTGGGAAGAGAACGAAGGCGGTGACGCCAAGTCCAAGGCTCAAGACGAAGACGATGAGGACGATGAGGAAGAGAAGGCGCCTCAAGACGATGGCATCAGCGGCGAGAACGACACTGGCGATGATGAGGAGGAAGGCAGCGATGGCGAAAAGGCGTCCAGCGCTGACGAGGATGACGAGGACGACGAGGATGATCAAGGATACGACTCGGATGATCCGCTTGGAGTCAAGAAGAGCGTCACACTCGAGGACGACATGGACGGCTTCGACCGCGAGAAGCTGCGCAAGTACGAGCTGCAGAAACTCAAGTACTACTACGCGGTCGTGACTTGCGACTCGGTCAAGACGGCGAGCGCAATTTTCGACCAGTGCGACCAGCTCGAGTACGAGACGTCAGCGAATGTGCTCGACCTCCGCTTCGTGCCGGAGGATGTCGAGTTTACGAACGCTCCCAAGGAGTCGTGTGGCGCATTGCCCGAATCCTACAAGCCATCCATCTTCGCCACGACGGCGCTGCAGAACACGGAGGTTAAGCTGACGTGGGAGGAGGACGACCAGGAGCGCATGGAGCTGCTGACGCGCCACAGTGAGTGGAAGGACGCGAACGACGACGATTTTTCCGCCTACCTGGCGTCCGATGTGTCTTCTGGAGAGGAGGGCGGAGAGGGTAGCGAGGCGGAGAGCGGTGACGATGAGGACAGTGTGGAGACGTCGAATGGCAAGCGCAAGCAGGACACCAAGCTCAAGAAGCTGAAGAACAGATACCGCAAAATGCTGCTGGGCAGCGACGCCGAAGACGAAGACTCTGACCATAATGGAGCAGGCTCTGGCAGTGACGCTGACTCGGACGACGGTGCTGACGGAGACTCGGATGCCGATGACGGCGAGGGTGACATGGAAATGAGCTTCACGCCTGGCGCGAGTGATATCCTGCGAGCCAAGAAGCAGCGTGAGCTCGAGGCGAATGAGACGCCATTTGAGCGGTACGCGCGCGAGAAGAAGCAGCAGAAGAACCTGAAGCAGCACGAGAAGCGAACGCGGCAGAAGCAGCTCGCGCGCGAGCAGAAGGAGGTGCTCAAGCGCAAGGGCAAATCTCTCCCGAATGAGGTGAAGTTGCTGCGCGAGGCCGTGGACGGCGACAGCGACGATGGCGGCAGCGGCGACGAAGGTGGCGACCGCAATTTTGACATGAAGAAGATTGCGCGGCAAGAGAAGGCCCAGAAACTCAAGGGCAAGCGCAAGGCCAAGGAGATGAAGAAGCTGCAGAAGAAGAGCGGGCTGCAAGAGGGCTTTGCGTTCGACGCGGCTGACCCCCGCTTCTCGGCGCTGTATGCCTCGGGCTCGCAGTTCCAGCTCGACCCGACGGACCCCAAGTTCAAGAAGACGGACGCGACGCAGGCCATTTTCACGGAGCGGAGAAAGCGGATCGACCACCACACAGAGGTGGACAGCACTGCTGCGTCAACTTCGACACCAGCGACCAAGCCAGCGAACGGGAAGACTGAGCTCAAGTCGATGGTGGAGAATCTCAAGCGCAAGTCGAAGCAGCAGGAGGACGCCAAGAAGAAGAAGGCGAGCAAGAAGCAGCGGTTTTAGGATGCGGGAGGTGTAACGGAGCGACTGCTCGGTCGCCGTGATACAATACTGTTTTTGACCTGTCCAATCACTTCTCGATTTGAATCTGCTCGGGCAGTCGAAACGCCGTGTAGCACAGCGCTCGCTTCGATCATCTCCAGACAGCGGCTGAAGGATGCAGGTGCGACGCGATTGCTCTCGTCGTGCCTGTATGCTTGCCTCGTTCCACTGAGAGAGCGATGGATGTTCACTGTCCTGCAGCGCGTGCAAATCCTCGAGGTGTTGCCCAAAGCCGGACTCGTGTACTCGGAGCGCGGCAACCTGACCGAAGTGCTGTGCAAGCCGAAGATCCTTCCCATCAAGTCGGCGACGCTGCTCAAGATCGAGGAGATCGAGAGGCAGGCGCGCAACGCCAAGCCGTCCACCGCCGCCACTGGCGGTGAAGGGTACTTCACCAAGAACTGAGCCGAGTTGGGTGTGAACCAAATGAATGTAGCATTTGTTAGCATCGCGCCTCCCTCGCACACGAGATCCGATCTGCCTCTATCCCCGGCCGCTCTACTGCAGCCCGCCAGAGAACATCTCCAAGAGCGAGCTCAGTCCGTTCCTCGGTGGCTGGAGTCCATAGAACTTCTGACCGATAACGCTGAGGTACTGGAAAGCATAACGGGATGTTAGACAGAACAAGACAACGAAGAACCATAGAGAACGGCACGCTTACATTCTTCAGCGCAGCGTCGCGCGAGAGCGCCGCGGCGTATCGCTCCTGAAGCAGCTGGAAGAGGGGAAGCGCGTCGCGCTGCACCAGAAAGCAAGAAATTGACATGAGCACCATCGATTCCCGCTTCAATACGAAAGAAATGATGCACCACGATACCTCCAGCGTCAGCAGTAGGAACCGCACAAAGTTAAACAGCGGCAGATCGACCGAGCGGCCGGCAGCCTTGCACTTGTCGATGTAGCCCTCGTACACCTTGTTGGCGTCACGGAGGTTTTCCAAGCTCAGCAGCCTGATCGAAGGCAGCAAACGTCAATCAGCACCACAGTTTTCGACATTAAAACACGTGCGCTTACGTACTGCAGCACTGCGCGAGCGAGGTACAGGTCCGACTCGCTCGGATAACCCTGGCTGGACCACTCGAACAGCGCGACCGCAAACTCGCTCGGGTTCTCGGCGTGCAGGAAATGCTTGGCCGAGTGAACGTAGTCCCCAGCGACGCGGTAGGCGCGCGCCAGCAGCAGCTGCAGCTCCGGATCGCCACGCTTGCGACTGCCTTCTGCCGCCGTCCACCTATCCATCGCCACACACGATCATTAGACGGTCATATCCAACATCAGCCAACGGTATCTTCCCGTACTTGACAGCGTTCTTGAGAACTACGGCGAGGTCGGCGCTGAACTGCGGCTTCAGCACGAACGCGGCGTTGATCTTGCGGATCCGTTCTGTAGATTAAATAGAGATTGCAAATGAGCCACAACGGCGAATCGGTCGATTGAAACACATCAAGGACTCAAATACCTTTGCGAGGCTCGTCCACCTTGTGGTGGAAGTCGACGTAGACCGAGACGAGCAGGTTGGCCATCTCGGTGGCCGCCGTGTTCTGCTCGTGCTGGATCAGGAGGAGCGCGGCCTCAAGCGCCAGATCGGCCGCCTTCTCCTGCTGAGCGGCGTCGGGGGTGTCGCCCTTCAGCAGCCGCATGAACAGCGTCTTGTACATCTGCAGCGCGCCGTAGTAGTCCCCGGCCTCCAGCTGCCGCTCCAGCTTCTTGCCGACGTTCTCCACCCCGGATCCATCGCCGCCCACCACGTCCGTCGGCGGTGCCCGCGGTTTGGCTCCCGCCGCCTGCCGCGCCAGCGCTCGTCGGTTCATGCTTGTCGGTCAAAATGCAGGTCTCGCGTGGCCGAGATACTGCAATATAGCGCGTGAGTATGAGCGAGGTAGTATCCGATAACCTTCTATATATCATGACATGCAATGAAACAGGAACTCAGATATCGACCGAAACGAGGCGCATAATTGCAGTTCTGCTCTTCTATGTATTCGAGCCCTCTCAGAACTGCTCAGAGAGTGAGCGCTCTTATGCACGCGCTATTCTGAATCGGAAGACTAGCAGCAATAAAACCTGAGTGGTTGCAAAACCTATCCTTGAATTGACGTAACCCGAATAGGTTTTATTACGGGTTACGTCTGTCACGACTAACTTACAGCTCACGGTACTCCGCCTGCTGTGGACCGCCATCGGCGGCGGCAGGCTTGGCTGCCTTCGGCTTCATGGCGTCGTGCAGCTTCTTGTCCTTGCTGCAGATGGGGATACCACGAGTGAGAGAAGAGGCAAGAAGCATCACAACCACCGTGTGGCACGCGTCGGCATCGCGAAATGGTGTGAAGAGATACAGATATGTAAGCGCATGACCCAGACTCGTGCAAGGCTGCAGCGACCGACCACGTACCTCGAGTTGGCCATGACGAGGTAGTTGCTGAGTCCGCGAATCGCGCTGCAAACACAAAGAGCGCGTCAGTCTCGTTGTGTCGGAACCGAGGGAATGAGCAAGACGTGGCGCGTACTTGGCCTTGAGCGCCTCGATCTTCTCGGGGTCCGTCTCGGCGCGGCCCTTCTCGAACTCGCGCCGCACCAGCTCTCGGATCGCCTCTCCCTTCTTGCTCTGTTCCAGTACAACCACCGCTCAGTCGGTCATGGCCTTGGGCTCGTCAGCACATCTAGAATCGTGGTGAGACCTTGCCGCCAATGTGCTTGGCGAGGCGCAAGCAGTCGCGGTAAAGCTTCAATCATCACAGTGGCGTCATCAAGACAGTGTCAGCATCATGTACATCGTCTTAGATCTGCGGCTAGAGCGGCAGTCTCACCTGGATGGACGTGCGCGAGACCTTGGTCGGCGCCGACATGTTCAGAGCGGCTGCGATGTCAACCAAGAAACGTGAGGTGTCAGTGAGGTTACGCGCGGTTACATGGTAACTAATGTGTCTGCAGCAGTATTTCGTGAACCTCGCTGTTCGGAAACAACTTCAACATGTCGTTTCGACTTTAGCATCGCCTCGCTTGGCCAGCTTCGTCGGCGAGAAGATGGGAGCGTGCAACTCAAAGGAGCCGCCCAGGCAAGGGAGGGACCTGAGCAAGTGGAAGGTGGAGGCGCCTGCCTCGTCTGTGGACGACGGTGGCGAAGCAGCACCGGTTCCGACGACAGCAGCGATCAGGGATGTCGATGTGGAGCTGCCGGCGCTCAACTCGATCGCTTTCAACGCGAACTTCCACGACAAGACCATGTGTTTGACTGGGTGGGAGGATGGTACCGTCAGGAAACTCGACTGGCGGTCCAAGCGCGTGGTCGAGACGTGGAAGCCGCACTCGCGGGCCGTCAACCGCCTCGTTGCGGGCGACACTCGCGTCTACACTTGCTCCAGAGACACCACCGTAGCCATCACGGCTCGGCACAATGGCAACGGCGACAAAGACGGTTTACCAGACGCAAAGCTGTGCGGCCACACGCTGAACGTCGCAACCATCGCTGTCAACCAGGAGGAACGCACTCTGTGCTCAGGTGGACGCGACACGCAAACGATTCTGTGGGACTTGGAGACGGCCACGGCGACCGCCAAGAATACAATCCCGCAGAACGTCATCACGTGCTCCAAGTGGGTTCCGAACGAGCCGCTGGTTGTGCAGGGCAGCGAGGACCTGAGCATCAAGATCTGGGACGCGCGGTCGGCGCTCCGCACTCCCGTGCAGACATACCGCGGCTACATTTACTTTGCGCTGAGCGTCGATGTGTCGCCCGATGGCAACTATATCGTGACGTCGAGCAAGGGGTTCAACGGCGTCGGGGCGGAGGTCCGAGTGTGGGATAGGCGGACTGGCCAGCAGCTCATGGAGCTCGCCGGACACCAGCAAGACGCGACTTCGTGCTGCTTCACGACAATGTCGAGCGGTGACAGCTCGATTCCGTTCCCCGTGAGCGTGTCCAAGGACGGAACGATCAAGGTTTGGGATACTGCAGCGAAAGAACTGCTCTGCGAGCGGCACGAGGCCGCGACGGGGATGTTCACTGGCGTGTGCAGCGCTGGCGGATCCTCGAGAGTGTCTGTTCTCGCGAGCACGTTCAGTGGTCACGTGCATGCGTACGCCTTCTCACCAGACTCCAGGCAGCTCGTCCCGCTTGACGGCGATGATTGAGGCGACTATACTAAGATACTGAGTAACGATCGGCAACGCCGGCGTCTGAATCGTACCCTAGCAATACCGGTCCATCCTATTCTCTGAGTAGGACCGGCGGCCGGTGAGTACACTTTCGCGAAAAAGGGTTGACCTTTTCGCGCGAAGAGTGTACCTACCACCCAAGGGTGGCGAACTTGGTCGCCACTGGATGGCCCGACGATGATGAAAATGGTGGTTAGTTGGTTGGTCGAGAATGTCGACGAAGTCGTTCCGGCCGCTCCGAATTGCCAGTCAGCTGACACATCAGCACGCTGAGGATATTTTCAGCTGCGTTGACGTCTCGGTCGACCGAGATCCCGCACCCTCCTTTGCGCTTTAGGCAATGCAACACCTTGTGCACTTTCACTTTCCGGACCACTCCGTCCTTGCATGTTCGCTCGACCAATTGGTTCGTCAGATCTGCAGTCACCTCGCAGTCGTGATGTACGCGACTTGTTCGAAACTCGTCCACGACTACAACCTCGCAACGGCGGGCGAGCTTGCGTGCTAGCATTTTCACGGGACCGGCAGGGCAATGCTTGATTGGACTGTTAGCGGCTGTACCGCAGTCACCAAACCCAATAATCGTTCTCGTTCCGGGTTTCCCGACAAGCTCATTGCATGCGCGATCTAGTTGACTAGTTTTGAGAGCGAATCGACGAAACTTGAGTCTACGGAAAACCGGACGTAGGAAGAACGTCAGAAGCTCGTCAATGTGTTCGAATGCAAACTCAATGTGCTCGATAAGCTTGGCCAGGCTTGCTGTCTTTTTGGTTGGTGTCTCGCGGAGTAGCTGTCGGATCCATGGCACCTTGTCGATCTCTCGATTTGACCGGAAATTCGCGCGATTGAACCCACTCGAACTTCGATAAGCTGAAGAACGAAATCGGACAGTTTCGCCAGCTTGGTTCGTGGCAGTGATAAAGTCCGTTCGCCCCGGATCAACCCCCCAGACAACGCCATAGTCTGCTAGTCGCCCTTTGGGCGTCTTGAACGATGGTGGGCCGAGGACATTAGATACATTTGGGTCGGGTTCGTCATCTGGAGATTTCTCTGTCCTGAGCGTTGATCGATGCATCATCACGCTAACCGCAAATCCGTCAGTTGAGATCTCGCGATGAAAAGTTTGCCTTCCTTCCTTCTCGATATTGTCCACAAAAAACAGACGTCGCCACCACAGATCAGCCAATTGGTTCCAGCTTCTGCTATTGCTGGAATGAATACTCTCCCCCAGGGTCCACGGTACACCATTAAACTCTACTGTCAATGCGCGATCGACTCGGGGGCTGCGAAGAAGCAGGGCACGCAGCCCCATCGAGTCAACTTTACAGTAGTTCGCCTCGAAACCCTGCTTCGTAGGTAGCAAACTGAACGTGCGTTTCTCCCGGTAACCCTTCTTGTCCTTGTTCTCCTTGTTGGACCGTTCAATTTGAATGAAGAACAGATGGATAATCGGGAGCAAGTCGCGTGCGTCCCAGCTGATCTTGTTTTTGGGCGTTCGGGGGATTTGGTTGCGGAGACCAATAACGATGGAGTCAATACGAGTTGTGTCTACCTTGTCTGACCTGACTCCTTCGGATGTCTCTGAGAAAACACCATTGAGAACGACATGGGCCTCATATCCCGTGAGCTCGAAAACATCCATGACAAAAGCTCGTAGCCGCTTCGCGAAGTTCCGGATGGTCGAATTGCGAGCGTTAGTGGCCATTTGCTTCGCCGCGGAATGAAACCACCCTTGGTTTAAGTATTTCGTATTTGCCATAGGCCGACTACCACGAATCTTCATGAACTCGCATCCTGCGTTTTCCAAATCACAATCTCTCTTCTGCACTTGCTGCTGTACTTCATCATCGCATTGCTCTCGTTCATGTTGTCGAGCCCGTGACTTGCTCGTCACCAGGCTCAGGCAGGTCTGGTAGAACAAATGGTCGATCTTGCACAATCGTCGACCTCCCTCCAGTTGACGAAGAACGTAATAGTTTGCGAGCAGGTAAGCCTCCGCGATCGCTTGATTGACTTCTTTCAAGCAAGTGTCCCATTCCAACTCTTGTGCTTCCTTCCGAGAGAACTTCTTGAGCGTTAATTTCGTTGCGTAGAAATCCAGAGCCTTATTTCTAGCAATTCGGGCCGCGACATCAGGTCGCGACCTTTTCGGAGGTGGAGGAGGCGTTCCATCACCGCTTGCGACGTCGTGCGTCAATGTTTGGGGATTCTCGTCGGGCGGTCTGCGCTTCCGGTATTGGTTTCGACGTCTGCGCGCCATGGCAAAAGATCTCGAATGCCGCGTGAGCGACGATTGCCCGATGCTTTTTTTTGGAGGGGATCCGTACGGGACAGGTGAAACCGACACCTTGTCAAGCGGGCACCACTTGGTTTGTATATTACTTACCAAAGGTAAGGAATCAAGAATCGCGGCGCTATCTCGGCGGGTCAAGGTCGGCGTGTTCAGCAAGAACCGGCTCGAGTGCTCGCTAATCAACCACGCGTGCAACCGCATGGCGTACGCGCTCGTGCCGGACGCCGTCCCCTTCGCCGTCAACCGCACGGAGCTGAGCGTGCTCTTCTGCGACCAGGATCAGTTTCACATCGTCATGGACTGCGTGGCCGCAGTTCGAGCTCTTGAAGCACGAGCAGCGCCACCAGGCCGCGGTCAAGAACAGCGAGCTCACGTCGCTAGCGGACATTGAGCTGCTGTGTAAGGCGGACCCGCTGCCTGCTGACCCACCGCTCTCGTCGGATATGTCGATACTTTGCTACATTTCGAGCATGAAGGGCGACCCGAAGGACGTCGTGATGCAACACCGCAACATCTCCGTCGGCGGCCTGCTCACCAGGGAGCTGCTCGCGATCGACCCGACCGACGTGCATTTGTCGTTCCTACTGCTGCCTTAAGTGATCGAACGTGTGGTGTTCGCCGGTCTGCTGCGCTACGGCGTTGGCATTGACCTCTACTAGGGCGACTTGCTCTTCCTGATGGAGGAACTGGCCGAACTCGCACTGACCTTCGTCGTCTCGGTGCCGCGGCTCTTCAATCGCGTGAACAACAAGGTCTCGCAGGGCGTGGCGGCCGCCGGAAGGTTCAAAAGGCTACTGTTCGACCAGGCGTACAGTACCAAGAAGACTGCGCTGAGCGACGGCGGAAAGATGCACGCGCGTCGCTTTCGTTTTTGGCTTTGAAGTACTAGGGGGTAGGAAGCGACGGCTCTTGATATTGAAGCAGTATTTTGTCCAATAAAATATCTGTATTCATTTTTTGACCAATGGCCGCGTCTAAAAATGAGCGTGACGCTTGCCGTGTGACGGACAAAATGCATAGTTTATCCTATACGATACGATTTCTGTACGTACATTTGAAAGTACAGGCGACTCTATATATACGATGTAGCACAAATAGACTCCGGCGATCGAGTCGCATTGTCATCTCCACGCTGCGTTGGCCAGTGACCGGAGTGATTCATCGATGGGAGCTCACGATGTCGTCGCCGACTGCGCGCAGACGCTCCGCGGCTCAGCGTTCGAGTTCGAGAAACTCCTCGGTGCTTGCGTTGAACGCCTCTGGCTGGTCGTAGGTCGAGCAATCGAACGAAATCTCCAGGCGAGAAAAGGTCTCAATATCCCTGCTCTCGGCAAGTTCGGCTTCTACAAGGAGCAGCCGACGGCTCCGCCCGTGTTCCTGCTCGCCGACCGGTTCGCAAGCTCGTACGGCATCTCGTGGAGGCAGCGTCCGCCGCCAGCACCATTGACGGCGACCAGCGACATCAACATGGCTGTATTGGGTAATGAGGCCGGCATTCCGAGGGAACAAGCTCAGCAAGCACTCGACTACCTAATCGCGTTCATCGGAAAGAAGCTCCAGAAAGGGACTGCGAGTGGGAAGTTGTCTGCGGGTGCCGTTGGCGGCTTCAGCTTTGATGGGAAGGCAGTGTCGTTCACGTTCGACGCGGGGTTTGTGCGACGGATTAGTCGGGAGGGCCGCGACTCGGGCGAGACATTGGCGCGAGGTCGCGGACAGTCTTCCACAGCGAACCTCTCGAGTGTGGAGCGCCAAGCGCCAGGAAAACGGTCGTTGCCCCGCAGTGTTTCACTGGATGGCCCTCTTCGACCTGCCCAGCAATCTCCTGCCGTAGTCTTGTCAGCGTGCACAGCTCTGGCCAATCTCGACCTGAATGCCACCACTTTGGCGACCTCAAAGCAGTTGGAGCTTCAGCCGCATCGCGACAGAGGCGCAACAACTGATACCGGTGCGTTACGGTGGACTGAATGCTCACGGCATACACACAGTGTCTGATTCGTTTATCTTCGCCGCAATGCAGGTCCGAAGAAGCATTCCAAGCACCGCACCAAGCATTCGCATGAGAGTCCTGCACCAACCAAAGGTGTCGGTCCGGTGCCACAGATCCTGCCCCGGTTCCTGTTGCCGGACCCGGTGCTCCCACCCAAACCGAGCAACACACGCGTGAACCAAGAGCTGGTGCTCCAGGCAGCGTTCGACCGAGAGAAGGCGCGCATGGTGGGGATCAGGGACGCAGCCGACAGCTTCACCGTCGAGCTCGTGGTACGACAGCAGGCGACGCAACTGCACGCGCTGGAGGAGCGCGCAGAGAAGATCGTGCGCCAGCGCAGTTTCAACAGGTTCCTCAATGCTCAGATACAGGAGAAGTTGGCTGAGCAGTCCCAGGTCCAGCCAGTGCATGTCCAGACCTCGGTGCCAATCCTGCCGCATGACCGCGCGACGAGCCTCGAGGAGAAGCGGGCCGAGAAGCGCAAGCTCAACAAGCGGCTGAACGACCAGGTGGCGGCCAAGGCGGCGCTCAAGCGCGACCGCCGCGCCGTCGACCAGGCCGAGATGGCCTATTTTATCACGCAGCTCAACGAGCAGGTGGACAAGGAGCGCCAGCAGCAGCAGGAGCTCAAGCGCGCCGCCAAGCAGCAGCTGCTCGCCGACTGGAACCAGCAGCGCTCGCTGCGCGCGCTGCAGAGCGAGCTGCTGCACACTCGCTAGCTCGCAAGTCATGCACAATGCACGGAATATGGTGTATTTAGGTCTTCAGACTCGCGCTAGTCGAGCGTCAATGGCCGAATGCACTTCAACAGTCAAACATGATGGCTACACAATGAAACACTCACAGCCTTCATAAAGGCATTATCGATCAAAATAAGATGTGATCGTATACTCGATATTTGATCATGGGATCTGTCGAGTCGCAAACTATGGTTGCATCAACCTTGGAAATCGATAGCATCGCTCGTTAACTGGCGGAGCAGGTGTTCGCGAGTCAGCTCGGGGTGTCTCAAGCTCCAGTTCGAGAGATGGCGGGGCGACGGCGAGGCAAGCGGCGGCTCGCGCTGGCGCTGCTGCTGGTAGTGGCCGTACTTGCCGCCTGCCTCCCCTTTGGAGGAGCCGTGGACGTCGGCGACGATGCCGAGCCCGCCTGCCCAAACGCCACGACTGTGACGCTGTACAACGCGACCAAAGCGGCGGCGGCGCAGATCACGACGAACGACTGCGACGACACGGTCGTCAAGGTGCAGACGGCCGAGGACGGGTCCACGGTGCTGGACCTGAGACGCAAAGGGATAAGGATCGTGAAGAGCCTGCCGGAGGTCGACATTGTGTACGTTTGTCGGTCTTCAGGGTCGATTGGATGAAGAGGAGGCTGACGGATGACAACGTGTGTGCTCCTCGCAGCAAACTGGACAACAACCAGGTCGAGTCATTCGAGACGGAAAAGAGCATCACGTACCTGTGAGTCAGTCTGGCGACGCGCTCGGGTTATGGCTGGTTGTTAACGTTGTGCTGACGAGCAGCTTCTTGACCAACAACTCGATCGATAATCTGGAGCCGTTCGACTTTCCCGACTCGTTGCGGACGCTGTACGTAGCTGCCCGTCCGTCTGCTGTCGTATCAAGCTGACAGATGATCTGTTCCAACAATCAAGGGATCTGAGTGACAACGATCTCGGCGCCATCGACGACACCACCTTCCCTTCCTCGCTCCAGTATTTGTACGTGCGAAGAAGCTGATTCAGAACGCTGCTGACTGCGGCACTAACACCAATCTGGACTGTAGAAACCTGTCAAGCAACCCCTTAGGTTCGCTCCAAAACACAGCATTGCCGTCGAGTCTAATCGAGTTGTGAGTGAACTGTTTCCTCGTCAAGCACATGACGGCGAGCGCTGACCTGTTCATTGCCTCTAGAAACTGCGCGGACGGAAGTCTGGCGACGCTCGAGAATTTCTCGTTCCCGAGTTCGATCACGTCGCTCAACTTCTCGATCAACCCCATCACGCGGATCGCCGGCGTGATCTTCCCCTCGGACCTCACGGAGCTCACGATCGTGGCCATGTCGACCACCTCGTCGGTGACTGTTGCCTCGACGCTGACTTACTACACGTCGGAGGCCACGAGCAGTGTGCTGGAGGAGTTTGAGGTTCGACAGACAGACGCCACGCTGTTCAAGGGTTTGGTGCTGTTCGACGTGTCGACGACGTCGACGCTCGAGTGCTCGGACGCGCTGGCATCCCCGTATTATGTCCAAGACACGATGCTGTGCGTGCTCTCCGACAGCGACTTTGCCGCCAAGTATGCCAAGGTGATCGAGTCGGCGTCGAACTCCTCCTATGACTGGAGCGGCGTCGGCAGTGACGCCAGCTCGAGCCAAGAGATGGTGCTGCCCACGCTCAAGGAGACACTCAAACAGAAGCGCTCGTGGTTCATGATGGTCTCTGCAGCCATTCTCACTGCGATATTGGCGTGTTTCTGCCTCAGCGGGTGCTGCGCGTTCTGTCGCCGACGTGCTTCCAGGTCGACTCGGACGGGAAAGACTGCCACCAAGCCTGTCCAAACGATCGATACTGGCGGACGGATGTGGCAAAACCTCGGCGGCAGTGGCGACAACGACGATGCAGAGACCCAACAACTGATTGGTCGGATGATGGCCGCATCTCCACACCCCGACGAGGAGGAAGCAGCCGAGCCACTCGCGTACCTCGAACGCTATCTTCGAGAATATGCAATTGCTCCATCCAAGCTGACCCAGCAGACGCCGATCAACCCGCGGACGGAAGTCGTGATGGAACCTAAAGACGACCATCGCTCGCGGTTCGAGTACTCGGTGGCGGTGCATCGCCACCGCAAGATCGCGCTCAAGAAGTTATTTATTCGCCACGCTTCTCCTTCGTCGCATCAAGACAAGGACAACGACGATCGGGAAGACGTGAGCAGTGGCAAGACGCTGACCGCGTTCGTGCAAGAGATCTACCTCAGCTCGACGCTATCTCATCCCAACATCATTGGCTTTGTTGGCTACGTTCTCGACCGGCGACACCGCGACGCAAACCCTGAGGCGATTGCGCTCGCGATGGACTACATGGACAGAGGCGATTTGGACGCCTTCATCCAGGCGCGGAAGCTGTCGCTCGAGTCTGGACAGCCGTTCAAGACGTCCGGGTTCGACAAGACGGACCTCATGTCGGGTGAGATCAAGGCCGTGACCTGGGAAGACGCGACCGAGGAGAATGCGACGTGGTCGTGGCGATACTCGACATCGACGTTCAAGAGCAAGCTTGCGATCGCCATCGATGTGGTGCGTGCGCTGGAGCATTTGCACTCACTGTCACCGCCACTGTTTCACGGCAACCTGAGCTCGCGCAAGGTGCTGTTCGACAAGCAGTGGACGATCAAGCTGGGTGACTTCACGAGCTGCAGTGCGCTGCGGAGGTGGTCGTCCACGCTGGACAAGGACGATTCGAGCCTGGGTTCGCCCGACTCGAGGGACAGTGCGGCGCTCATCCACCTCAACATGAGCGTCTGGTCGGCTCCCGAGGTCGTCGACGGCCGCCAGTACACGGAGCAGTCGGACATTTACTCGTTCGGGATCCTGCTCTCGCAGCTCGACTCGTACGACTGTCCTGCCGACATGCAGCCCGTGATCGACGACGCCGACGTGCCGCTGCTGATCAGCAACCCGCGCTACCAGCAGATGACTCCCGACGGCGACGCGCCGAGCCTCGTGCGGCTGCTGACGCTGCAGTGCCGCGCGTTCCAACCCGAAGATCGGCCGACGGCGAGCGAGGCGCTCCACCAGCTGCTGCGCATCGAGCAGGAGTTCGAGAATGCGTCCACGACGAGCGTCACGTCGTTCTACTGAATGGACACTGGGAGTTGCAGGTTGTCGTGTGTGATGATTTGAACTGCGTCGGTGGAACGGACACAATTTTGCCGCATTTCTAGTCCCTCAACGATTTGCTTGGCTGTTGTCTGGAGCGAGCTGCAGGATACGAGAGCCTGAGCGATAAGGGCTCCGACCAGGCAGCCACCAATAGTCGAGATCTTGATTAACGAGCTGGCGCTGCGCTTCCGAGCTTCTCAAGAGACATCCGCAGCCAAGGCGACCAACGCTTGCTTGCTTGCTCTAGGTTCATCTGTTTCTTCGGTGCTCGCTGGCGTGCTCAGTCGATGCAGCGAGACGGATTGGTGTCCAGAAGCGCGTCCAACGGCGGAGAGCTAACCTCAAGATGTGTTAATCTTTGGTCTTGACATCTTATCCAGTGCGATCCTCGGAGGTCGACTAATGCCTCGTCCACTCGGGATTCTTCCTTTCAAACTCCGAGACGATGGGGATTGAGCGGGAAAGCGGAAAAGATCCACTGCTTTGAGCCTCCGCCGTTTTCTGCTGCGACTCCACAGCCGGAGATCTGAGGCGTGATCAAACAGCTGGTCGCAGCGAACAGTGGACTCGAGCAAGGCGCCATCGTTGTCTCGGTTGTCGACCGGTTGTTCCGCCACACGGATCTGATAACCAGCTCGTTGACCCTGCTTTTGCTGTGCGGGTCCGACTGTAAAAGCGTCGCATCCTCCATCTGTGCGCGGCGATTGCAGAAATGGGCTCGAACGAACTCACTCGGCTCAACAATTGTAGGGCCGCAGCGACACGATCAGCAAATCCAGTCGCTCGTCCGTGTCGACATCCGCGCGATCGGCAGTCGTGTCGGAAAGCAGGTGGTCGCGCAGTTCTTTCCTCACGCGAGCCGTCACCTCCACTGCGTCGGCAGGGACTCTCTCAGACCGGAGCCTTTACGCTGCCTTCGAACAGCGGTCTCCAGCCACCACCTCACTTGCGAATTTCGGTCGGAAGCGTCAAAACTCCTTTGCTAACCATGGCGCGCTTGTTGACGCTGCTCGTCGGACTGCCTCTGCTGCTCGCGGGGGTTGTGAGCGGCTACGCCAACCCCAAGCTGTGCACGGGCACATGCACGAACGCGCACGACCCGTCCATCATCCGCCGATCCGATGGCACCTACTTCCGCTTCTCGACCGGCAACAAGATCTCGGTCCACACGGCGCCGAAGATGACGGGACCGTGGACGTACAAGGGTGCCGCGCTGCCGAGCGGCTCCAAGATCAACCTGAAGGGGAAGGACGACCTCTGGGTACGTCAATTTGTTCACTGTTTACAGCTCGAAAGGTGAGTGAACTCAACTGACACTGATTGAACATGCAGGCTCCGGAAGTGAGCAAGGTCGGCAACTACTACTACCTCTACTATTCGGTGAGCTCGTTCGGCGTGCAGGACTCGGCCATCGGAGTCGCTCGCTCGAGCTCCATGGACGTGGGGACGTGGACGGACCTGGGCAGCTCGGGCGTCACGAGCTCGGCCTCCAAGTCGTACAACGCGATCGACCCCAACCTGATCCAGGTCGGCAGCTCGTACTACATGACGTTCGGTAGCTACTGGGGCGGCATCTTCCAGGCCAAGATGAAGTCGACGCCGACTGGCACGGCCACCTCGTCGTACAACCTTGTCAAGTCGTCCAACAGCGAGGTCGTGGAGGGAGCCTTCATCTTCCACACCGGCAGCTACTACTACCTCTTCTTCTCCAAGGGATCGTGCTGCGGCTACGACAAGACCCGCCCTGCCACGGGTAAGGAGTACCGCATCCTCGTGTGCCGCTCCAAGTCGGCGACCGGCGGCTTCGTCGACAAGAGCGGCAAGGCGTGCACGAGCGGCGGCGGCACCACTGTGCTCGCTTCGCACGGTTATGTGTACGGTCCCGGTGGCCAGGGTGTCTACCAGGACCCGACCTACGGACCGATCCTCTACTACCACTACGGTGCGTTAGCGTGGATACACTCGTTGATTGTTGATGAGTGGTTGACTGACTGGCGATGGCGTATTGATGTCTTGCAGTGGACACGCGCATTGGCTACGCCGACGGCGACAAGAAGTTCGGCTGGAACCAGATCGACTTCTCGACTGGCTGGCCGACCGTGTAAGCCTCTCGATCTTGAACTCGTGATCGGTGGCCGTGCGTATCATCGTTAGAGCAAACCAAAACTGGCTGCAACGAGCTGGGATGTGATTAATTGCTGCCTCGGCAAGACTATTTGGCGGAGATAAATGTAATCCCATTGTGTGATGTCACTGATCGTGTTCGCCATTCGTCAATTGACTGACGGACGCAAGCGCAGCGCATTGACAGTAAGCGCGTGGTCTCAATCGATCGACCCCTCGTGCGATTCAAAACTTGATTGTGCTGAAGCCTGCCAGCTCTCGTTCTCGCTAAATACTACCTCGTGGATCGTCAGACAAAATGCAGATCTGAGCTCGTTGACGACGAGTGAGAAGGCGACTCTGGCAGCGGCTTTGACAGCGGGACTCGGTCGTCGTGGTAAGGAGGAATCGTCGATCCAGACCGCCGCTCTCTGTTCCAAACAGCCAAAGCAACCATCCCGACTGTCACAGAGATGAGCGCCACGACGCTCACGATCAGGAACCACGATCGCCATTGGTCCATCGTCTCGACGAGCTTGGATCTCTCGGTACTGCCATTTATTCCGCCCGCAGCTGCCTTGGAGGTTGTCGGGAGGTATTTGCTGGAGAACTCGTCGTCCGACAGCACACACAGCAAGGTGTCGGAGACGTAGCGCGATTTCGCTCGGCTGTCCGAGCAGGAGAAGGTCGTGACTGACGACACATTGAACACCCGCAGAGTCGCAAACAACGAGGCGTCGGTCTGCCGCACTTCAAACTCCTGCAGTCCTGAACTGGCGTTGCTGCTGAGCGTCAGGTACTCCAACGACGCAGGAAACACGACTCCTGAGACACGGGCGATCGGGTTGCTCTCGAAGGTGAGCACCGAAACTCCACTCGGGAACGTCACATTCTCCAGCGCGGACAATTGGCCGTCTCCCACCACACTATCCACAGTTATTCCTCAGTCCACACCACGAACATTTCTCGATTCAGCAGCAGAACGCTTACAGCTCAGTCAGCAAAGGCGGCAGTGTGAATCCCACAAGCGAGGTGAATGGGTTGGAAGACAGGTTTCTGCTCAACCATTACAAGGAACGTCAGGGAATGGTCGAAACACAGATGAACGGGGCGGCATCGTATCATGAACACGTACAGCATTGTGACCGAGTCGGGAATCGAAGCGTTTTGGAGGTTTTGAAAGTCGTTGCTGCTCAAGTCACTGCGGCGCATTTGACGAATGAACTACTACTCTCGTGTCACAACAGTCTATCTGGACGTACAGGTATCGGAGCGAAGACGGAGCGTCGAAGTCTCTAAGCGACGCGATGCTGTTGTTTGCGAGATTTCTGCATCGACACAACAGTCAGCACAGCATAAACACGAACGGAACATCAGAAAGCGTACAGCTCGACCACATCCGGCACACTCTCAACGATATCGATCTGCCGACCGCTCAGATCCAACGTGATTGCGTCGTCTTCGCCATCGACCTGCACGACCTCCGAGTCGCAGTCGGGCGACAGCACCACCGCCGCAGGTCGTTCAACCGCGGCCGCCGCGCTCCCCGACATGTCACTGGAGCCGTCGAACGTCCGCACAGTCGTCGCGTCCACACATGTGCTCCCGACCTCCATCACAGCCGGCTCCGCTCGCAATGTGAACGGTAGTGCGGCCGCCAGCAACGACGCAATGACTGCCTTCATTCTCTTCTGCATCGCAGAGGGAATCCGCGGTTGATTGCCGTTTTTGATGGACGCGCCGTTTGGAAAGTGGGAACATCTGCTACATTTCGGGCAATTATTTTGAGTGTTGTTGACTTTGTGTTTATTGCGGGACTGCAAAGACAACGACATTGGTTACTTATCACAGCTTGCTCTATTACTGCAAAATACCCTTATTACCGATAAACCGTTAAGAGAGAGGTATTCAATTTGCAAAAGAATGTAATACCGATATGCAGCACATATTTAGACTATCAAAATATTCGTCGAAACTCGAATATGCAATGTCTCATCCGAACACATTATTGATTCCCAATACCACCATTATTGTGCATTATCGAGTATCTGTGACGATTGCGGTGGTCCACACGACGTCGCGTTTCCAACAACCCGAATGCTGGTCGAGTGCGTCAATTGGTCAATCAGCTGCGCGAGTGGCTCGGGCGATTACGGCGCGCTGACCGATTGGGAGCATAGGCTGAGAGTTTCCCGCTGACCCCGCCGACAGACAATGGCGAGCTTGGCGAAGGCGCTGGCGCAGGCGCTGGACGGCTCGTTCCCACGCGTGTCGTTCGCCATGGCGTACGGCTCGGGTGTCTTCAAGCAGGCCAACCACGACGCCAGCTCGTCCATGATCGACCTCGTCTTCGCCGTTGACGACCCGGTCGCGTGGCACGCGGACAACATTGCGCGCAACCCGCAGCACTACTCCTTCATGCGGCATTTTGGTGCTGCGAACGTTGCGTCCTTCCAGGTAGCCAATCAGATTTGAATCAGTGTGAGCATGATTGTGCACTTGCTCACGCTGTGTTGCATTGCTGCGTCTAGGAGAACTACGGCGCCGGCGTCTACTACAATACGCTGGTAAGTGTGACAGGGAGAGAGTTCACGCACTTGTGGCGGACCGGAGAGGACTGATGCGGTTCTATGCAGGTGCCACTGACGGGGAAGCTACTCGGGAACCGGTACATCAAGTACGGCGTGGTGAGCTGCAAGACCCTGTGTGAGGACCTGCTGGACTGGAAGACGCTGTATCTGAGCGGGAGAATGCACAAGCCAGTGGGTTTGGAGTTGAGAACTGGTGAGCTGTTGGTGGTTGGTGCCGATCTGACATCATCTGTGTGATCCAGGTAAGCATTTTGTCGTCGAAGGATGACATCACCGCCGCAAGCTCCGTCAACCTCTCGCATGCGCTGCACTACGCGTTGCTGTGCCTGCCAAGCAAGTTCACCGAGCACGATCTCTATATGGTATGTCTGTGCATCGTCTGGAGTCCTATATGACTCTGCGTGCTCACTCTGTTGGGACAGCGCATCGCAGGGATCTCGTACCTCGGCGACTTTCGGATGACGTTCGGCGAAAACCCCAAGAAGGTGCGCAACATCGTCGACGGCAACTTCGACGCCTTCCGTGAGATCTACCGCGGCAAGATAAATGTACGTCGATCTCTTCGCCGCATCGTCATGCATTTCAATGTGATCTTGACTGTGAGATCGTTGTCCGTCCTCGACAGACCTCACCGTACCTGGTGCGTTCCACCCTCGACAGCGACTTGCTCGTTTCCAACAACCAGGAGCAGCTTGCTCGGCGAGCGATCGTGGACTCGCTGCCTTCGAATCTCCTCGGTCGCCTGAACAACAAATATGCGGAGGAGGTGGCTCAAGGCTCTATCACCAAGAAGCACGTCCAGCACGTGGTGGCCTCGATCGTCAAGCGCTACAGCCGCTCCCAGAGCATCAAGGGTATAGCAACAGCCGGCGGCGTCAAGACGTTCACGTATGTGGCACAGAAGCTGCAGCGGACGTATTTGAAAACCAAAAAGTAATGCAAGTATCGTGGTGCACGCCGGCTTTCGCCATCTTTGGCAATCGTGAACACAGCGCACAGAGCATCAAACGAAGCGATAGTCTATGTATAAGAAGCTGTCCGCCTACAGCGCTCGAGGATCGACGCCTATGCTCGCAGAATCTGCTTCAGATCCTCGGCCATTCTCCTCGCTTCCAACAGATACTCCTTCTCGTCGCCCTCGAGTGCGTCGATTTGCTCGATGCGCTGCTGCAGCTTAGCAACCAGCTCGAGCCCCGGAGTCTTCAGGTTGACCGCGAAATCGGGACCGAGTCCGGCGAACTCGGTCAACCCCTCGATCGCGCTCTCGCACAGGTCGACGTCGTCGCTCGCAATGAAGCGAATGGCCGAGTTGACAAACACGCCCGAGTTCAGCGCTGCTCCGGCCGTCGCGGGAGAACTACGAACGAGGTACCGAAGAAAGAAGAGCGCCTTGCGCTGCAGACGAAGGTCACTCTCGTTGATAAGCAACGTCTCCAGCACTTTGAGACCGTCGCACCGGTCGGACAAGAACCGCTCCTCAGCCGCATCGTGGTTCCGAACGAGGCACGAGATAGCCAGCAGCGCCTTCACCTTGCACGTCGTGTCCGCATCGCGCGTGAGCTGGCAGAGCACCTCGAGCAGGCCGATCTTGACGGCGGCGTCTTGGCAGAACGGGTTGTTCTGCACCACGACCGAGCTCACCTCAGCCGCCAGCGCTCGGGTGGTGGCGCGGTCGTTCTCCTTGATCAGCGCCAGCATAGTCGCGAGACCGTTCATCTTGACAAAGTTCATGGCGTTGTCGATCTGGTCGATGCGCGAGAGCAGCTCGTCCAGCAGCGCATCCTTGTACTCGTCCAGCTGCTCGTCCGACGCCTTCTCCTCCTGCTCCTCAGATCCAGCGGACACCTCCTGGACCTCCGCCGCGTTCTCGGTCTTCTTGGCGAACACCACGCTCGGGTGCTCGCCGTCAAGGATGCGCAGGACGTCGCGGATGCGCTCGGTCTCGTCCATGACGCCCTCGGCAAGCACGCGCTCCAGAAACGCCTTGTCCTCCTCCGGCATCTCGCGGAACTCGGACGGCACCGTGCCGTCCGTGTACTTCATGCTCCACTTCATCAGTCCCAGCCACTTGTTCGGGTCCGCCATCGTCGCTAGTGGTCTCTCACAGCAGCAGCAGTTCTGCTTGGCCGCTCGCCTTCTTCCTGCTTTCTTTCTTGCTTCTCGCTCACCAATGCGAATGTGGAGTGTGTTGCCTTTGGTGCTCGTTTCGCTGGATGGGTGAAACAGAGTCTCCGGAAGCGCATGAGCCTATGATACAGCATACTGAGCCGAAGGTTCCGGAATGTCCGAGTATGTTCGATGCGATCATATCCGCTACTGTTCGTATGAAGATCGACATCGAGGCTGATATAACAATTGATCTGACGTGCGGACGCAGTCACTCGGCGAAATGGAGATGCTGCGTGTCGCGCCGCGCTTCGCATCGCTCGCGCGGGGGACTGCCAGCCTTCGGGGATGGCACGTCCAGCGAGCAGCGGCGTCCACCGATGCTGGACAGGACGCGCTTAAGAGGCTGCTGCACGAGCGGCGCGCCGTGAAGGCGTTCGCGTCGGATCCCGTTCCGGATGAGACACTGGCGGAGATCCTGCGACTCACACAGGTGCTCACTGCTTGCTTGTGTGTGCGTGCTGGTGGGTGGCATTGCAGGTCTCTGACATGGCCATGTGTATGCAGCGCGCGCCAAGCGGGTTCAACATGCAGCCGTACGCGTGCGTGTTGGTGCGTGAGCAGGCGGACCGCGAGCGCATCTCCGACGCCATGCTGGCGAGCAACGCCGTCAAGGTCAAGCAGGCGCCGGTCGTCGCGGTGTTCGCTGCTGATATCGGTAGGCTTCACTCGTTCATTTGCAGCTAGGATTGCCGAGTGGATAATGGTTACCCGCTGTTGCATCATGCGCCAGAACCGAGCCGGCGCGTGCCTTTCATCCAGCAGCTCATGCACAACAACAACGAGCCGCCGTCGGACATCAACAACCTGCCGCACCACCTCCGGCTGTTTGCCGGAGAAGGACACCTCGGCGGCGCGATCCGCTGCGCCATCTCGACGGTCATGTCGCCTATTCAGGCCGTGCCGAGCAACGTGCCGACCATCGCGTGGTCGTTCAAGCAGACGGCGTTCGCCGCTGCGAACTTCATCTATGCTGCTCAGGCGCACGGTCTGGTGACGTGTCCCATGGAGGGCTTCGACGAGGTCCGTCTGAGGAGCGCTCTCGACATTCCTGACCGCTACGCCGTGCCGGTCGTCGTCTGCCTCGGCTTCCCCAAGCAAGAAGTCGGCGCTTCATCGAGCAAGCAGTCTTCCCGACTGCCGCCAGAAGCGATCTTCTTCGACGGCAAGTTCGGCGGCTCGAGCGCTAAGATTTTCGAGAGCACTTAAGAAGGCACCTCGTGCCTATCGGAGCATGATTGAGGCCAATGCGACAGGGAGAGTGCTGTAGTTTTGAAGTCAGGAGTTCAACCAAAATCTCCCATGCTACACGAAGAGCGCATCTGCTTGCTGGCGCCAACTCCACTGTCTACCCTGTTGCTCGAGCAACATACACTCACGGTGCACGGGAGCTCAGCGCGATTCGTCATCGCCAAGACGCATCAAAGCCGGCGCTGGCGCCGAAGTGCGCTTCCATGCAGTTGCACGTCATCTGCCTACTTGGCGCTCGGTTGCGTACGGAAACAAGGCAACCAGGTGTCCATGTTTACCGGTCTGCTCGCGCAATCGACAGCCAATCGAATCGTCGGTGAGTGCCGTGTGGCACCAGCGGGTATTACGGCATCGAGTCCTGCAGTATAAATAGGGGTGAGTCTATATATCTCATTTATACATGTATATACAATTTTGAAGGCATTATATAAGCTTTATGCTATGCTTGTGTATAATATTAAGAATTGAATAAGCTGAGCATTCAGATGTCGTAGGTTCTCAGATGCGAGTACCTATTTTGAGGCGGGACCTCGCAGCCAGCGTAATATCTTCGTTGACCAGCTGGCCGAGCTTACGCTCACGCCTCGAGGTCAGACAAAACGTCGCTCGTGATGCGCGCGGATGCGCGCTGAAACTCGATGCATTCCCAATCTCGCTGCCAATCACCCAAGCGTCCACCGCCACCTCGCTGACCAGCAAACCATGACGTTCGCCGAAGTCATCCGCTCCCGCAAGGCCATCAAGGAGTTCGCGACCACGGCGATCCCGGACCAGACGCTGGCCGACATCCTCCGTCTCACGCAGGTGCGCATTTGCTGTATGTGAGAGGCGATGATCTGTTTGCTTACTGACTGTGTGGATGCATGTGCTATTTGTACGCGCAGCGAGCCCCTACGAGCTTCAACACGCAGCCGTACGCGGTCGTGGTCGTGCGCGACCAGGAGCAGCGCGAGAAGCTGGCCGAGGCTATGCTGCCTGCCAACGCCCCCAAGGTCAAGACGGCTCCGGTCGTTGCGGTTTTCGCCGCTGACCTCGGTACGAACGGACGGCATCGAATGCTCGCAGTCATGATCAAGTACCTAACTGTGCGACTCGCTCATTGATACAGAGCCCAACCGCCGCGTGCCGCGCATCCAGGAGCTCATGCGCGAGTACGGCGTGCCGGGCTTCGTGGTGGACAACCTCCCGAACGCCATCCGCCTCTTCTCACAGCACGAGCTGCCGGCCGAGACCAAGTCGCCGCTGGACGCGCCGACTGTCGCGTGGGCCTTCAAGCAGACGGCCATCGCCGCCACGACGCTGCTGTACGCCGCTCAGGACCACAGCGTGGCCACGTGTCCGATGGAGGGCTTCGACGACGCCAAGGTGCGCGCGGTGCTCGAGATCCCGGACCGCTACAAGGTGGCGATCGTCGTGGCGCTCGGCTACCCGAAGGAGGGAGCTCCCGTGTTCGACACGGCGCGCCTGCCGCCCACCGAGATCTTCTACGACGGCAAGTTCGGCCAGTCGAGCGAGAAGATCTTTGAGAACTAAGTAGTAGCCTCAAAATGCGCAAGCTTGCTCACATTTTCAGCGTCTCGTTGCGATTTTGCGACCTTGCGTTATCTGGTTGCAGTGCTGTTAGTTCCCATTGGTGTTGGGGGAGGAAATCTGTCTGACTGCAAGCGTGGTGGCTCGGTTCGCAGCTGCCACGTGAGCCCACGCTCCGCTTATTTCCGTTGACGTCATCGAGACTCGCAGGCGGAACGCGTTGATGCCCGTCAACCGGCACCAAGGATGGATACGCTCGGCGCGCCTCACCAACAGCAAACTCGATTGTGTATTCATTCGGATTGCAAATTATATGTCAGGAGTGAATATGATGATTCAACGCTGAAAATACACATTATTTTACAGCAGTATGATTTAGTGAAGGTATAACGAACTTCTGAGTGACTGAGAAGGGACACACTGGCGTCATCGACACCAACATCAAAGCTGGCGCGGGCGTGAAAGGCGTCGACAAAGTCATTCCCCAACTGGCGTCGCAGTCAAGACGCCGACCCTTCCCGCCCAATCAACCAAGCCATGTCGCTCAGCGATGTCATCCGCGGCCGCAAGGCCATCAAGGCGTTCGCGTCCACGCCGATTCCGACCGAGACGCTGGCCGAGATCCTTCGCTTGACGCAGGTACAGCGCGCCACCTACTGCTGCTCCATCGTACCGATTGCTTGATAGATCTTTAACGGTATCGGGGATCTCTCTATCAGCGCGCTCCGACTGGGTTCAACTCTCAGCCGTACGCGGTCGTGGTCGTGCGCGACCAGGAGCAGCGCGAGAAGCTGGCCGAAGCCATGATGACAGGAAACAAGCCCAAGATCCTTCAGGCTCCAGTGGTGGCTGTCTTCGCCGCCGACCTCGGTAAGCAAGCGAACAGTCGCGCTGGAGTGCTTCGCTACCGACTGATGTGAATCATGCTGGACAATCACCAAATGCAGAACCGATGCGCGGCGTGCCACGCATCCAGGAGCTGCAGCTCGCCGCTGGCTTGCCGCCTTCGTACGTCAGCGGTCTGCCCAGCTCGGTGGCGCTCTTCTCGCAGCACGAGCTGCCTCCGGAGACCAAGTCGCCGCTCGGAGCGCCGACGATCGCGTGGGCGTTCAAGCAGACCACGTTCGCGGCCGCGACGTTTCTGTACGCTGCGCAGGCGCACGGCGTGGCCACCGGTCCGATGGAGGGCTTCGACGAAGTCCGCGTTCGCGAGGTGCTCAAGATCCCGGAGCGCTACAAGGTGGCGGTCGTCGTGGCGCTCGGGTACCCGCTGGAGGGGAAGAAACCCCACGACACCGTCCGCCTGCCGCCGACCGAGGTGTTCTTCGACGGCGAGTTCGGCAAATCGAGTGCAAGCATCTTCGAGGGTTCAAAGTAGACTGAGCGCGCACGTAGCTGTCAATCAATATGGACTACTGCCGTTGTAAACCTCCAAGGCGATCCTTACCAAGTTGAAGTTGTTGGAGATGATAAGCCAGGTTCAGATGCAACAACAGGAATGGCAAGATATGCAACAGCCCAAGCCGTTGGCCTTGCATTCTGAGATCTCGAGCGGCTTCAAACTCCAGTGGGAGCCAGCGGGAGGTTCAGCTGCTTCGCTGGATTCCTTCAACGAGACCTCATCCCAAAATTCGACGAAAAGATTTGCGGTTGTGTCGAAATGCAGCTGGGAACTTCACTTTTCGAAGAGCCACTCGCGGCAGAAAGTATGCAAAAACTTCACAACGAAGCACATAAAAAAGAGCATCATCCTCAATTTTTGATTGAGCGAGTGTCGGACTTTCCCCGACCATTACCGCCGACCTTGCGTCACATAGCAAAGAGCGCCGCTTCTCCCAGACTGCGAACTCCCCCAGACCAATGGCCGAAGGAGAGCTGCGAGACTATCGCGAGGCGCCAGAGGACGAGCCCGTGTCGCCGTCGCTCGTCCCGCGGCCGCTGCGGCTCGATGCGCGGTGCCGCGCCGTGCTCGTCTCTGCGCTCGGCGTCTGCGCCGTGCTGTTCGCCGGTTCGTGGCTGGTGACTGCCTGGGTCGTGCTGCGCGCTCGCACACTGAGCGCCTCGGGCTTCGATCCCTTCGGTGTCTCTATCCTCCAACACATCTACTTCCCCACCACATACGTCTTCGAAGTGGTCGTGGTGGCAGTTGCCGGCGCCGTGAGCGTCGCCGTGTGCCACCGACCGTCAAAGTCAAGAGCCAAGCTGCTGAATGCGGCGTCGATAGTGCTGGTGACCGCAGCGCTGCTGTTCTTCGTGCTGCTGGTGATCGCCAACGTGGACGCGCCGAGGGTGAAGAAGGACATTGCCGAGCGGAAAGAGGCGTTCAGCGGCAAGTTCAACTCGTTCTACTGCGATCTGCGCGCGACCCAAGTGTGTGTCGAATCTGACGAGAGCGACAAGCTGTCGGAGATGCTTGGGTCGTCAGCCAACGTATGGAGTTACTGTCGCCCGCTGCTGGTGGACCATCGCGGCGCCTTGACGGACACGCAGACCAATTTCCTCATGTCGTGCAACGCGACGAGTGCGACGGACAAGTGGTGCGGTAAGCTGCTGTCAAGCCGACTGTCGGCCAACGAGTCGTCGTCGCTGTCTGCGTCGACGCCGTTCACGCTGAACCCGGGCAAGTTTCGCGCCTACCAGAATGAGTGGGCAGCTCGCGTCCACCTAGACTCGTTCTACCTCGGTGTCGTGGTTGTGTGCGTGTCGTTGCTATCGCTGCTATTGCGGCCGCTGAAGAACGAAGGCAGCGATGGATTTCAAGCCGTCGGGCTCAAGACACCGGCCGACGACTCGAACCAAGTCCGAATGGCGGAGGTCCGTCTTGACATGGCCAGATCGGCGTGAGCCGTTCTTTAGTCGAGTGTGATTTATTGTGCGCCGATAGACTCGCATTTGACGTTGGTAGTGGCGGTACCGTGCGGTCTTGACTGCATTTGTGTAATGCGGTTGTATCCGAATGTCGTGTTCGAATCGACACGGCAGAGAATGCGATGAGTAGTATGAATGTGCATTTGTCCGTACCAAATCAGACAGCAAATCCAGTCGATTTAGCATGAAGTCGAGCAGTCGACGAAGGAGGAGATCAGGATCACCATCAGTTGATTCACGTGATTCAAGGACACGCAGTGAACTGGCAACTCAGTCACTCAATCTTCACACCAGGGAACTATATGTCGATCTGTCAGCTCGTTCTTCAATAGTTGAATGTCGAGGCAGCGTGGCATCGACGCAAACAAGTTCGTTCACCAAAAACTCTTTCTATTTAGCCACCATAGACTGATCGGGATCCGCTACATCCATACGCACGCATTTGGCTCTCTTCGAGCTGATCGAGTCAACTGACATTGACTTACACGACCGGCCAGCCAGTCGAGAAGTCGATCTGGTTCCAGCCGAAGTGCTTGTCGCCGTCCGCGTACCCGATGCGAGTGTCGACTGCAAAATATCATCGAGCCATCACCAGTCAGTCAATAATCCATCCAACAATCAACATGTGTAAGCGCGCTAACGCACCGTAGTGGTAATAGAGGATCGGTCCGTAGGTCGGGTCCTGGTAGACACCCTGACCGCCGGGGCCGTACACATAACCGTGCGACTCGAGCACAGTCGAACCACCGCCGCTCGTGCACGCCTTGCCGCTCTTGTCGACGAAGCCGCCGGTCGCCGACTTGGAGCGGCACACGAGGATGCGGTACTCCTTACCCGTGGCAGGGCGGGTCTTGTCGTAGCCGCAGCACGATCCCTTGGAGAAGAAGAGGTAGTAGTAGCTGCCGGTGTGGAAGATGAACGACCCCTCGACGACCTCGTTGTTGGACGACTTGACGAGGTTGTACGCTGAACCGGCCGTGCCAGTCGGCGTCGACTTCATCTGGGCCTGGTAGATGCCGCCCCAGTAGCTGCCGAACGTCATGTAGTACGAGCTGCCGACCTGGAGCAGGTTGGGGTCGATCGCGTTGTACGGCTTGGAGGCCGAGCTCGTGACGCCCGTGCTGCCCAGGTCCGTCCACGTCCCCACGTCCATGGAGCTCGAGCGAGCGACTCCGATGGCCGAGTCCTGCACGCCGAACGAGCTCACCGAATAGTAGAGGTAGTAGTAGTTGCCGACCTTGCTCACTTCCGGAGCCTGCATGTTCAATCAGTGTCAGTTGAGTTCACTCACCTTTCGAGCTGTAAACAGTGAACAAATTGACGTACCCAGAGGTCGTCCTTCCCCTTCAGGTTGATCTTGGAGCCGCTCGGCAGCGCGGCACCCTTGTACGTCCACGGTCCCGTCATCTTCGGCGCCGTGTGGACCGCGATCTTGTTGCCGGTCGAGAAGCGGAAGTAGGTGCCATCGGATCGGCGGATGATGGACGGGTCGTGCGCGTTCGTGCACGTACCCTGGCAGAGCTTCGGGTCGGCGTAACCGCTCACGAGGGTGGCGAGCAGTATCAGCGGCAGCGCAACGAGCAGTGCCTGCGAGCGGGACATCTTGACTGTCGCCTTGAGCACCAGACGAGAAAATCGCAAGTGACTCTGCTCGCTGCGGCCGATCTGGCTGCTCTCATGGCATCGGTGAGGAGAGTCAGCACGGATAAGGATCAACTGGCCTGTCGTTTGGCGCCACCACCCGATGTAAACGTGGTTGGACAGGCCACTCGGGTGATCTTTTTTGGTGTTTTGTCGACTACCATGTGCAGCATCAGGATGACAAATAGTGGCTCTCATTATGTCAACATTACTCGTAATGGAGGTGAACTGCGGTCGATGCTGGTATATTCCATCTCTATTCGTATCACCTGCTGGCACTTTTGCTAAACAACGAACGGCAAAAGACATGCAGCCTTCAAATCCAGTCGAACGGATCTTCAATTTGGACAAATCGATCTGGTGAAAGATGTGCTCGAGGTGATTCAGGCTGTTGGATCACATGGTCGATGCGAACGTGCAACTCGTTGAGGTGGCTTGCTGTTCGCTGCGGCCAGCTGCACCCCATCTCAGTTCGTTCGATTGTCGAGCGTAGAGGTCGCGGCGATCCCCGACGCTCCTCGCGAGGAAGCCCCGAAGATTCGTGTCCGCCCGTTCCCGCGGCGCTCAGCGATTTGCAGCCGCAGTGACACGATTGCCCATCATGCGTTAACAGCCGTGGCACGCCACTGATGCGCCTCGTTGACGGGCTGTGTGGCCACGTTTCACTTGATTTCAGGAACCCCTTGCAGGATCTAGTTGTGCGACTTTGTTCCCAGTGCTCGTGGCTACGCAGCGGAACAGCACAGTGTCGGCATGAAATTGAACTCCAGCCTTGCATGGATGCCAGTGGCTCACTATTGTGCTGTATGCAGTGCAAAAATTTGCGACGGCTGAGCCATTCGAGTGTGGTGATCAGCGCTTGTTGACTGACAGCGCTGAGTCCACAAGCGCGACGGTGCTCGAAACCAGAAGACGCGTAGGCTAACGTTCCGTTCCCGCATGTGGCATTGAGTGGATCGAGAAACGTTGAACCACGCCATTGCAAATGGCGGCTCAATACACATTGGTGATCATGGCTGGAGCTCTTCGTGCACTCGACGAACACGGCACCATTACAGCAACGAGACGCAATGTGAGCTCAAGAGACTGCTCAGCGTAAACTGGACGCTCAATCGATCCCCTGGCAACACGAATCGCTTGTCTCCATTCACTCCTGTCACCACAACAACAATGGCCGAGCATAGACAAGAACCTCTCGGCTAGGATAAAGTCTCGAACAGTCTAGACACAATGCGAGCTCTATTTGGTAATTTGAGCGACATCAAGTGGTTCACCGAAACGACGGCAAGACCGCCGCCCCAGTCAACCTGATACTTCTTGAAACAGTACGCACAACCGAGCGACCGAGCGAACGCCTTACACAACGGGCCACCCCGTCGAGAAATCGATCTGGTTCCAGCCAAACTGCTTGTCGCCGTCGGCATATCCGATCCGCGTGTCGACTGCAGTAGCACAACACCCCAACGATCAGTCAAGCAATCGGAGCACTCATATCCAAGAGTTGACGCACCATAGTGGTAGTAGAGCACCGGGCCGTACGTGGGGTCCTCGTACACGCCTTGGCCGCCAGGACCGTAGACGTGGCCGTGCGACTCGAGCACGATGGTGCCGCCGCCGCTCGAGCACGCCGTGCCACTCTTGTCCTTGAAGCCGCTGGTCGCGGACGACGAGCGGCAGACCATGATCTTGTACTCCTTGCCAGACGTCGGCTTGGACGAGTCGTAGCCGCAGCACTGACCCTTGGAGTAGAAGAGGTAGTAGTAGCTACCGTACTTGAACACGTAGGCTCCCTCCACCACCTCACCGTCCGAGGACGTCACCATGTTGTACGACGAGCCGCTCACACCCGTCGGCGTCGACTTCATCTGAGCCTGGTAGATGCCTCCCCAGTAGCTGCCGAACGTCATGTAGTACGAGCTGCCGACCTGGATCAGGTTGGGATCGATCGCGTTGTACGACTTGGACGATGAGCTCGTGATGCCGGCACTACCGTAGTCCGTCCACGTGCCATAGTCCATCGTGGACGAGCGAGCGAGGCCGATGGCAGAGCTCTGAGAGCCGAACGTGCTCACCGAGTAGTAGAGGTAGTAGTAGTCTCCAACCTTCTGCACGTCTGGAGCCCACAGATCGTCGTTGCCATCCAGATTGATCTTGGAGCCGTCGGGCAGTGCCGCGCCGAGGTACGTCCATGGTCCGTACATGTGCGGCGCCGAGTGGATGGCGATCTTGCCGCCGGTCGAGAAGCGGAAGTAGGTGCCATCGGATCGACGGATGATGGACGGGTCGTGCGCGTTCGAGCACGTTCCCTGGCAGAGCTTCGGGTTCGTGTACCCGCTGACTAGGCCGGCGAGCAGCAGCGGCAGCCCGGCGAGGAGGGACAAGAGGCGAGGCATGACCACTGCTGACACTCTGGACACGGGCACTGGAAATGGAGTCGCAAGCGAGGAAAAGAGAAAGTGGACGGCGAGTTCCATGCCAGCGGCGCTCACTGGAGCCACTGAATGATCGGAAAAGATCGGGCGGCGTTTTCATATGGACCTTGCTGGAGGAGCAACGCGTCCAGTTGCGAACGGAAAGTGCGTGGACCGAGGTGGCGATTGTCAAATACTGCAGCTTAACCAGGTCCGACTTGATCTCGGATGAGAGGGTTTGTATGCTGACACTGCTAGTCACTTCAACTTTTGCAAAATCGGCATGTGCGAAAGGATGTTGTCCCATCTGTTTACACTGCGACCAGCTGACTTCCGGCAGTCGATCGGAGTGACCTGGTTGCAGCCCATCGAAAATACGGTATCCATTGCGAAAGAAAAGCATTCAGCACATGTATGACCGTGGTGGTTGAGAGGCGCTCAGTCGTTGTTGGAGCGCGCTGGACTCGGCACAGCAGCGGTGCAAGTGATGTGGATCTGTACGCCGCCACGACAAGAAATTGAGAATCTGTTGTCCTCTGCCAGCTTGGCATTTACGATCGCTGGCTATCGCAGTACAACTGACCAATAATGCAGAAATTGCCATCGAACAGACAAGATTGACTGCGCTGCAGACCGCGGTGATCCGCGACATTCAAAGTGGGGCTGCGACGATACCCATTCATGAACAGCATCACTTTCTCTAGCATTTTTAATCGACGCTGTCCCTCCCTCGCCTCGGTGGCACTGTCCCACTACCGCGATCAGCTCACGACCGGCCAGCCCGACGAAAAGTCGAGCGTGTTCCAGCCGAACTGCTTGTCGCCGTCGGCGTACCCGATCGTAGTGTCCACTGCGAGACAAACACACATCCAACACGTTACATTCCCCACAATCACCAACGCCGCAGCACACTGAACAAGTGCACTCACCGTAGTGGTAGTAGAGCACCGGACCGTAGGTCGGGTCGTCGTACACGCCTTGGCCGCCAGGGCCGTAGACGGTGTCGTGCGACTCCAGCACGATGGTACCGCCGCCGCTGGTGCAATCCGCGCCGGTCGCGTCCACGAAGCCGCTCGTGGGCGAGCTGGAGCGACACACCATGATCTTGTACTCGAGCCCTGAAGCTGGCTTGGACGAGTCGTAGCCGCAGCACTGGCCCTTGGAGTAGAAGAGGTAGTAGTAGTCGCCGTACGGGAACACGTACGCGCCTTCCTCGCCCTGTCCGTCCGATGTGTAAGCGATCTGCGAGGCAGATCCAGACTTGGCCGTCGGCGTCGACTTCATCCCGACGACGAAAATGTCCTGCCAAAAGCTACCGAACGCCAGGTAGTACGAGCCGTCGGCCTCGAACAGGTTCGGGTCGATCGCGTTGTACGACTTGGACGACGAGCTGGACACGCCGATGCTGCCCAAGTCGGTCCACGAACCGTACTCCATCGTGGTCGAGCGAGCGAGACCGATGGCAGAGCTCTGAGAGCCGAACGTGCTCACCGAGTAGTAGAGGTAGTAGTAATCGCCGACCTTGGAGACATCCGGAGCCCACAGATCGTCGTTGCCGTCCAGATCGATCTTGGAGCCGTCAGGAACTGCTGCGCCGAGGTACGTCCACGGCCCGGTGATGTCTGGAGCGGAGTGGATGGCGATCTTGCCGCCGGTCGAGAAGCGGAAGTAGGTGCCGTCGTCCCGCCGGATGATGGACGGGTCGTGCGCGTTCGTGCACGTGCCAGAGCACGAGTTCGGGTCCGAGTACCCGTTGACGAGGCCGGCCACGAGAAGCGGTAGGCTCAGCAGCGCGGACTTGATATTCACCATTGTCTTTTTGTTCCCACTCGGAACTTGATTGAGAGCTGTCGAAACGCAAACTAACGGCCAAGCAAGAGTTCGGAGCGCGCACAGACCGCTACCGCCCGCTCAGAATCGATCGCTGCACGCACAGAAAGGAAGTGTCTTTCGGTTAGACCATGTGCTTGGGTCACGGATGTGGAAATCATCATACAGTCCCCTAGATTTTACATTGCGCGTCCGGCTTTTGTCGAGAGAATGAGATAGTTCAGGATCAACTAAGCCTCTTCGACCATTGAGCCGCATGACATCCGAGAAGGACGCACCGCTGTATTGACAACGCATGCTCGCGGCGCTCCAAACACGTCGAGAGGACAGAACTGCGGCATCGGTTTATCTTGGGATCAATCTTCGAGAGCGGCGCTGCCGGATACGTTCGGATCCGCCACCTGGCGCATCTGTCGTTTCTGTGGGGGCGTCTGCCGCCGATGAACAGCCATGTTTCGACCGCCGGGTCCTTTACGTCCTGCGTCAGCTCTGCGACCGAGCCGCCTTTGTTTGCCCGTCAATGTCAGCGCGCGCGGTTGTAGCTTCGTGCCTGCTCATAACGTACACGAAGGCAATACTAGTCCAACACGGTAGTCGCAGCCGAGCACGCCAAACAGACACATCCCCTTTGGCCTCAACGCGATTCGCTGCTCGGGGTTCACCGCCCACTTCGCTGTTAGCTCCGAGCCAGGTCCACCGCACAATTCACTTGCCCAAAGGTCAGCTCGACCCCAAGCAGCAGCAGCAGTCGCGTCAGTGAGTCCGTCGGCGCCGCTTGCAGCCGCCGCCTCGCCCGCGCGGCGCATCCCCGACATCTCGTTCATCCACGGCGTGGGCGACAGCATCCGCGCGGCGCTGGCGGCGTCGGCGTCACCCGCGGGCGAGCTCTTCCGGTCCGGCGCGCTCGAGGTGATCGACGTGCCGATCCCGCGGCTCGTGGGCAACAAGCAGAACCCGATGACCGGGCCGTACGAGGAGGACCCTGGGCGGCCCGTGTGGGAATTGACGCCCAAGCAGCGCACGCTCGTGGCCGGCACCGACGTCGTCGTCATGGACGCGCACTCGGGCTGCTCGCACCGAGAGACAACCTGCCGGCGGGCAAGCTGCAGCTCTTCAACAAGCTGCGGTGGGTGCAGAGCACGTACGCGGGCGTCGAGATGTACCTCGAGGAGCTCAAGCGGCAGGGTGAGGGCCGAGGCGACCCGCGGTTCCTGCTGACCCGCGCGGGCGGCATCATGCCGCGGCTCATGGGCCAGTATGTGTTCGGGTACGTGACCATGCTGGAGCGCAAGCTGCTCGGGGCGCGCGACTTCCAGAGCATGTCCAACTACGCGCGGATCGACATGGCCAACTACCGGTCGCCGCGCGTGGTGACGGTCGGCATCCTCGGGCTCGGCGACATTGGCCAGGGCGTCGGCCGCATGCTCAAGGCCGCAGGGTACTGCGTGCTCGGCTTCAAGAAGCGCGCGACACATGTGCCGATCGACGCGGCCGACCGCGTGACGAGCAACGTAGACGAGCTGCTCGCGGCCAGCGACTACATCGTCAACGTGCTGCCGTCCACGGCCGACACGCGCCATCTGCTGACCCGCGAGCGGCTCGAGCAGTGCCGCGCCAAGGCGCCGGTCTTCGTCAACATCGGCCGCGGCGACGTCATCGAGGAGGTCGAGCTCGTGCGCGCGCTGAACGACGGCCTCTTCTCCAAAGCCGTGCTTGACGTGTTCGAGCAGGAGCCGCTGCCGCAAGACGCGAAGCTCTGGGGGCACCCGAATGTGACGCTCACGCCGTACATCTCCGGCACCGTGTTCACCGAAGACGTGGCCGCCGTCATGGTCGAGAACCTCGGGCGCTACCTGCGCCGCGAGCCGCTCGAGTACGAGCTGGACTGGGCGAGCGGGTATTGAGATGCTCACACAATTGTGCGTGCATTCAGTACACGGTTGCAGTCAGGGGTTAAGATATGGGATCCGGAGTTGCAGTGACAAAAACTTGATATATCAAAACACGGTGCAACATTCCACCGTGTTTTGTAAAATCAAATATTTGATCTACTGATATTAGCCATCTTGATCACTATATTTTGAGCGGTATCATTATTCAACCAATTATTCGGATGCTCCACTCGGTTCGCTTCCAATTGTGAACCGCGAGGACCGGTTAACCATTTTGTGTTTTTGGGTGTTTCGTCCTGAGGCTGTCCCCTCAGCAGCGACAGCAGCGGACGACGGACCGACGGAAGCGAAGCGCAGGCGGCCAAGCAGAGCTCCGAGGCGACCAGCGACCATGGTGCGTCCCGTGGTGAACCAGAACATGAACAAGACGCTGCGCGAGGTGGTCTCGCGGTTCGTGGGCCAGCCGGAGCCGCTGACGCACAAGCAGACGGTGACGCGTCTGTACAAGAAGTCGCTGAAGACGCTGGACAGCTGGATCATCGACCGCCGCCTCTGGAACGAGGAGGCCACCAAGATCCGCGCCGAGTTCGACAGCCACAAGGATCTGGCTCCCGAGTCCGGGTGCGTTTTGTGTTCTGCCGTATTGTCCTGAGGCGGCGTGGCTGTTTGGCTCGTTTAAAGGAAGTGGAGGCATGATGAACTGACACGCATTCCGGTGGTCTGTCGCTATTTGAACCAGCCTGGCTAAGCGCTTGGTGCGCGAGGCGCTCGAGAAGGTGGATAACTACACGCACCCGGACCCGTACGTGTTCAACTACATGCCTGGCGGTACCAAGTTCATGCGCAACGCCCCCATCCCGCTCGAGGTTTGTGTCTCTGTGGTCGTCTTGTTTGGGGAGATTGTTGAGCGTTGTCTCTAACGATGGCAACGACACTATTTGTATGGACAGGTGTGCTTCCCGGACGGCGTGATCCCCGACGACGTCGAGGTGTCTCCGCTTGAGGCGATTAATATTGACATGACGCCGCTGCCGGCCAAGAAGACGGTGTTCGTGGACTTTTACAAGAAGGGCTACAACTAGGTTACCCTCCAACTTCCGTCCGCAGGAGCCGCGTCAAGCGTCAACAACGAGAGCGTCAATACACCGCATCGATGGTTATTGAGCAACGAAATGTCATGTGAGGTTGACTGCTTGGTGGTGTCGTGTTTGGTATTACTGAGGCTAAACCCGACCGAGCCTTACGAGTTCTCGAGCTGGTCGCTGATGCGCGAGCGCGTGATGGCCGTGTTGAGGCCAAAGTCGCGGTAGCGGAAGCCGTTGAACGAGTTGGTGAACGTGTTGGGTCGTCCGAGCCGCTCGACGTCGACCTTGAGGTGCGCCTTCTCAGCTCCCAGGTCGCGGTAGGTCGTCGCGTACATGGGGTGTTCGGGTCGCGCCTCCGAGATGGGCTTGGTGTCGACCGACGCAGGGATGAGCCCGTTGGGGTCCAGCGCACACTCGTGAGGCGCGATCACGTCGACGCCGTTGATCCGCACGATTCCGGAGTCTCCGACCTCTGTTGGAAGCAAGGAACCAGCCAGTCAGCACACAGCAGCATCATCGCCAACAAGGCTCGCAAGACTCTCGTACCTTTGCCCAGCAGCTGCTTGTCCATGCGCTGGCTCAGCTTGGACCGCTGCAGACGGACGCCCTCACCGAGTCCGTTGGTGGTTGTCTGGTACATGAAGTCCTTGAGCGACGCTGCTGCCACTTGGGTCTGGTTGCTCTCCTCGCAGGTCGACAGCTTTGGCGCGTCGAACGCCACAGGCTCGGCGAGGTTGATGCCGACGATACCCGAACTCGTCGTCATGAAGGGGTTGGACGTACGCCGCAGGTGGTGGATGGTTGACCCTCGCGAGACCATCGTGGCTCGCTGGTGGCGAGATATAGACTGTCGGTGGTGCAAGTGGAGCAAGTTGCTGGCAGCATTGCCATCGTCCTCAGATACGCTTTGTCAAAAATAGCTGTGCCGAAATTGACGGCTATCGATGATTCGTTGAAAGTGCAGATAGACGTTTTCTGATTGGAGGATATACCTGTCATTGACAAGCATCAAGTCGACATGGAGCTGGTTGCAGCGATGCTGCGCGCTCTCGATGCTCTCGATGCTCTCGAAGCGAGACTGGTGTGGCGAACCGCGTGGGTGGCGCTGAGCGTCGTGGGTCTCCTGGCGTTCAGGTTCAGCTTCTTCCGCGCATTCGTGCTCCAGGGACGGCTGCGTACGCCCGTGGCGCTGTCTCGGCTCCCGGGCTTGGCGCTCCTTCACCTCGAGGTGGGTGAAGGCGAACTGCGCGAGTGATTTCTCGTATTGACTCGGTGCTGGCAGGTCTCGAAGCGTTGCTGGACGTGGTTCTACCTTGTGGGAGCGGTGCACTCGCTCGTGGTGCTCTTGGCGGTGCTACTGGTGCAGTCACACCCGATCGTGCAGGCTGCTCTTCAGTTCTTACAGTCGAGTTCGGACCATGTCACGGTTCAGAGCGACACCATCCTTTTCCTCGCGCTCTTTGGTGTCCACGTGGCGCGGCGGTTCCTGGAGTCGGCGCTCGTGACGCAATTCGGCGACGCCAAGATGCACGCGGGCGTGTTCGCGGTCGGCTGCTTCCACTATATGGCAGCGACGCTGTCAGCGCTCTCAGATCCGGCGGCCGTCACGCCGAAATCCGACACAATCATGAACCGCGTACTAGCGGTGCTCGGTTTGGCCGTTTATGCGGTCGCGAGTTACCACCAGAATGTGTGCAACTCGCTGATCGCTCGGCAGAAGCGAGCCAACGGCATGAAGTATGTGATTCCACGCGGCGACTGGTTCGACCACGTCCGGTGTCCGCTCTACTCGACGGATATTCTTCTCTACGTCGCCTTCCTCCTTGTGACGGGTGGAATCAACGTGATGCTGTACTTCACGTTCGTGTGGGTGGTCGTGAACCAGACGTTGCTGGCAAAATTCAACTCCGAATGGAGCGACGCCAAGTTCCGCGATCGCAAGCACGAGTTCCCGCGGTGGAAGCTGCTGCCGTACGTGTGGTGAGCTACAGAAACAGATTCTAGCGTTAGCAGCCATCCTGGATGAGCTTGTGGTGGAGGTTGCCACCACATTGAGTGATCGTTTCGAAGTCAAACTACAAAAAATGAAAACCAAAGAACCAAGTCAAATTCAGCTGCGAACGGATCTAATCGGCGCCATGGCCTACTCGGCCTTGCGCTTCTTTTGTGCGGGCTCTTCCTCGCTCTTTTCCTCTTCATCCGACTCCTCCTGCTCCTCCTCCCCGTCACTGCTTTCGCCATCCGACGACGCCTCCTGTTCCTCAGCAGGTTCGTTCTCGTCGACCGCGCGACGCTTCTTGCTCGTCGTCTCGCGCTCGTCGTCGCCACTCTCGTACTCTTGCTCCTCCTCCTCAGTCGCCCACACCTGCTGCGCCTTGCCAGCCTCGTCCGCTTGCTTCCTCGCGGCGGCCTCTTCCCGCGCGATCTGGATGCGAGCCAGGTACTGACCGTACTTGTTGCCAAAGATGTTGTGGTGACCCCCAGGCCCGGACGCACACCCGCGACACCCGCTGTGCTTCTCCTGGATGACCTGGCCGTCCGAGAGCTGCTGGCGCGGCACGCGGCAGATGCTGACCGTGCCGTAGTTGTAGTTCTTGGTGTTGATGGCGAACGTCGAGCAGAGCCGCTCGTACCCCGGCTTCTTCCACTTGGCGATCAGGTTGGCGTCCACGAGCTTGGCGCGCACGCAGTAGTCGTACACCTCGCGCGAGATACGCTTGTGCTTGTAGAACATGTCGTACACGTAGCGGCTGCGCTGCCAGTTGATCTGGTGCACGGGCCAGAGCGACTCGCACTGCCGCTTGCCCTCGTGCGGCTCGCTCATGCGCTCGCGCAGCTCGCGCTCCAGCGCGTCCATGACCGGCGAGAGGTACTCGAAGCCCTTCGGCGCGCGCGCCTTCTTAGCCCACTTGGACATGGTCGCCTCGCTAGCAGAGATACAGAGAGGGAAGACCTGGCTAACCTGCCCGACAGGTCCAGCACCTTTTGGTCTGGTATGAAGGCGAGTGGCTTGGGAACACATCGATTCGTATAGTTTGTGTATATCGACAGCGTATAGCCAAACATCTTCTAGAAACACATACGAAATGCTGTTTGATGGGATGTTGACTCTTTAAATTGATGTCAAAGCGACGCGATGGATCGGTGGGTTTCGTCCGTTGCCATCGTTACGATTCGGAGCCGGAACTCGCGGGTGCTGGCGATATACTGCTGGTCGTTTCAACCCCTCAGAGCGGGCACCGAGCCACGGTCGTCTGCGTTGATACCAGCACTGCCCGTGTGGAGTCGAGGCGGCGATGTCGAACACGACGGCGGCTCCCTCCGCCAACGCCACCTCCGCGAACGTCACCACCGCGAACGTCACCACCACGAGCGATGACGACATTACGGACGCCGCGTTCGGTGAGCTGACGACGTGCCTCGCGTTCGTGCAGGACGCGGACCGGGCGTACGCGAGCTGCGTGATGAACACCAAGCTGTTCGAGATGGTGCCGCCCGAGAACGGCACCAAGCCGAGCAAAGCCATGCGCGCGCGGAAGGCGATGCTCCAGCACGTGCTGGGCAACGACACCGCGCTGGGAACCTGCAAGTTGATGTGCTCGGCGCCTACGACCGTGGCGTCCCAGTCGTGCTGCCAGGCCGCCGACCGCTTGTACGCGTGCCAGCCGACACAGGCGATCGACCAAGTGGCGCAGTGCAAGGCCAAGTTCGACACGACCTTCGTCTTCCAGCGCGAATGCAGCGGTGTCTCGTCTGGAGACATTGGTCTCATGGTCACGACGGGTCTACTGCTCGCGGGACTGTGTGTCATCGCGGGCTCAGCGCGGCACTTCGTGCGCAAGACCCAGCAGCGAACAAAAATGGCGCCAGAGTCGGAACAGCAAGCGCTCGAGGCGCGACTCACCGCTGCCTCGGCGTCGCGATGGAGCTCGCTGATACAGGCGTGGCGGCAGATCACCAACCTCGTGTGGAAGAACCTGTTGATCCGCCAGCGCAAGCCAATCGCGCTCGTAATCGAGCAGTTCTTGCCGGTGCTGCTCTCGTCCGGACTCGTGCTCCTCGCCAACCTCGAGACGCTCTTCGGCTCGTCCAACCCGTCGAAATCGCGCACGCTCGAGGCCACGACGAACACCACGACCATCTTCTGCATGAACTACACCGTGACGGACGTGGCCGACTTGGGCGGCCCCAACTCGACCATGTCGTCCTTCTATTCGAGCGGTCAGGCCGTGCTCGGCATGTTCTTCCTCGTAAGCTACATCAAGTTCGTCTCGTCGACGACCACAACGATGGTGATCGAGAAGGAGAACCGCATCCGCGAGATCATGAAGATCATGGGGCTCTCGGACTTTACGCTGCTCTGCTCGTGGTACCTCACGAGCGCCATCCTCTCGACGCCGCTTGCCTTCACCATCGCGGCCGAGCTCAAGTTCGGCAACGTGTTCCCGACGACCGAGCTCGGCGCGCTCGTGCTGCTCTTCTGGTCGCTCAGCATGGCCATCGTCGCCTTCAGCTACTTCATGACTCCGTTCTTCCAGAAGTCGCGCACGGCCGCCATCATGTCGGTGCTCTTCTGGCTCATCCTGTACTTCCCCTTCTACGCCGTGCAGCCCGCGCTCTCCAACAGTGCCAAGTACTGGGCGGCGCTGTCGCCACCCACGGCTTTCGGTCTCGCGATCGACGACGTCCTTCGCCACGCACAGCTCGGCACGGGGTTTGCCTATTCGCTCGGGAGCCAACAGGGAACCATCGACGTTCCCAGCTCCACCTCCATGAGTCTGATGCTGCTCTTCGACGCCGTCTTGCTGGCGTGCGCTGGCTGGTACTTGGAGCAGGTGCTGCCTCAAAAGTACGGCCTGCGCAAGCCTTGGAACTTCCTCTTCGTGCGAACACGGTCTCCGGATATGAATCTGCCACGACACTCGGCGCCAGCACGGCGACCCAGCAACGCCATCGCTCGAGCTATCAAGGCGGTGCTACGAGTGAGGTCGCTGAAAGCAGGCTTTCGCCTCGCCAGCAGCGTCCTCGTCGGAGGGAACTCGGCAGCCGAAGCGCGGGAAGATGGCGTGGAGAAGGCGCCAGTCCACGAGACCCAGAAACAACACGAGGACGAGTGCAGCGACAGCTTCGTCGAGCCGGTGTCGTCGTCGCTGGCGCTGCAGGAGACCCGCGGCGAGTGTCTGAGCATCCGCGGCCTACGGAAGACATTCCAGACCGACGACGGCGAGAAGGTGGCGGTCGCCGGGTTGGACTTGACGCTCTACAGCGGACAGATCACGGCGCTGCTGGGCCACAACGGCGCGGGCAAGACGACCGTCATCTCGATGCTCACGGGTCTACTACCGCCGACGGCCGGCGACGCGACCATGTTTGGGAGATCAACGCGACGCGACTTTGATGCGCTGCGCCGCATCATCGGCATCTGTCCGCAGCACGACGTGCTCTTCAACGAGCTGACGGTCGAGGAGCACTTGCAGCTGTTCGGCACCATGAAGCACGTGACGCCTGACCAGCTCAGCGCCGAAGTCAACAAGATGATCGATCTCGTGGGACTCACCGAGGTGCGCGGCGCGCTGTCGCAGAGCCTGTCGGGCGGCCAGAAGCGCAAGCTGAGCGTGGCGCTCGCCTTCATCGGCGACAGCAAGCTCGTCTTCCTGGACGAGCCGACGTCGGGGATGGACCCGTACTCGCGGAGGTTCACGTGGAACCTGCTGCAAAAGAGCCGTGCGGACCGCGTGATCGTGCTCACGACGCACTTCATGGACGAGGCCGACATCCTCGGCGACCGCATCGCCATCGTCGCCGACGGCCAGCTGCGCTGTGCGGGCAGCTCGCTCTTCCTCAAGACGCGGTTCGGCACAGGGTATAACCTGACCGTGATCCGATCGCCGACAGCGCCGTGTGATCCAGACGCCGTCGCCACCTTCCTTCAAAAGTACGTGCCTGGCGCCACGTGTCTGAGCAACTACGGCTCGGAGCTCGTGTTCCAATTGCCCATCGTGGCCGACGCGTCCTCGGAGGCACTGCCCGAGATGCTGCAGGCGCTCGACCAGCAGCTGTCGACGCTCGGCTTGCAGCAGTACGGCATCTCGGTCACGACGCTCGAAGAGGTATTCCTCAGGATCGCTCGCGACCGTGACGACGCCACCGCCGCGTCTACCACGGCCATGGAGAGCACCACGACGCTGCCCACGGTCGCCCGCGACTCGGCTACCGTGGCCGCGACGGCACCACCTTCTCGGTGGCCGGCGGCTTCGTTCTGCCGGCAGCTGGCCGCTTTGATCCGCAAGCGCGCGCAGATCGGCCGTCGCGACCGCAAGACGATGATCAACTCGGTGGGGATCCCCGTGCTCTTCCTCGCGATCCTCGTGACGCTGCCGCGCATCCAAGTGGCGGACTTCATCCCGGACTACGGCAAGATCCTCCCCACCGCCGAGCAGCAGCAGATGTGTCCGGCCGAGACGATCACCGACAGTCTGCTCAAGCCCAAGTCGCTCGCGTCGTGCGTTGGGCCAAAGTACTTCCAGTACTGCGAGCTCGGCCTGGTCAAGTGCGACGTGAACCGGTGCTGCAACGCCGCCGACTTCACGTCGCCCTGGTACCAGTGCAACAACTGCAAGTCGTGGCCCACGGGTCTGCCGGTCGGCAAGGCGGCTCCGTCGCAGTACCGGTGCTTCAACCGCGAGTGCCTCAAGAAGACGGACGCCAAGCTGCAGGTGACGCTCAACGCGTTCCTCATCGCCTTCATCGCCATGCTCGCCTTCGCCTTCATCCCGGCGTCCATCGTCGCCTTCGTCGTGCGCGAGAAGGACCCGGCGCAGAACGCCAAGTCGTTGCAGCTCATCAGCGGCACGAGCGTCGGCGCCTACTGGCTGTCCAACTGGATACACGACGCAGTCGTGACGAGCGTCCCTGTGGCGCTGGCCGTCGCACTCATCCCTCTCTCGTACGAGCCGCTGCGCGGAGGCTCCGAGTCGCTCGCCGTCGCGCTCATCGTGGTCTCCCACGTGCTGGCGTACATCCCGCTCGCGTATCTGCTGTCGCGCCATTTCACGCGGCACGCCGTGGCGCAGACGACGCTGCTCGTGTTCGGCGTCGGCGTCAGCGGCCTACTCAGCATCTTCTCGTTCCTGTGCCGCGTCATCGACTTCCGCTTCTCGCCGGCGCTCACGCTCGCGGCGCTCGACCGCAACTACCTCCGCTGGCTCTTCCTCGCCGCGCCGGGCTACGCGCTCAACTCGGGCCTCTACGAGATCGCCACGCGCAAGCTCAGCCGCAAGTCCGTCTACGCGACTGGCAGCTCCACGAACGTGACGAGCTCGAACCCGCCGTCCTTCTTCGGCTTCTTTGAAGGCCTCTCGTCGCGAGACCCGAACTGCATCGACTGCTGGGACAACAACACCATCGGCTGCTGCACGCGCGACGTGTTCGACGTCGACGTGGCCGGCGCGCCGCTCGCCTACTCGTTCGGCGAGGCGCTGCTGTTCACGGTCGTGCTCTTCTACCTCGAGCGGCGCGCCGTCGTGTGGAACCGCAGCAAGTGGGGCAACCGTCAGCGACCGAAGCCCGTCGGCAAGGAGGACGACGATGTGGCTGCCGAGCGACAGCGAGTGACTGAGGCGGCGCCGACCTCGAGCGACCTCGTGGCGATCCGCAACCTGCACCACCAGTACAGCGACCGGCGCGCCAAGGTGGCGCTCAAGGACCTGTGTCTGTCCATCCCGGCGGGCGAGTGCTTCGGGTACCTCGGCATCAACGGCGCCGGCAAGTCCACGACCATGCAGGTGCTCACGGGACTGTTGGCGCCGACGTCGGGCGTGGTGACGCTCGCGGGCCACGACGTCGCGTTCGACATGGCCAAGGCGAGGCGGGAGCTGGGCTACTGTCCGCAGTTCGACGCGCTCCACGACCTGCTGACGGTCGAGGAGCAGCTCGAGCTATACGCTCGGCTCAAGGGCGTCCCGGAGCGCGAGGTGCATGCGATGGTGCGCGAGCAAATGACGCTGGTCGGGCTCATGGAGTACCGCAACAAGCGTACGCGGTCGCTCAGCGGCGGCAACAAGCGCAAGGTGTCGACGGCGATCGCGCTGCTCGGGTCGCCTCGGCTCATCTTCCTCGACGAGCCGTCCACGGGCGTCGACGCGAGCTCGCGCCGCAAGATGTGGAACGTGATCGCCGCGGTGGTGGCGCGCCGCGACGCGTGCGTGCTGCTCACGACGCACAGCATGGAGGAGTGCGAGGCGCTGTGCACGCGCGTGGGCATCCTCGTGAGCGGCGCGCTCCAGTGCCTCGGCAGCGTCGAGCACCTCAAGCAGAAATTTGGGCGGGGCTACACGGTCGAGATCAAGCTGCGTGAGCCTCCGCGCGATGCAGTCGAGCGAACGAAGGCACAGCTCGCGGTCTTGGCCCTCGCTCGGCGTCCGCGAGCCAGCAGTGTCGACATCACCACGGGCGACGCGCCGAGTCTCCAGCTCACAGCCGAGGACATTACGGCTCTGGCGGCAGTCGACATCACCGCCGCTGTAGCGAGCAGCGATGATGGCGGACGAGTGGAAAAGACTGATCGATCGCTTGGCTGTGAGGTAGAGGTGGCGGCAGCGCGGGTCGCCAAGATCTCGAGTGGCGACGGGACGGGATGGCTGCTCACGAGCATGCTGCGGGCGTTCGGAGTCGTCCCGATCGCCACGTTCGCGGCCTGGTGGGCGGCGGAGGATCAGCGCGACGAGTTGCAGGCGTTCGTGCAGCGCACGTTCGAGGGCACCGTGCTCGTCGAGCAGCAGGGCGACCTGTTCCGCTTCCAGGTCCCCAAGGAGGTGGCTAGCTCGTCCGGTGAGCTGCCATCCAAGCGAAGGAAGCCCCACGAGGTCTTCCGCGCGCTCGAGCAGGCCAAGGCGCGGCTCAACGTGAGCGAATACGGCGTGAGCGACACGTCGCTCGAGCATATTTTCAACAACTTTGCCTCGCAGCAGGAGGAGGAGCGGGGCGAGGCCCACGGCCTCACGGCGTAGTAGACAAGATCGTGTGTGTACATGCAAACAAGTGACGATACATGTTCATTTTGTAATGACTATGCGTGTGTGTGTTTTTCACTGACTGCTGGCGTTCCGCTTGGTCCACTCGCGGTCGAAGACGGTCAGGCTGCGCTGCGCAGTCGGTACCACATCGAGCGCCTTGATGGCCACGCGCTCGGGTTTGGCCAGCATCCAGGCGATCGCGTCGGCCACGTCGTCGGCCACGAGCGGCTCGTACCCCTGCACGAAGTCGCTGATGAGCGAGGCGTCGTACCCGACGCGCTGCTCGTGGAAGTTGGTCGCCACGACTCCGGGACGCACCACCGCCACTCTGATGTTCGAGCCGCTCAGTTCGATGCGCAACGAGTTCGAGAACGCCTCCTGCGCGGCCTTGGCCGTGTGGTACACGGCCTCACCAGGGAACGGCGGCGCCTCGAGTCCCGTCACCGAGGTGACGTTGAGAATCACGCCGGTCTGCTGCTGCCGCATCAGCCCTTGGTTCAGCACCGCGTGAGCAGCGTACATGACGCCGCTGATATTGGTCTCGACCATGGTCACAATGTCGGCGATCGACTGGTCCGGGAACACAGCCGGGGCGCCGAGAGCGAGGCCGGCGTTGTTGATCAGCACGTCGATCGGCTTGCCAAGCTCCGCTACGACTGCAGTCATGGTCGCCGCGATGGCAGCGTAGTCTCGGATGTCCACTGAGAAGTGCAGCACGCGGGCGTCGGGCGTGGCAGCTCGGATCTCCTCGGCGAGACGAGCGAGCTTGTCCTTGGAGCGCGCGAGCAGCACGAGCGTGGCGCCTTGGGCAGCGAGGAGCCGAGCCGTCGCGGCTCCGATGCCCATCGACGCGCCGGTGATGACGACGGACTGGCCTGCCAGAGACATGGTTGGCGGTGGGAAGAAGCTGGAAAGCTGGAAAGCTGGTGGAGAAGCTGGTGGAAGATTGGGAATGGGCTGGTGGAGCTGATCGCTTCTGCAATGGAAGCGCATTGGAGCCATGTGGTGGCTATGGGGAGGAGGGTTCATAATCAGAAAATGGATCGTCAACAGCGTGATTGCGGCGCGTACAGTAGCTGCTATCTCAGTAGCCTCGAAAGCGCAACATGAGACAGCAAGACCGTCCCATGATGCCGGTGCTTGCGTGGAGCTCTCGTCTCAAGTCGTTGCGAGAGGGCCTTGCCATCAATCCGATCTTTCTCTCTTCAGCCGGACATCGAGGGGTGACTGGGACACTCATGAGTGAACCACTCACCAAAGCTGACCCGCCAGTCAACTCAACAGTCTCAATTCATGGCAACCGCCGCCCGTTGCCAGGCGGCAGTTCGCAGGCAGGTCGGATCGCGCCTGCCCGTGGATTGGGTCTCCCGCAGCCCGTTTCGGATGCGACAGAAACGAATGTGGCCGTCGAACGGCCACGTCAACAAGGCTCGCGGCGCCAACTCGCCCAGCAATCTGTCAGCCCTCGCAGTTAAATGCCGCCACCATCACTGGCAATACAATGCTGCAATGTCAACGTCTCACTCGGTCGTACTGCCAACGGACATTTGGATTGAAACTGGTGCATGAGAACCAGACGGTGGAAATATCTATGAAGCGGCCTGCTGCCAAGCAAAGACAGCAGGCTCAGGACCTCCAGCCGCCTTCGTTGCGATTCGTTCCGTTTTAACGCTGCTGTTTTTAGCCTCCGGCAATCGACGGCGGTTCCTCGCCTTGCGAGACGTTGGCATGCCGGCCGCTCGCTCTCGTCGGTTGCCGGGCGAAGGGTGGAAAGAACCCCTTGTGTCGGTCGGTCTCCAGCGCGGTGGCAGCTTCTCGAGTTCGTGCGGGGTCGGTCGCCGCCCAGTCAACGGCCCTCAGCGCCTCTCTCCTCGCTCAAGCGACTACTGCAGCGCCGTCGTCGCTACCACATTGCGTCTTTTGTCGATCCGCCAACGCGTCGGCATCGCTGGCAATGGCAACTGATGGCGCGCTGACGATGCACGGCGTGCTCGGCACGGCGCTCCCCGTGGCGAGACGCGAGCTGCCGAGCTGGCACCGCGACGCGCTCGACCGCGACGCCGTCAGCTCGACCAAGAAGCGGCAGCGGCTGGCGTCTCCATCTACGCATCGCAAGTCGAAACTCTACCCGGTAGGGCTCTTACTTGCATCATAGACTGTAACTATGTGTGTTCGCTGGAGCTAACGCTGTCGAATCCAACAGAGCGGCCGCTTCATCCCGTTGCGATCGGCCATCGACCTCGAGTTCTGCCACTACGCAGTCTCCGAGGCATCGGACGACAGCGCGTCGCCGTGGAGCAGTCCGTCGGCCGGCGTCTTCCCGAGCGAGGCCGACCAGCGAGCTCGCCACTACCAGGACGCACTGGCACTCAACCTGTTGTCATCTTCAGCATCCAAAGGCCCGCTGCTGCCGTGTCGCCGCAGCGCGTGGACCGCCAGCGCGGCGGAGCGTCCGCACCGATCGCTCCGCCGCGTGGGCCGCAACATGTCGCCGGCGTTCGGCCCCGAGAGCCCGGCGGTCGTGCGCGCTCGCCGGCCGCGAAGACACATCCCATCGATCCCGTCGCGCATCCTGGACGCGCCGGAGCTGCGCGACGACTACTACCTGAACCTCGTGAGCTGGGGGGACAACAACCTCGTGGCCGTCGCGCTGGGCCAGGTCGTGTACGTGTACGACCCATCCAGCGGCGCCATCCACGAGCTGCGCGCGTGCTCGGCGCCGGGCGACTACGTCACGTCGGTGGCCTGGGTGACCGGCGGGTCCGGAGCCATCAACCGCGACCAGCTCGCGGTCGGCACCTTCCTCGCGGACCTGCAGGTCTGGGACGCCGTGGCGTTGACCAAGCTGCGCACGCTGCGCGGCCACCGCGAGCGCATCGGCGCGTTGTCGTGGGCCGGCTCGGCGCTGTCGTCCGGGTCGAGGGACACCAAGATCCTGCACCACGACCTGCGCTCCGGCGCTCGCGGCGGCGTCGTCGCGGCGCTCGTGGGCCACCAGCAGGAGATCTGCGGCCTCGCGTGGTCGCCCGACGCCGCCACGCTCGCGTCAGGCGGCAACGACAACTGCCTGTGTCTGTGGGACGCGCGCACGCTCGGGCGGCGGTCGGCCGTGGCGGCGACGGCGACGGCGATGACGACGACGGCGCCGCGTGACAAGCTGTGCGCGCACCAGGCGGCGGTCAAGGCGCTCGCGTGGTGTCCGTGGGAGCGCAACCTGCTCGCGTCGGGCGGCGGCACGGCGGACCGCACCATCAAGTTCTGGAACGGCGCGACGGCGCAGTTGTTGAGATCGGTGGCCACGGGCTCGCAGGTCTGCGGCCTCGTGTGGTCCAAGACGGAGCGCGAGCTGCTCTCGTCGCACGGCTTCTCGCAGAACGAGCTCTGCCTGTGGCAGTACCCGAGTATGGCGCGCCTGCGCGAGTTCACGGGCCACACGGCGCGCGTGCTGCACCTGGCCATGTCTCCGGACGGCCGCTCGGTCGTCTCGGCCGCCGCGGACGAGACGCTGCGCTTCTGGGATGTCTTCGCCTCGAGCTCGAGCGCGGCGACGGCCGCGTGCTCGACGCCCACGCGCGCCACGCCCGCGCTCCTGGACGCGCTCGCGAGTCCGAGCTGCACCGTGATCCGGTGATGATTATAAGTACTAATTAGTAACCTCAACTTCAACTTGGTGACTTGAGTTCAGTATGCAAGTTGAAGTTGAATGCAACACGAGCAGGTAAGTGACACGCAAAATAATTATTACGCTGGCCGACCACCGCGGCGCGGCTCTCGCTCTCTCCGTGCCTGCTCCTCTCCGCCTCCCTGCGAGCGCGTGGCTGGCTCGCAGTCATTGCTGCCTGCCGCGTTTGCTGGCCCCTTGGCTCTTCGCTTGTTGGGGTTCTAATGACATCTGCCGCCGCCTACTCGACACGCTGCTCGGGGATCCGCTCGAACCGGCGGTTCGCGACCGAGCAGCGCGCGCTCTTGGGCGGGCCGATGCTGATCGAGCCGCGGTAGCTGCCCCCCGAGAACGAGTTGGCGGGCATCCCCATGGCCGCGCGCCGCTCCCGCGTGCAGATGTAGTGGCCCGACAGCCCATCCGCCGGGATCATGTACCCGAGCGTGACAACGCGCGGCGGGCCCTCGCGCACGGACGGCAGGCCCTCGACGGGGAGCACCGGGTCGATCTGGAAGCTCTCGTCGTTCGAGAGCAGCACCAGCTCGATGTTGAACATGCTCGACACCGCGTACAGCTCGGCGGTCGTCGCCTGCTCGTCGGGCGTGTCGCGGAACGTCTCGTACCGGTCGCGCAGGTCCTCCACGTCTTGCATGAGGAACGTGGCGAGCTGCTCGAGGTGCTCCAGCGCGTACTCCATCAGCTTGACGCGCAGGAACTGCGCAGCGGCGACGCGACGAGGCGCCATGCCGTCCGCGGCACCGACGTTGACGACCGTCATGCCCGGCGGGTAGTCGCGCAGACACTGCAGCGGGTACATCTCGTACACGACGCAGTGCAGCAGGCAGGAGCCGTCGGGCGGCATCCCCACGCCCTGCAGCCCGTTCGCGAGCAGCCGCTCCTCCATCTTGGCGCGCTGCATGTCCAGCTCCGGCGCGATCACGTCCGAGGCCGTCATGGCCATCAGCGACCCGGTCGAGCTCGGCCGAAACAGCGACACGGACTGCCGCGCCGCCGACTGGCGCGTCACCGCTGCCGACCCGTTCTCGGACGCGAGTGACGCGCGCGGCGTGGCGTTCGCGCTGCCATTCGCCGCGGACGTGATGGAACTCACCGAGCCGGAGGACGAGACGGGGAACCAGCTGCCGCGCGAGCTCGCGAAGGACCCGTCGCTGCCGGGGCCGATGCTCTGGCCCATGCTGGCGCTGGCGCCGAACGGCGGCGGCACCGTGTGCCGCGCGAAGCTGTGCGAGCCGACGAAGCCCGTGCCGGACCAGCGGTAGTCGCCGCCGCTCGAGGCCGTGGTCGAGACGCTCGAGAGCGTGCTGCTGCTCGAGACGGAGCGGAAGTCATCGTCGTCGTCCCCCATGACGCTCATGGTCGCACGCGGGTTGGTGGACTGCGCGAGCACGGCCGCGGACGCCAGGATGGACGAGCTCGGCCGCAGCTGCGCGTCCTGCTGCTCGTACTGCGCGTTGGCGCCGAAGCCGTTGGCGAACTGCACGAAGGTCTTGAGCGTCTGGCTCTGCACCGAGAGCAGGTGGAAGGCCACGAGCGCCGCGTTGATCGTCACCACGTGGATGTAGTTGTCCAGCTCGCGCATGCGCGACTCGAGGAACTCGGCGCCGCGGTCCGCGCGGAAGAACGCCTTGCGTCTGTACAGCGGCGGGAACTTGACCCCCTTCATGAGGGCCGTGTTGCGCTTGCGCAGTTGCTCGTCGAGCTTGCGGAAGGCCGAGAAGGAGCGCCAGATGTGCCACGATGTGCGCGCCGGCGAGTGCGTGCGCGATGAGTAGAAGGAGATCTGCACCAGCACCTTGTACTCGGCCTTCTTCCCCACACGGTAGCCGCTCACCGACACGGCGCACGCATAGTCGCCCTGGATGTCCTCGGGCGTCATCACCAGCATCGACCGGCACGTACACACTCACACAGCGAGGCAGGAGACACAGGGACGAAGCTGGGGAGGTGACGAAGGGCGTACTCTCGTGGGCCGAGGCGGACGGAGAGTCGAAGGGGAGCCGCGCGTCCTTCCTTCCTGCCGATGGGGAGGGGCCGACGGACGCGGCGGCAGTTCGGGTCTGGTGGTAAAATTTGCCTTCGCCGCGCGGAACGAGCGTGGGCCTGAAAAGTCAGTTTTGACGCGACGAGCGGGGAAAAAATTGCCGAAAGGTGAAGCGATTGACCGAGTATTATGCGGAAGGTGGGTGGGGACGGGTGGGATGACAGTCCCCCCTCTCACCTAATCGCCTCGCGTGTTGTGAGCCTCTCGCGTACTCAAGCGTAGAGGACGAGGCGGCGCTGCAACTTTTGCGGAAAGCGAACCCTATGCCCCGCCGCGCTCACGCACGCCGGTCGGTCGGCGCGCGTCGGCCGCACAGCCAAAAACCCGAATTTCGCCAAATTTTTCCATCCCAAGCGGATTTTTGCGTCTTGGGCGAACATCACAGATCCGAATTGGCGGTGGTCAACCCGAATCAGTTGGGTTTTCTTCTAATGGTGATGCTGCTCGGTACATGGATAAATGCGTGCGATGCTGCAGTTCATACATAGAAACACAATACACTCAACCCGAAGATAGATAGATACAGTCAAGCCGAATGGACGCCGGTCGAGCCCGAGCGATTGGGTGGCGACCGACTGACATGCGTTTTCCGTCGCCAGGGCGAGCGGCGGCCAGAGCCTAGACGAAGGAGGCCGGCGCCGTCCGACGTCCTGCTCCGCCCCGCCGCGTCCAGACGACCCGAGCGACAACTGCACGGCACAACGGCATGAAAAGCGCCATCAGCAATCGTGGGACGATTTTGGTAGCGGTTAATTGTTGGTATTAGTCAGCGATAGCAGTTACGAATGCTGCATCCTCAAGTCAAATGGAGCCGATGCGAGAGCACCTTGCCGACCAACCGGCAGCAGCGGCCGAGGAAGGCGGTCGCCAGGCTCGTAATGCCGGTAGCGAGCATGGAGAAGCAGTGCAGAGTGGGACGCGCCATGAGGAGACGATCGAGAGCGCGGTGGGCCAGCTGACGGCGGAGTTGCAGGCGCTGCACGTCGGTCGGCAGCTCGTGGTCGCCAAGGATCTGGTCGAGTACCACGCGAACATCGGCTGCTATAACGCGTACCTGACGGTGGACGGCGGGACAGAAGGTGTCGACATCGGTGCATTGCAAGTCCGCGTCGATTTCCCTCGCGTGGAGCTGCTGGTTCGCTCGGACGCGGACGACAAGCTGCGCGTTGTGTGGTGCACAACCGTCGAGCGCGACGTGGAGGCCGCGCAGTGCTCGATCGAGAGCAAGGTGAGCGTGCGAAGGACATGAGGTGCATGGCAGTATGAGAACAGCGTACTAATCATGGTCATGATGCTTTCGCAGGCGGACCATTTGCACGTGCGACTGCCGGTCAAGGCGAGCGAGAAGCAGCCGCTGGGCGGCCTCTCGTCCTTCTCGCGCGTGACGCCGGACGAGCTGGAGGTGGAGAGCTACAGATCGATGGGCTGCCGTTCGTGTGGCCATCAGCTGCTGCGTCCGTCAGCTGCCGACGATCAGCCAGTGATTGACAGGGTTCTGCCGCTGCCGTCGACCAACTGGATGGACATGTTTGACTTTTGGGGGGCGGGCATCGGCGCCTTCGAGCACATTCCTCGCGACGGGATCTTCGCCCAGCAGCGGCGCGTGTTTGTTGGCGAGGCCGACATCATGGTGCACCGTAGCGACCTGATCCCCGAATCCACAACGGAGACTGCAGTCGGCAGCGACTCGAAACCGGTCGATGAGAACGGCGAGCCGTGGCGGACCGTCTTCTGCTCCAAGTGTCAGTCCGTGCTCGGTGTGTCCAGCACGGAAGATCCCGAGACGATCCGCTTCCACAAGCACGTGATCACGGCGTCGTCACCTGCTGTGGCAGACATTTTCGCGAGGTACACGATCGACAGCATCCTGAGCGCCAAGCTGCTGGAGATGGCCGACTCGGACGGCATTTTCCGCTTTCGACTCGCTCCGTCGTCGGACTCGTCCTCGTTCGTAGCTCCACCCGCTGTGTTTGGCCCCGTGCCACCGACACCGCCCGCGTTCAAGCTGCAGTTGCTGAGTTGGGAGACGCTGGTTCAACACCAGGGCTCGGATGCGTTCCGTCGAGTGCTCAAGGTGGTGTTTGCACCAACTTCGGACGCTGCACATGACGTCAAGAAGTCTGCGTGCCTCTCTGGTCATGATCACGCACATCACAAGCACGACCACGCTCCTGCGCTGCCAACACACGAGGTTTCTCTAGCTCCAGAGACGCTGCGGATGATCGTCAAGCGATTAGAGGCGAGTTCTCAACTGCTGCCACCTTCACTGCGCTCATTCTCGCAGATGCAGGTCGGCTACCTGTTCGCTTGAATGCTAGCGATATCCGACTGTTATATGCTCAGACAATTTTGACACGTTGGCAAATTGCAGCCTCATGAAGCAAAACTTAAATGTATTCGGTCCGACAGGACCTCGGGATGGATCGAACGAGCGGGACGTAGCCTTAGTGAGCCCAGTAGTCGGCAATATCGAGCGCGACCTCGCAGCTCTCGGCCACCACCGCCTGCTCGTCCTTGGTGTACTCGCGCAGCACCTTCTCGACCTCGGGGGACGCCAGCTCGCCGAGCGCCTCGGCCGCCTCGTGGCGCACCATGCGGTGCTCGCTGTGGTCCTTGAGAACGGCGAGGAGCGCCGGCACCGTCACGGGGTTCTCCATCTGGCCCATGACGTACGCGATCTCGTGGCGGAACAAAGCGCTCTCGTCCTTGAAGCCCTCGGCCAGCGCCAGCGCCGCCTCGTCCGTGTTGCGGTTGCGCAGCGAAAACATGGCGCGGTACCGGTTAAAGAGCGACGCCTTGGGGTCCAGCAGCGTCGCCCGCAGCTCCGAGGTCGGCACGTGCTTCTCGAACGCCGGCGCGGGGTCGAACGACTGGTACGGGTTCCGGTCGAGCTCCTTCTCGTTCAGCTCGCCCGCCGCCTGCGCCACCTTGTACCGGATCAGCTCCACGGCGATCTGGCACGTCTCGGCGAGCTCCACGGCCGCGTGGTCCACGAACTTCTCGAGCAGCGGCAGCGAGGAGGCGGCGCCGATGGCTCCGAGCGCCTCGGCGGCCTCGTGGCGCACCAGCAGGTTCTCCGTCTCGTCCGCCACGAGCTTCTCGAGGAACGGGCACGCGTCGGTGTCCTGGAACTGGCCGATCACGTACGCCATCTCGTGGCGCATCAGCTCCGAGTCGGCCGAGTTGGACACGGCTGCAATTTGTAGGAATGGACAGATGCAAGTCAGTTTCTCATACTAAATAGATGATGATACATAAGCACGAACGCACCTTGCAGCAGCACCTGCAGGTCCTCCTTCTGGCCGCGCGTGCGCAGGTAGAAGACGGCGCGCGTGCGCTTGCCAGTGGGCTGCTCCAGGTCCAGCAGCGTGTCGCGCAGCTCGTCGAAGCTCGGGCCGCCAGCCATGATGATGATGCTTGCTTGGATCGCTCGGTGCTGGCGCGGGGTAAATCAGAGAGTGCGCGTCCACCTAAGGAAGCTGCGCGTGGATCGGCTGGCGACTGGGCTCGCGCGCGCGGAGACGGCGTGCGGGGCGGGGCGGGGACAAAGGACGCGGACGAACGGAAATGCGTGGCGCGATGGCTGCGCTTCCAGTCGCTTAGCGTCACGCATCTCCCTCGGCGTCTGCGACGGCCAGCCAGCCAATCATCTGTCTGTATTCTCATTTTTATCCAATCATTGACTGCAATTGACTCGGAGCGCGTGCTTCAAAAGGTTTTTGCGATTCGGATCTGCTCGCGAGCGGGTTGGGTTGAACTGGGTTGCAAACCCGTTTTGTGAAGTCGGACCAGACCCGCCGACCCGCGGAACATCTGACGCGCTGGCATGTCGAAGCCCATGGAAGCGGATGGAGAAGATCCCTGCGGGCGAAAGAAAAGCGGCCGAGAAGAGGCTCCCAGAGCCACAAGCGCGTCAGCACAGCGAACGAACGGGTGATACGCGGCCGTAGCGCGAGCACAAGGTGTTATCTGCTGTACGGAGCATCCAAGTCGAAGCGAAACGAGTTCAGTCGACATGCAGATCTTCGTCCGCTCGGTACGCTCGCACCGTACCTGGATCCTGGAATGGTATCCAGGCGAACTATAACGGGCTGTGGACGTTCGGTGGACGCAGGATGCAGGGCGGACGCTCGCGCTGGCGGTCAAGACGGACACGAGCGTCAAGGACGTGATGGCGCTAGTCACGGACTGCGAGCTGCGCGCGCTCGACGCGACGGACCGCTGTCTGTACGGCGTGGCCGCGTCCGTGAGCGACCGGTACCTGTCGTACGGCGGCACGCCGCTGCGCGCGTCGCGGTCGCTGCAGGAGTACGGGATCCAGGACCACGCGACGCTCGAGCTGTCGCGGCGGCTGCGCGGCGGCTGCTTCAGCATCTCGATCCTGCTCTGGATCATCATCTTCATCTGCTGCCTCATCAGCGTGTGCACGTGCGGGCTGTCGCTGCCGGTCGCGCTCTGTCTGGTGCCCTTCGCGCTCATCCTGCCGGTCTGCTGCCTGTGATCGGCAGGCGGCGCCGGCGAGCGGTGAAGAGCGGCCGCGTGCACTTTTATGGAGGCGAGGAGAGCGGCCAGATTTTGGGGGATTACACATGTTGGAAGTGCCCATCAAATGGCGCATGCATGGTAATGGACTGCGATATGAGACGTGTGTGCGTGGCGTTCTGTGCGTATACGTAGCGACACGGGCAATGAAGCAATGAGAGAACCAAGAACAGACCTTGTTGCATGGGCGAGCAGTCGACAAGCCTTACTTCCGCGGACCACCGCCGCGTCGGCCGCCGCGCGCCGACGGCTTGCGCGACTTCTTCTTGCCGGCGTCCGGCTTCTTGAGCGCCTGCACCTTGCTCAGCAGCGGCGAGTTCTTGAGGATGTCGGGCAAAATAATAAACTTGATCTGCGAGCCGCGCACGTACACGAGCTCGAGCTTGGCCTTCTGCCCGTCGCGCTGCGTGAGCACCACGTCGCTCAGCTGGCAGTTCATGCTGTCCTCGCTCTCGAGCAGGTGGCCGCGGTAGATCTCGCCGTTCTTGAGCTCGATCGTCACGTTCCGGCCCTCGCCCTCGTGCAGCAGCGAGATCGGTACCCCGACCGTCTTGGACATGGCTCAAGGAGGCTTCTAAACGATCCGAGACGGCGGCGGCGCGGGCGTCGACAGAGAGGGAGGAAGAGAGGACGAGGGAGGTCGGCCTGTGGAGCGGAGGGGGGCGATACCGGAGCACGGAGGCAGCGAGGCGGCCGGGCGTCTCCACGAAGCTTCGGGGTGATCTAGCGTCGAGTCCGCGTCGTGCACACCCACCCACTCGAATAAAAACAAAGCGGCAAGAGGATTTATCGACATATGTTGTATTTTCGATCGCACATGTTGAATGTGTGCATACCTTTGCTGTCAGCTTGACTTGGCTGCCTTGGGACGGAAAAGGCGCGTGGCGCCGCTCAGGCACTCGGCATCGATCGCCTGCGCTGCCGTTGGTGTGAGCCAGCGCCATGGCGTCCAAAGCGGCGGGCGGAGGCGGCGGCAGTGCGTCTTCAGGCTCGCGGTGCACGCGGCCGGACTGCACGGCGCTGCGCGAGGAGCTCGAGCTAGTGCGTGGCGACCTGCTGGAGCTTGAGGGTGAAAACGAACAGCTCCACGACCAGGTCGCCGCTCTCGAGGGCGATAGGACCGACCTGAGCGCGCGTCTCACGCGGGAGCTCGCGGCCAAGGACGAGGAGATCCGGCGGCTCGAGGGTGTCGCTCGAGACGCGATGGCCAAGCTGGAGGCAGCTACAGCTTCAACAACACAAGCCGAAACATCCGCCGCAAAGCAATCAAAGACAGCGACGTCTGGCGATGCGACTGCGGTGCTGGAGCAGACGTGCGCCGAGCTTCGAGGGAAGAATGCCGCGCTCGAGGCCAAGCTGGCGGAGCTGCGCGCCAGTGTGACGCGGGAGGCGTCGGCCAGCTCGGCAGCCTCGGCTGAGGTCGCGCGCGTCGCTCAGGAGTCGCGCGACAAGCGGAGCGAGCTGTACAAGGTGCTGAAGGAGAATGAGCTGCTGCGCAGCGACGTCGTGTCGCTGCAGGCGGCGCTCCAGCAGGCGGGCGAGACGACGCAGGCTTACGAGACATCGATCCGCGGGTTGCACGCACAGCTTGAGGACTACCGCACGGCCGTGGACGAACAAACGCTCGAGATCACGCAGCTGCACACCAAGATGGACCAGCTGGAGCGCGAGAAGGCGGACGTCGAGGCCAAGCTGATCGAGATGGACGAGCGCGAGGCGGACGTTGAGGCTGTGGTGCACAAGACGCGGACGACGTTTGATGTGGAGAAGGCGGCCATGCAGGCGGAGCTCGAGCGCATGCGCGACCAACTGCAGCAGATGCAGCGGGTGCAGGACAATATCGAGCAAAGCCAGAAGGCGGTGGGTGCGGAGACTATTGGAGCGGCACGGCCGCGAGCTGCGACCAGTGCTCGAAGTGGAGTTGGTCCCTCCACTGGTGGCGGCACACCAGACAGTGAGATGGCCAAGCAACTGGAACTGCTCCAAGAGCTGCGCATTCGCGACAAGAGTACCATCATGGAGTTGAACCAGCGCATCCTGCAGCAGCAAAGCGACCTTGAGAGTCTCACTGAACACCTCGAAGCCTTAGAAGCAGACACTGTATCCCGAGCCGTGTCGACTGCGTTGCAGAGCGAGTCTGTGAAGCACGCTGCGACCCAGCAGGAGAACGTCAAGCTGTTGCGGCGTCTCAAAGAGCAGGGTGACCTCGTGCGGGAGATGGAAGCTCGTCAAGGTGTACTTGAGCACCAACTCAATGAATCCCAAGCGTGGAACGCTAAATATGAACGAAATGCCGGACTGGAAGATGTCATGAAGTACCAGAAGCAGCTGCGCAAGGAGCTTGAAAAGCAGCAGCAGGCCAACGTACAGCTCCGCCATGAGCTGAACGAGCAAATCGAGGCCGCGAGCAGGCTGCATGTGTCGTTTGAGCGTCTGAAAGAGGAGACCGGTCGTCCTGCATCCTTTGTGTACGATGACTTGGTCATCGCCGAGCATCTTAAAGGCCAGCTGGCGATCCAAGGTGCGGTTGCAGCACAATTAGAGCAGCAAGTCCACGAGCTCGAAGCAGAACGTGTGCGGTTGCTTCAGCGTCTCAAGGATCAGGCACGGCTGACCGGCAACAAACTCTACGAATCCCACGGCCTGACCATCGAGCAGTGGTCGCTCGTCGAAGAGTTTATCGATCAGGTCAAGCTCACACCTGAGGTGGCGAAGCGAGTTCTTGTTACCGGGAATGTACCTCCAGCGAGAAAAGAAGCCAGGGGAGCCGAGGTATCAGTCTCAACTTCCAAACCGGCCGCAGACAGTGAGATGGAGACCGAGTTGGCGAAAACGTACGCTGAGAATGTCCGGTTGCTAAATGAAATATCGCAGCTTCGGAATGAGGTTGATGTTGCAAGATCCCAAGCAGCAGTCAGCAGTGCAGCAGTACAACCCGTCGCGCGCGGCCACAGCGATCAACAGCAAGCAGATTCATCCTCCGCTCCTGTTATCCAACGTCAAGAATTGGAGGCTCGAGATGAAGAAATCAACAAGCTGCATGCACAACTCACAGAGTTGCGTCTTGAATGTGATCGAGTGACGAAGGAGCGCGACAGCGCTGTCAGCCAGGTGATCGCGCAGTCGAGTGCAGACACTGGCAAATCCTCGAAACAGCAGGATAGTGGCAAGGCTCAAACGCACGAAAGAGAGAAACGTCACACAGGAGTTGACAAAGCCTCATCACCTCCACGTCCCGCCGTTGTCTCTACTTGTGGGACTCAAACCATCGCGCCTGCTCCGACTCGGCACACAGACACATCGTCTACGCGCACAGAATCGGCTGAGTCTATTGCCCAGACCGTTGTAAAGGCCCTGGAAGCGCAGCTCACACTCCTGAAAGCGTCGTCGACGACCCCAACGAGGTCTGTGGCGAAGCCCACATCTGACACAAGTGGTAAAACCGCGGACGCAGTTCCGATTGCTCGAACCCCTCCTGGTGCTTCCACGAGTAGCTCGAAAATGCCGACTGGATCTTCGACTCCTCTTGAGACCGAACTGGCAGTGAAGACGGAGGCCGAGATGGTGCAGCAAGTCGACTATCTCAAGGAGTTGAATGTGTGCCTGGACGAGCTCACTCAGTCGGAGGCTCGCCACGATGTGCTTACACGACAGCTGGAGGAGCATGAGCAGGCTTTCTCGTCGCTGATGGACCAGCATACGCTGCTGTACCAGCACTTTTTCCACATGCACTCGCAGTATAGCGCCACCGAAGCCAACCACCGACGCGAACTGGAGCAGCTAAGAGCTGCGAACCGCGAATTCGAACTCAAGTGCCAGCGATACGAAGCAGGACTGCATGCGATTGGAGCGCCGCTGGAGAATGGCGCGCTGCCTGCTCCGTCGTTGCTGGTGCCGACAGAGGATCAATTGCGCGCACAAGTCTCGCATTTGACGCGGCAAACGGCTGTCTTCGAGGTCAATGAGGCGCGTATGAAGCGTCAGTATCAGCAGTTGCAGATGGAGCTGAAAACGAGCACACGGCGGAATGCTCTTCTCGAGGAGGAGTGGCTCGAGATGGAGAAGTCTCTCAAATTCCGAGTGCTGTATCTGGAGAGCTGGAAGCAAGGTGCTGACGACATGATGGAGCGAATGGACAAGATGCTGGCGACGAGCGTGCCGAAACCTGTAGCAGATCGGCAGCAGCGCGCGTTGCAGGATGTGCTTGCGAGATATCATGACGTCAGCACCGCGTACAATGACGTTCGAGTCAAATACCTCAAGCTCTACGACATGCCAGTGCAGCTGAGCCGTGCACAACACCGCGTGGAGTTACTGGAAGCTGAACGACGCGCACGTGACCTGACGGGTGGCTCTGGTGGGAACGGCAAGGCGGGAAAAGATGGCACGAAGCAACCGAGTGGAGGTGGTGGAGCCGGCGTAGCATTAGACACGAGGTTGCTCAAAGACCGTATCACGCAATTGGAACAGGAACTCCAGGTCCAGCTCGCGCGTGTGAAAGAGCTCGAAGAACAACGAAGCAAGCAAGACACGAGCTCAGTGATGACAAAATCAATCGCGACATTGGATGCCGAACATCCAGGAACACATGGCGATAGCGACCACGGACTTGCGGCGGAGAATGTGCTTTTGTACGATCGCATCAACGAAGTCGAGCAGCTCTATGACGCACTGGCGCGCGAATGCGCCAAGTACAAGGACGTGGCGAGTCTTGCGGCGTCCCAAGCGAACGTGCTGACCACCAAACTGAAGGTTGCGCACGCCGACGATCAAGACGACGGCGAAAGGAGGAGGCAGCTTGCAGCGGCATCTGAAGACCACGCGCTCGTAGGACAGCTGCAGCACGAGCTCATGGCCATGCGGGCGACATATCAGCAGTTCGCGATCCGATACGACGGTGCGGTGACACGGCAGCAGCAAGCGGAACTCGCTCGGCAACAGCTCGAACTCGCTGTGGAACACAAGGCGAAGGCATTAGCGGACACGCAGGATGCGTCGCGAGAGAGGGTGGCAGTACTTGAGGCGACGATCTCTCAGGTGAAGACGCGGGATCTGACCGCGCGCAATGCCAAATGGGACGCATTCCGGAAGCGCTTGGACGCGCTGGACGATGATCTGCGCGCCGAACATGCGCGACGTCAGCAGCTAGAGCAGGAACTCGAGGCTAAGCAAGCAGAGCTGGGTATGTCGACTGGTGGTGCAAGTAGTGCCGGCGCTGGACCTGCGTTGGCTGAAGTCAGTCGGCTCCGTAGCCGGGTCGAGGCGCTTGAGGATCGAGAACGCGTTCTGATGGGTCAGCTCGAGGCGGCCGCCCGGTCGCTAGGTGCTCAAGAGCGCGAAGAGATGCTTCAAGCAGAGCTTGCGGACGCCAAGACGCTGAATGAGGACCTGGTTAGGCAGGTGCGCGCAGTGCAGGAGCGGACGAAGACACTTCTGGCACAGGTTGGCGAGCTGGAGCGACAGATGCGCGAAGTGCGCGGACAGAAGGAGGATGTGGAGCTCGAGCTGCGGCATCTGCAGGAGGAGTTTGCTTTGCACGAGCACAACGGCGACAACCAGTCCGAGTCACGCAACCATCCGGAATCACGCTCTCCGACGAGGATGAAATCTGGCAGCGGGTCGCCACTGATGCGACAGAAGGTGGGGCTATATGAGCGAGATCAAGCGCAGCTGCAACAGGCAGCTCAGGCGACAATCGCGAGTCTCAAGCAACTTGTGGAGGAAAAGAACGCGCTCGTCAGCGAGTACCAAGGTCAGTTAGCAGCACTACGAACCGACGTGGCGCGAGCAAAGGCACAGGACCGCGCGACGACCGCGCAGACACACAAGGCGTTGTACGAAGAAAACCAGCGCGTGCTGTCGCAATTGCAAGAGGCGACGGCGACGATCCAGCAGCTCGAGCGGTCAGGAAAAGAGAAGAAGGCACTGCAGGCTGCACAAGCGCGCCACGAACACGCATTGCGCGAGTGGAAGGCGGCCGAACTATCGCGCGAGGAGGCTCAGCAGAAGGTCCGTGAGCTGCAGCAGTCGCTAGAAGTGGTCACGAATGAGCGTGATGTGGCGGAGGCGCGCGCGGGCGAGGCCCTCGAAGAGATGGTGGCGCTACAGAGTCAAGTGGAGGCTGCCGTCAAGCAGACTCGTCAGTTGGAGACGCAAGTATCAGCGGCACGTGGCGATCTTCGAGGCAAGGATGCCAAGCTCCAGCTGCTGCGAGACGCGATCGTGAAGCTCAAGGAGGAGTTTCTCAAAGCTGAGGATCGTCATGCTGTCGAGCTGGCCAAGGCTCAGCACGCGCTACAGTCAGCAGCGATGCGAGCGCAGACCAGGAAGAAGAAGGAGGAAGAGCAAGAGGAGGCGGAGGCGTGGAAGGATGAGAAAGAACGCTTCGAGAGTCAAGTGAAGATGCTACAGGAGAAGTTGGCGCTGCAGCGGAAGCAGTTGGCCACAGCTCGGAAAAAGGCATCGAGCAAGCAGACAGCACGTGACGACAGCGACGATTCAAAGCCTTACGATGCGAAAGGCGCCGAGAGAGATGTGCGTGCAGCCGCTGCGGCAGCTGCTGGCGAGTTGGAGCGGCTCAAGCAGAAGCTCAAGGAGCAGGCTGTAGGCGAGGCGCGTGCAGTTGCTGAGCTCGAGCAGAAGGTGAAGGTGCTCCAGGCGCAGAATTTGGCGCTGCGGGAGGCGTCGCGTCCACTGGCGGCGATAGTGAAGGCTGGCGCTGAGGCTGACGGCGAAAGAGAGGCTGACAAACGCGAGCGTCGATCACATGTGGAGATGGAGCGGAAGCTGCAACGGCGTGTGGACATGCTGACGTCACGACTCAAGGACCAACAAGATGCGCGAGCAGCATTGGATCAAGAGCTGGCGGCAGCACGTGATCGGATCGCGAGTCTTGAAGAAACCGTGCGGCGGCATCAACGACAGACTGATACCAAGGTTGATGTCAAGTGGAAGAAGACGGCAGCAGAATTGAACGAGTGGCAAGCGCGGGCGACAGAGCTGGAGCGGCAGAACGCGTTCCTGCAGGAGACATTGGCACTCAAACGCCGCGAGTGGGAGGACGCAGCGCGCGAGCAAATTGAGCAGCACGAGGCGCGCTTCGGACGCTTGTGGACGCGACTCGTGCGTGTCGGCGTCGTGTCTGCGCACGACGACCCGGATGGCGACGATGATGACGACGGCGCACTAGTCCGTGAAGAATCGCGAACAGTTATTTCTCAGTCGTTGCACGATGAAATGAGCGCGCTGAACGCGGAGCTGCTCGATGCTGAGCAGCAGGCGGCTGTGAAGGACTCGCGGCTGCTGGAGCTAGAGCTCGAGGTGGAGACGCTGCGTATCGAATGCCAGCGCCTGCAGCGCATGCCGGCATCGAGTCCGAGTGGAGCTGCAGCTGGCAGGAGCAAAGGTGGTGCTCCAAATACCCGCACTGCGCGTGGCGGTACGGCAGGAGTGGGGTGGAAGGAGCGCGCGGAGCTCGAAGACGTGATCGAGAACATGAAAAAGGTGATCGAGAAGCTTCGCGCTGAGAATGCCAAGCTGCGGCAGGCGTCGACAGCATCCGTGACTCCCGACAAGCTCGCGAAGATGCGGCGTCGAGTGCGAGAGCTGACGGATGCCCGCCAACAGATGGAGGAGCAGGTAGCCGCGCTCGAGCGCGATGTGAGCGACCTTCGGCAGGACAAGTCACGACTGCAAACCAAATGGAGGCAGGCGGCGACAGCCTCAGCCGACAAGGAGCGATCGTTGAAGTCGGCGCAAACCGAGATCGCGCGCTTGGAGGCGGTAGTGCAGATGTTCCGACAACGGCAGGAACAACCGCAGAGTGATGACCGACACAACGCAGGAATCGACGCCGAGCAGGTGGAGCAGTATGAGCGACAGATCCACGCTCTTGAAGAGCAGGTGGCGTCGCTCGAGGACGAGAACGCACGGCTAGCACGCGAGTTGGCCGCCTTCGACGACGAGTTCTTCGAGGAGATCGAGGACCTCAAGTACAAGTATGCACAGGCCGTACGCGCCAAGCGTACGCTGGAAGCTCGACTGCGGTCGCAAGGCGTCGAGAGAACGTGACGACGCCGTGCCCAACCCATTGGAACGCAAGTATTCATTGATTGACACATCGCACTCCTGCCGACTACAAGTCTGGACGACGACGCTACTAGTTCCAGCGCCAAGGTGCTCAGTAGTCATCGCCGCGCGAGAGGACCTCCTTGCACGTCGGACGCAGGATGATTGTGTGCTCGTACTGCGCCGAATAACTCCCCTTGACGTCGACGAGCGGCGGGTACGCCGTCACGATCCCCGTGTCGACGAGGTTCTTGAGCGCCATGAGGTACTTCTCCTGCTTGGCACCCTTCGGGTTGATAGTAGCCGACCCGCCGTCCTCGCGCTCCAGCCAGCGACGGCAGAATGGCAGCGTGCCGAACGTGCGCGTCAGGTGGGCGAGCAGCTTCTTGGCGCGCGGCAGCCGCAGCGGCACGTGCGGCGCGTCGAACGTCTTGGCGTAGTGCGACACCTCGCCGTCCTCGACGACGTGGCCGCGACCCGTGGAGCCGAACGTCTCGATGGCGAAGATCTCGCCCTCCTCCATCTTGGTCGGGTCGCCGCTCTTGACGATCGGCACGCTCTTGCCGGCGTGGATCTGGTACGGGCCGATCGAGTGGCCGTTCAGGTTGCGGATGCTCTTGACCGGGTACGTCTTGCCCTCGATCGTGACCTCGTACGACTCCATGACCTCCTGGATGGCGGCGCCGATCTCGCCGAGCTGCGCGTCGATGCCCGCGTGCTTGACGCCCTCCTCGGTCGCCATGCGCGCGGCCTCGAGCAGGTTGTCGAACTGCGGGTCGAACGACACGGTGAAGGCGCTGTCGATGATGCGGCCGTCTACCTGCGTGCCGAAGTCGAGCTTCATCACGTCGCCGTACTTGAGCACCGTGTCGTCGCCCATGTTCGGCGTGTAGTGCGCCGCCACGTGGTTGAGCGAGCAGCCAGTGGGGAAGCCGATGCCGCGCTGCAAACACACACCAACAACACGCCACAAGGTCAGCAACCGGAGTCATGCGATCTTCAATGGCCCAGACATCCATCACACACCGCGAAGCCGGCCTCCTCGACGAGCTCGCGGTTCTTGTTCTCGAGCGCTGTGCACATGTCGATGAGCTTGATGCCCGGCTGGATCATGCTCTGAGCGAACTTGCGCACGTGGCGGTGCACCTCGGCGGCGTAGCGGACCTTCGAGTACAGGTCCTCCTGCGCGCGGTCGAGCGCGCGCTTCTCGTCGCTCGTCGTGCGGAACGTGTTCCAGTCGCCAGGGTGGTCCTGGATCTCACCCTGCGGGAAGTCGCCGTTCGGGAAGAGCTTGGCGACCGGGATCGACGGCGGCTCCGTCTGGCCCACGGCCACGTAGCTGTCCGTGAAGCCCGTGACGCCGCGGAACGGCGGCAGCTTGGAGCCGGCAGAGGCGGAGCCGGTCGCAGCCTTGGCAGCCTTGCTCTTCTTCTTCTTGTGCTTCTTCTTCTTCTTCTTGGCCGCCCCAGACTCATCCACCGGCGAGTTGCCGTCCACCTCATCCACCTCCACGTCCTCCCCGACGTCGTCCGCGTGCGGCGCCGCCGCCTTTTGCTCCTCGAGCTTCGTCATGGTCGCGCACAGAGAGTGGATCAGTTGCTGCTGCGCGGCTTGTTGGTGACTGGGGCGTGTTTGGCTCCTTTGTCGCTTGGCGGAATGGGTGGTTATACTCGGGGTATGGTGAGGGTACGCTCGCGGTTTACTGTGTACCGACTACAAGATTCGCGAAACAAGCTGCAACAGAGAGTTAAATATGCAAAACAGGGTGCATTCTGCTTACCCGTTCTGGAAAAACTGCGCTAGTAGCAATACACGGTGGTTTGTTTTGAACCTATACAAAAACCAAGTTCAGAAAATATCGTCTACTGCCCAGAGCAAAGATACGAGCGACTGCCACCCGCGATTTGCACACCCCCGTATTTGGAAATTAAATCACTTCCAATTTGTAAGATGGCAGCAGATATAGAGTATACTCTGCTATGTGCGAATGTATAGTCTCGTGTTTTAATTTTCTTTTATACTATCTGAATTGATTTGCTATTGCCAGAGATTTTTGCAGTATAATTGCAGGCAGTAGCAACCGCGGTCAGTAGCGTGATGACAAGGATTTGACTGTCGCCCGAGAAAAATTGTTTCCAAGATACGAGCGACTGCCACCCACGATTTGCACACCCCCGAAAATGCAAAATGTAAAGATGAAATTTCCATTTATGGGGGATATCTGTAATTAACAATTCCAGGTCAAGTTATATAACTGTGTACCCTGAAGGTACGATTCCTCTATCATGCATTTTTTAAGTCCTGGTGGGTTACGATTTGCAAGAATTTTGTACCTTGAGGGTACACATTTATATAACTTGCGCTGTGACGTGTGAAAAAGGGAACACACTGTTCCCTTTTTCACACGTCACAGATTTTTAACTACGGAAATAGCCCGGATCCGTTGCAGTTTCGTAATTACTATTAAATAATTACGACGAAAAAGGAACAGTGTGTTCCCTTTTTCACACGTCACAGGAGGGCCCAAATGAGTAACTCGTAACCAGTAACTCTGGAATGTAATCAATTCATAGCCAATTGTAACCTATGCATGGATGCGCATTAGAGTGCCTAAAAAATTCTCGCTGTCTCACGATTCGACTGGAGATCTGTATGTGGTGGAGAGGCGCAGCAAAAAAACGAACTTTACGGGCAGCGACATGAAGGGTTACTCGCAGGGTACGCACTAGGTACTTCGAGTAATCCACGGTACGAACCTTGACTTGGCTACATTTTGCTTGTTGAAGCGGTCAACTCGCAAGCAAGCATCATTCATGGTTTGAAAAGGGAAATTCATTTTTGGTTGCTAGAGAGGAGAAGCCAGGAAACTCGTCTAGGCACAACACGCAGGGGAGCCACGCAACGCCGCCAACGCGCACGAACAGCTCGAGTCCATCAGGCCGCTCGTGCTCGATCGATGACGCGTGTGCTCGTCCGAAAGTGCTCTGGTCACGCGACCAACTCGCAGGTCGACAGCTCGGTCTGGCATCGAGTGTCGGCCCGTGAATCTTTCACGTCGCTGCCGTCGCACTCCCAGACGGAAACGAAATGTGCACACACGCAATCAGGTCGCTCGCAGCGGCGGCTTAGTAGTCGTCGCCGCGAGACATGACCTCCTTGCCCATCGATCGCAACACCAGCGTGTGCTCGTACTGCGCCGTGTAGCTGCCGCGAATGTCCACGAGCGGCGGGTACGCGTTCACGATCCCCTTGTTCACGAGCTCCCGAAGCGCCATCAAGTAGCGCTCCTGCTTGGCGCCTTTCGGGTTCACGAACGCCGACCCGCCGCTGGGCAGCTCCAGCCAGCGCCGGCAAAACGGCATTGACCCGAACGTCCGCGTGAGATGGGCCAGCAGCTTCTTCGTGCGCGCCGACTCGATTGGCACGTGAGTCGCCTTCATGTTGCGCGCGTAGTGCGAACACTCGCCGTCCGAGTCAACGTAGCCTCGACCCGTCGACCCAAACGTCTCGATGGCGTAGATCTCACCTTCCTCCATCTTGACAGTGCTGCCCGTCTTGATGCTTGACACAGACTTGTCGCCGTGGACGCGGCCCTTTTCGATCGTATGGCCGCACAGGTTCCGGATCGCCTTCACCGGGTACGTCTTGCCGTTGATCGTCACTTCGTACGACTCCATCACTTCTTGGATAGCGCCGCCGAGTTCGCCGAGCTGAACGTCCACACCAGCAGATCGGACGCCCTCGTTCGTCGCCGCCTTGACGGCTTCCAAAAGCTCGTCATACTGCGGGTTAAACGCGACGGTGAAGGCGCTGTCAACCGTGTAGCCGTTCACATGCGTGCCAATGTCCAGCTTCATCACGTCATCGTACGACAGCACTGTCTTGTCGGCCACCGTATTCGGTGTGTAGTGCGCCGCCACGTGGTTGAGCGAACAGCCCGTCGGGAACGCGATCCCGCGCTGCGGACCAGCTTCTTCCACGAGCTCGCGGTTCTTGTCCTCGAGGCGGCAGCACAGCTCAAACAGCGACACGCCAGGCTTCATCAGGCTCTGCGCGAACTTGCGCACGTGGCGGTGCACCTCCGCGGCTTGGCGCAGACTCTGCAGCATGAAGTCTTCGTCGTCCCGCATCTGCGCGCGCAGCTCGGCCTGGCTCGAGCGCTGGAGCACGAAATCTTCAGCATAATCTTGCTTCTCTCCTTCCGGGTACGCGTTCTCTGCGGCGAAAAGCTGGCGGATCGGGATACTTGGTGGGTCAGTCTGACCCGTAGCGATGTACGAGTCCGTGAACCCCGTCACCCCGCGCACTGGCGGCAGCTTGGATCCGGTCGGTCGGTCGGTAGGTGTGGCGTTGCTCGAGTGCTTCTTCTTGCCCTTCTTCTTCCTCCTTCGCTTCGCAGAGGCGTCACCAGGGTCCCGCGCCGCGGGTTCCTCCTGCACGTCGTACACTTCGTTCGCGCGGCGCGCGGCAGCCGCGAACTCCTTCTCGTCGAGCCGCGCCATGCTCCTCCTCCTGCTACAGCGATGTCTGGCGTTCGGCGCGTCAGCTTGCGCGTCGCTTGGCGAAATCGGTAATGAGCTGAAAATTGTCGGATTTAAGTGGGGAGAGTTCGGAAACGGATTTAAGTGGGTGGCTCTGGTGAGCTGACTGCTCTGACCTGCACTCTCGAACGAAGTGTTCGATATTTGATTGGCTGATTTTATCAAATTCAAACTCTTATACCAGTACACATCGATTCCACGAACCTAGACCAAAAAAATGCAGCCGTACTTTATGACCAGCTTCAACCAAAAATAGTCAGGTTGACACGCTCGGTTCACTCATTGAGCTCTGTCCTCGACATTGACCCGCTCGCTGCGATGGCGTCCGGACTGGCGATGAGCCCGATGGAGGCACAGCCGCGCGGCCTGCACCGCAAGATCACGGTCAACGAGCGGATCGACCGCATCCTGCTGGGTACGCTGCAGGAGCAGGATGCGAGAGTAAACGGCGCGCCGGAGGATCGCGACCGCGCGAGGGAGCGCAGCTACCAGCTCTCGTCGCTGTACGCGGCGTCCGCCGACGACAAATTCCTCAAGGCGAGAGCGAAGGCGTCGCAGAAGCGGCTCAAACAGAAGGCGGCCAGCAACAGAGCTCGGCGGTCCATCCCGCCTCTCGACATTGCCGATGCTCACTACGACGGCGTTCCGTTGGCATCGCCCATCAAGTCGATGTCGTCGTCAAGTCTCAAGACCCAGAGCTCCAAATGCTTGCAGCCCCAGAGCTCCAAACACTTGCAGCGCGTGGAGCAAGAGGACGACGTGTTTGACGACGAGAGCGTGGATGGCGACGCGACGCCGACTGCCACAACCAGAAAGTCGCCACTGTCCTCACCATCGCCACTACGACCATGGTACGGGACTTCCAGCAGCCCTGGGAACCCGCACGGTGTCACGATGGACGCCAAGGTGCGTCGCTACGGCGCGTTTGGTGTCGTCAAGATGATGGCCAGCGAGACGCCAACGGCTGTGTCGCCGCCGTACAAGCTGAGCGTCTCGCAGTCGCTGGACTCGCTCGGTCCACGCAACCTGCCGAACGCGTGGTCATCGCCCATCAAAGGCACCCCAACACTCTGGCCTGAAGGCGCGACGTACCCGAACGGGTCCAAACTGCAGACCAGGACGGTTCGATGCCCTTCTCCTGTCGCGCGCATCCCAACAAATGCAGTCGGCGACATCCCCGCCGACGACCACCTTGAGAGAGCCAAAGTCGTTCATCGACGAGATGTCAAGGAGCTCGAACAGAGGTTCGACGACGAGAAGGTGCGGCGCAAGCAGGAGATCGAGGCCAACCGCGCAGAACTCACATCGTGGCAGCAATCGCTGGACTTTGAACCCCTCTCCAGCAAGATGGATCACCCGATCGTGCGGATCAAGGGCAAGCGCGCCATGCACCAGATGACGATCCTGCACACGCCAGAGTACTCGCACGACTCGCAGTTCAACGAGCAGGTGCAAAAGATGACGGAGAACAAGTTTGCGCTGCGCTGGAGCAACATGGCGGTCGTGCTCGAGGTGATGCGGCGCACGCCGTGCCGTCGTCCCGTGCTCCAGGACGTCGAGAAGCTCTTTTCGATCGCGTACGAGCTGGCGTTCAAGAACATCACACCGACGGCGCTCAGTCGCCAACAGTTCTGGTCGCTGATGCAAAAGGAGTACCCGGACGTGGAGGCTGGCCACGCAAACCGCTTGTTCTCGTCGTACGACTTTAGAATGCAGGACAAACTTGACATCCGCGCCTTCCTCGGCACCATCCGCGCGCTGAAAGTGCAGCAAGGGTCGCCAATCGACATGCTCTGCATGTCCTTCCGCGACTTTGACGCCACCAAGACGGGAGTCATCTCGAGTCTGGAAGACTTTGTCAACGCAACCACAATTTGCTGTGGAGATGACGCGGATGAACGACGCGTGACGACCCGAGCGACCTGCGTGTGGAACGACATGAAGGCAGAAGTGAAATCTCGAGTGCAGTGGCACCGGCGACCCCAGCAAGACGACAGTTTGGCGTCGGTCCGGAGCGACTACGAGGACCTCAAGGCTGACGAGCTGGAGACGGAGCTCCGACTGATGGCCGAAGGGCGTGTGTCCATTCGACACGCTCGCACCGCGCTGCAGCGCGAGAAGAAGCTCCTCCAGTTGTATACGGACCTGCTGCTCAAGCGGCGAGAAGAGTGTTTCAATGTGGTCATCCCTGCAGCTCGGCAGGTTGGAGGCTAGATTTCATTGTTCAGATGGACCACCAGTGCTAGCGCGACAATCATCACCAGCCGATTTGCACGAACGCAGCTTTGATAGTTGCAAGTTGCGGGTTGAGGAGGTGAGTCTCTGTCCGATCCAGGCAATGATAAATTACGACCAGCCTCAAGTCGCTGATTGGCGACAGCAATCCATGCACTCACTGCGTCTCCCATCGCTGTTGCCCGAAGATGACTGCGATGCATCTCGGATATATGTTCAAATTGGAATATCTCAGTGTAACAATGCAGCAGGACCTGAATCACCAGGGTTGGACAATCATCGCAGGCTTCCTGTCGCGCGCCGACCGCTTCGCGCTGATCGGACTATGCCGATCAGTCGTACACTCGCCACTTCGTGCTGTCTTCTTCGCCAAGACGACGTGGCGCGTGCCGCCGATCGAGATTCTCGCGACCAAAGTGTTCGCGACGCTGACCATGAAGCGCTTTATTACATCTGTTCGCATCGATGAGGCTTGGCAACACGTGTATTTGTCGGAGCTGCCGGCTTTGGATGGAGTCGAGTATCACTGCGGCAGGGGCGGCAGGGGTCGCCGCCAGACTCTGCCGACATGGCTACCAGTCCACCTGAAGCGGTTGCAGCTGGAGCATGTGGAGGTGCCACTCGACTTGCTTTTGAGACTGACCAAGCTCGAGACATTGTCTCTCAACGACTGCGATGTGATGAATTCGGACGCGACAGGAGAGTTACTGAATTTGACGCAGTTAAGAATTGATTTTTCGCCGTGGGAGCAGATCGACTGGGGACGCAAGATACCGAACCTTCGATCGCTGGTGTTATCCTTCATGCGAAGCACCCCGCACCATTTAGCTGAGCTGCAGCACTTGGAAGTGCTTAACGTATTCTGCACTGATATTGCCAACCTGGAGGAGATCGTGCAGCTGGCAATGAAGTTGAAAGCGCTGGCTCTATCCCACTCACTGGTGGAAAACGCTGGGGTTGACGCACTCATTAGCAGATTCGTTCAAGTGGAGCAACTCTATCTGCACGGACTGTCACGTATTGACACCAATGTTACCAGTTTTTCCGGGCTTGTGATGCTTAATACTCTCTCTTTGGACAACACCATCGCAGACCTGCAGCCGCTGCGATCCCTGACGAATCTGGAGGAGTTGTCATTGATCGCAACTTGCAACGTCGACTGGTCACCCATCGAGGAGCACAAGAAGCTGCACACATTGAGCATGAGCCAAGAATACACAACAGTCAACGCGTCAGCGACGGCAGCGCTGCATAAACTGCCATTGCTGACGACACTCAAGCTCCTGCCAAAGCTCTCCAGCGAGTATCCACTGCTTCACGTTCGGGAGCTCAAAGTGTCCGCAGAGGACCCCCGCGAGATCAAGTTCGACGCTGGGTGCTGTCCAAATGTAGTCAAGCTGACCGCGTCGGGGACATTCGACTTGACGACTCTTGTCGAGAGCTTCTCGAAGTTGACCGAACTCTCGCTAACCGACTCGAGGAGCCACGAAGACTTCGACGTGCTCGCTCGATTGACACAGCTCGACGCGCTGTGCTTGACACCTCTCGGTCAGAAGACCTTTTATCGTGGATTTGCTTTCTTGGCCGGGTTGACGACCCTACGGTCGTTGGAGCTGGCGGGGACAACCATCGAGGACCTATCAGTGCTCAAGGACATGCGGAGATTGAAGAGATTAGATCTCGACGACACACCGGTCGACGACATTACAGTTCTCTCGGAGCTCGAGTCTCTGCGAGTCCTATCTTTGCAAAAGTGTGCCAACCTCCGAGACGTGTCGAGTTTGTGCGGCCATCCCAGTTTGACAAGGCTCTTGATCGACACGAACGTCAACTGCGCGCCACTGGTCGCTCAGTTCCATACAGAGCCTTGTGGTTTGAAGGAGATCGTCCACGGAGATGACTCTAGCTGTTTGTGGACGCACTTCACTGCTCATTGAATACAAGGCTCGTTTATCGTTTGAGTATTACGAATTGCTATTCCTCTTGGTGATGACTGTCTGTTATGAGAATCGGCTCTTGGTAGGCATGACACGATGCTGGTGCTCAGAAACGAAAGCCAAGCGAGTCAAATGCCAGCCAGCGGGCAGTGAGACCACTTCAACTTGTGTTAAATTCGCACTAAGTGCGCTTTATATCGAAAAGTTCGCACAGCATTCTTCGGGTTGCGATCGGCAAGAACAGCAAGCAGCAAAGATGTCGTGGTGCACGATCGAGTCGGATCCAGGTGTGTGTGGCCCTCCTCCTAGGCGACTAGCGTACCTGCATGCGCTATGGTTATCTGTGTACTAACGACCCGCGCGCAGGCGTGTTCACGGCGCTAATCGAGGACATTGGCGTCAAGGGCGTGCAGGTCGAGGAGCTCTACTCGCTCGACGATCAGCAGTTCGCCGACCTGTCGCCGGTCTACGGGCTCGTGTTCCTGTTCAAGTACGAATCGACCCATGCGCAGGCGAGCGAGGGCGTCGCGTTCGCCCCCGAGGAGGACGGGCTCTTCTTCGCCAAGCAGGTCATCAGCAACGCGTGCGCGACGCAGGCGATCCTGTCCATCCTGCTCAATTGCCCGGACGTGGAGCTCGGCGCGACGCTGAGCGAGTTCAAGGCCTTCACGGCCGACTTCCCCTCGGACCTCAAGGGCCTCGCCATCTCCAACAGCGACCAGATCCGGCTCGCGCACAACTCGTTCTCGCGCGCCGAGCCGTTCGTGATCGAGGAGCGCAAGGCCACGGCGGACGACGACGTCTACCACTTTGTGGCCTACGTGCCGGTGAACGGCAAGGTCTACGAGCTGGACGGACTTCGCGAAGGCCCGATCTGCCTGGGCGACGTGCCGGCCGAGCCCGGAGCAGGACGCGACGCGTGGCTGCGGGTCGCGTGTCCGGTCATCCAGCAGCGCATTGAAAAGTACGCGGCGTCCGAGATCCGCTTCAACCTGCTGGCGCTCGTGCGCAACCGGATAGCGGCGTACCAGGAGCAGATCGCGCAGCTGACGGGTCACGAGGAAACGCCCGAGCTGGCGCAGGCTGTCGCGCAGCTGCAGGCCGAGATCGCCGCCGAGGAGCAGAAGCGCAAGGTCTGGGCGATCGAGAACGTGCGGCGCAAGCACAACTACATCCCGTTCATCGTGCAGCTGCTCAAGACGCTCGCGGAGAAGAAGCAGCTCGCGCCGCTCGTGCAGAAGCAGGTCGAGAGTCGGACCGCTGGCGCTGGAGGAGCCGCGTCCGCGACGACCCAGTAAGGCGCCGAGCCTTCCAGTGGGTAATGGCGACCACAGGACTTGATTCTCATGGCCTTGAGGCTTGAGAGTCGTAGTTGGACCAGCTAATCGCAAACACGCGAGTGGATAGTGGCCGCCTTCTCTCTGCATTCATCGGTTGGACGCTGGATCGCATTCCAACTTAGGCACCGTATCGAGCCAGCAGTCCCACCGGCGCCATACCAAAACGAATTCTAGAGCCACTAGCAGCCGCCGCGCAGCTGCAGCACCATGTGGATCGTGCCGCCGGCCGCAACGTTGTAGTCCTGCAGCGTCTTGTCGTCCGCCCTGCATCAATCCACAACGTTAACATGGGGAAACCACCGCAGCACAACACAACAGATACAGCAACGCACAGCTGCTTGCCGCTGTAGATCAGCCGGATCTGGTCGACCTGGATGCCCTCCTTCTCCTGCAGCGCTTGCTTCACATGCAGGATCTGCAGCAGCAGCAGCATACCCCCCAATGATCAGTACTCTCCCACTTGCATACACTAACCTGACGCGACAGGGACTCACCGTGTTGTCCGGCTCAAAGTTGAACGTTTGCTGCGGACGCACACCACGAAAGAACGCATCGACAATGAGCCACGGCCTCCCAAAGAACCAGCGCGACAGCAAAGTCCACCCACCTTTCGGCCCGTGAGCGTCTTGAACCAACGCGAACCAGACGCGGACGCAGACGCAGACACGGACGCAGCGACAGACACGAGCGTCAGTACTTGGTGTCCCAGCGGAGCCTTCTCGCTCGCTCGCCCCGCAGCCCTCGAGGCGAACGCACCTTGATCTGGATCTGCATGTTGCCCGAGCGTGTCTTTCACTTTTGGGTGTTCTTTTCCGCAATGCCTTTGGCCGGGAAAACTTGCGGGGTGATGAGACAAACTAGGTTGCGCGAACGTTGCATGAGCGGGTTACGCAACTCGCGACTCGAACGGTTACCGCAACTTTATTTCTGCTTTTTGTGTCAGGCAATCCGGCACGCATCGACCGCCAAAGCGTGCGGGAACCTCTCGCGCGTACGGCCGCCGCCATGTTCTCGCTCTTCATGGGACTGTGGAGCTACTGGTTCTCCAAGGCGGAGCTCCACCTGCTAATCGTGGGCCTCGACGACGCGGGCAAGACGGTGCGTGCGCTGGTCGTGCGTCCGACGGAGAGTTGGCGTTGCAAGGAGCGTCGTCGTCTTGTCAACTCACGATCGCATGCTGCTCGTTTGCCTGCCAGACGCTGCTGGAGCAGCTTAAGGGTATCTTTGGTCGCAAGCCGGGGATCCCGCTGGACAAGATCCCTCCCACGGTCGGCCTCAACAGTACGCAGCTCGTCGCGTGTGTTCTCGATCTGTTGTGGCTCACGGGTATGCTCGTTGTGTCGTACTGGATCCAGTCGCGCGCGTGGACATCAGGCGGTCGCGGGTCATCTTCTGGGACCTCGGCGGTCAGGTGAGCGGGCCAAATGCATATATGCGTGTGTATGTGTTTGTGTTGAGGTTCGCCTAACTAATCGTTGTGCGTTCTCGACCGGATAGGAGCGGTTGCGAGCAATCTGGAACAAATACTACAGTGAGAGCCACGGGATCGTGTTTGTCGTCGACTCGGCGAACGAGGCCCGCTTCGAGGAGGCCAAGCACACACTGCGTGCGTTGTTCGGCGGCTTTTTCAGCCCAGCCGCGCTGTTTGGATGCGCACTCACTTCGGTGTTTTGGTGTTCGTAGACGCCATGTTGGACAACACCGAGCTGTCGGGCGTGCCGCTGCTCGTGCTCGCCAACAAGATCGACTTGGAGGTAGTGTTGCCTGCTCGAATCGTATGCATCGAACAACTGAGCGATTCTTGCCTATTGTTGAACCAGAACGCGCACGCGGTGCAGGAGATTAGAGATATCTTAGACGTCGAGACTCACGCCGGCACAGTCAACAGCTATCCCATCTGCGCATTAACCAGGTCGGTGTTCGCACGATGCTTGCAATGCGAGCCAACAAACTGGAAACTGACGCAGCGAATGCACCGCATGGACAGGGAAGGGATCGAGGCGGCGATGAACTGGCTGGTCGACGCGGTCAAGGCGAGCGACCGGTACTACGAGAAGTCGTCGATAGGTGGCTGGAACGACTGAGTTATGTAATAAACGACTCACTTCTTCATCACATCGAGGTCACGGCAGTGTTTATCAAGTGGTCACGCTGCCATTGCAGAGAACGCAGCCAGTACGCAAGCACAACGTGCAATCAAGAGCTGTACGATTGAGCGAAAGTCAACATCCATCCCCTCGCCACTAGCGCTTCCATGCAATGCCCGCTGCTGTTGTTCTGCTTTCTATCTCCGGTATCCGCTCGCTCGCTCGCTCGGTCCGCCTACAGGCTGCGCGTGCGCGCCAGGTTGCTGACCTCGACCAGCGAGTGGCCCGTCTTGAGCGCGATCTCCTCGGCCGTCTCGTGCTTGGCGAGCGCGTCGAACGTCGCCTTGATGACCGTGAACGGGTTCCGCTGGCCGTGCGTTTTGGACACGACGTCCGTGATGCCGAAGCAGTCGAGCACGCACGAGACCGTGTCGCTGACCGTGAGACCCTTGCCCTGCGGCGCCGGACGCAGGAACAGCGTGCAGCTGTTCCACTTGCCGCGCACCTCGTGGAAGAGCGTGCGGTCGTCGAAGCGGTCAATGTACGTGAAGTTCTTCATGGCGAGCTTGGTGCCGCGCAGGATGGCGTCCGGCACGGACGCTCCCTTGCCGACCGCGTAGCCGGCGCAGCCCTGGCGGTTGCCCACCACGACCATGGCGCGGAAGCGAAGAATGTTGCCCTGCGTCGTCACCTTCTGCACCTTGTCCACATGCACGATCTGGCGCAGCAGACCGAGGCGCTGCAGGTTGAGCGCGTCGTCGTCCTCCTCGTCGTCGAACTTCATGTCCTTCTCCTCCTCGTGCATGGCGCGCAGGTCGCGCAGGATCCCCGTGTCCGGAGTCTGGTACATGCCCGGCAGGTCCATGTCCACAAGCGACAGCTTCTCCTTCTTGAACTCGTCCAGCAGCCGGCGACGAACCTTGCCGCGGTTCTCGGGGGCCACCACCTGGAACCGCGACTTCTTGGCGGCCGCGGGCATCGTCTGGCGGCGCGGCATCGTGTCGCGGCGCTCCTTCGAGATGATCGGGTCGTCCGGCTCGTCCTCGTCGTCGATCGACTCCGACTCGGTGAAGCGCGCCACCTGCAGCGCCGACGCCGTCGGGCCGCCCGGCGCGAGCTGCCGGCGCGCCGCCGCCGTCGCCGCCGCGCGAGCCGAGAACCGCTGCAGCATCGTGGACTCTTCCTGGACCAGCGCCGCGAATGGCTGGCCGACCGAACCTGCGGTCCCCCTCAACCCTGTCGAACTCGATCGGACCTAAGCAATTACTGAATAGATCATGCTCGCAACTTCTGTGCTCTTAAATACGTTATCCGTTATGGAATATCGAGTTTTGCTTCGATCCACTTTTGACGACCAACACGCGAACACCATCGAGCCATTTCGCGTGCTGCACCAATGTGAGCATCCGATGGGATGGCGAAGATAACAATGAACGCGCAGATAACGGAGACTCTATTCAAAACGAGCAACACCAACGGTTGTCAAGGTTCCGCTGGTTTGCTCTGCTGCTGGAGGACAGCCAAACTATCGTCAACGCCTCGCAGTTCCTCCCGCAAGGTCAGAAGCGAACGTTTGACAGAGTCGACTTGAGTCGGGTCGGAGCACGGTACGCGGAAGGCTAGAACGAGCTTGGCGCTCTCAGCCTGGATATCCAGGCACAGCTGTCGACGATGCTCAAGCAGTTCCGCTTCGCTCTTGCTGTTCGCATCTGGTGCATCGTTGGTAGAGTTGACACCAACCTCGACGGTCAAGACCGCAGTCGTATCAAAAATTGTATCGGCAGAAACGCTGTCGTCGCGCTGGTGCTCCAAAACTGTCACATCGTCGTTGCCGCGAGAAGTTGCTTTCACCGGCGTCGTGAATTCTCCTGGTGTGCTGAACAGCGCTCTAGCAGTCGGAGGAGGCTTCACTGTTGATGGCTGCACCAAGTATTCCGCCTTGAGACCAACTCTGAACTCTTCGAATGCGCGCAGGAACGACACGTCGTTCAGCTCGGAGCTGTGCACACTGGATCCTTCAAGCAGGCTCAGCACACTCATTTCGTCTGCAAAATCAGCATATTCCTCTTCTTGATCATCGTTCGGCGCGTCATCGTGATCATCATCGTGACCATCATCGTGATCATCATCGTGATCGTCTTCGGACTGACTGTCAAACGAGAACTTCCGGGCGATCAGAGGAGTGGGGCAGTCTCCATTGCCGAAATGTACTTGCTTCGAGGAGGATGCCTCGCTCTTCTTGCTCTCTCCCGTGCTTGGCGTGGAGCGGGTGGCTGCGACTGCAACCGGTTGTCCATTTGCAGCAGTCGGGTCGTGAGCAAACTTGTACACGCCGAGTGTAGCGCCTCCTGCATCCTGCGCTTCGTGAACAGACGGCGATGTGTGTGCAGACGTGCTCGCAGTCGCTGTCGTCCCTCCGACGCTGGATGAGACTCCAGTGCCCGCCGAATCAGCAGATTGAAGGCGGTGTGACCTCCGCCGAGACCGCAGGCGCTGGATTTGCTCCGTGTCAATCGAGCTCAAGCTGGAATCCACTATATCGTCTTCACCACTGCTGGAGTCGAGCTCGCTGTCTGACGAATCATCTTGGTCGCTTCTCTCTGACAATGCTTGCTTGGATTCACAACGAACAAACTTTTTTTGCTTGCGAGTCACCGTTCGTGGTCGACGTTTGTTCATGGGAGGACGATCCTGCAGGAGCTGGTCGCGAGCTTGGACAGATTTCTCCAGTTTCAGCATCGTCTCGGCGAACTTGAGCTGGATGGAAAACACATCGTTCAGAGTGTCCAGTGACTTTGGATACATAAACCCAGGAATGACAGGCTGAGCGGGTCGTTGCTGGAGCGATGAGTTCTGCTCTGCGCGCTGTTGGAAGCGACCAATGTGACTGATAGTAGCTGATGCCTCCCCCGCGACTCCAGCTCGAACAGGCTCCAGCGTCACAATGCCGCCGATGGAATACTGACTCTCCACAGTTGCGTCGACTCCTCGACTCTGTGGGAGAGCAGCCTCATCTTTCTCGTCGCTTCCTTCGTCTCGCACGTCAAATCCAGACATCGCAAAGTCGGTCTGCTGTGTCTGATGCGCACCTGTGCCGTCTCGTGTGGCGTCGCGTTCAGCGACCGTCTCGCATTCGATCTGACGAACAATCTCGGCGCGCTGTCGCTGTAGCTGCTCGATTGCTCGATGCAACGCGCTGACCCCGTGCCTTCTGCGGCGCCGTCGACGCCGTTGCTGGTCAGTCTGTCGATGCTCTTCGTCGCTGGCATCGTGACCGTCACTATGAGCATCGCGAACCGAACGCTCGACGAGCCTTCGGCGATCGGCAGCGCGCGCCAACTCGCGAAGCAGCTCTCCTGCGGTAGCTGAGCGATCGCTCTCACTCATTACTGGCAGCCTAAGCACTCGTTCGCTGCGCAGCTCATCGGCAACGTCGTTCGCGCTCGGCGTCGTCGACACGGTCGTCGCCGGCGTTCCATGAGCACCACTGGTGATCTGAACACGTGCACGAACTGGAGACTGGAGGGAGACGGGAGAAGCTGGCAGTGCGTCTCCGCCAAGCCGCGCGATCGTCGCCTGTATCTCCTCCCGCAGCGCGCGCAGCTCCTGCGAGTACTCGAGCTCCGCCGTCGCCGCCATGCGTCAAGCTTCAGTCCGCACGAGAACCCGCGAGGTTTGAACTCGAGCAGGATTTGGTCCAATCAGGTGTCACGGCGGGAAAGTCTGCAAGCCTTTGTTGTGGCATATTGCTGAGCATTAAAAACCATGATAATGCATATTGTGTTTTTGCTTCAGTCTTGCCTTGACATCCTGTTTGACATCCTTGCCTTGCATGCAAGATCTTCAAGAACCGAGGACACGTCGAAGGAAACGAATTGCAGCAAGCACAAAGGGAGGGAAATCTATCATGTACTTCATTCTCACATAAGGCTATTCATCTGAGCGCAGCAAGCACGTTCGTCTCCGCGCAGGTGACTCGAATTCGGCCGCATCAGAGGGAGGAGGAGTTCAGACCACCCTCTTGGTTGCACCTCAAAGAGCTCTCTCTCCGCTTCGTCCTCGCTCATGCATTCGCCACTCACTACCACCAGGCAGTCAGCTGTGTGCCTCTCGGAAACAAGCGCACTGCCGATCCGATCAGCATCAAAGACAGAGGGTCGCCCTTGAGATGCCACTCTAGCTTGAGGCATCTAAAGCCGAGGGTAGAACGGCTTGATGCCGAACTGGACGACCGTCATGAGACCAGCACCGAGCGCTCCGGCCAGCACCATCGCCTTCGGTCCACCTGTGCACAACGTTGCGGTTCGCCAAGTCAGCACTGGCATGACATCTCGCGAGATGGAAAGAGCACTCATCATCATACCTGTTGACTTGTAAAAGACGCCAGTCGCGGCCGACGCCAGGATCGGCGTCACCTGGTCGAACTTCACGTAGGTTTCGATATCCGTCGAGTCCGTCACGTACTCGAACGCCTTGTAGATCATCGCTGCACACCCAACACCAGCACAACCGTCGTCAGTTATACCTCCCCTCCACCATACTCCAACCTCTGAAGCAACTCTTACCCAGACAGCCGAGCGCGTTGCCAGCCTTGGACCCTCGCAGCGCAGCACCGTTCATCAGCGCGTTCATGCGGATCTTGAGCTTCGGGCTCGGCGACCGGCGGAACCCCTGCACGGCGCCGAACGCGCCGCCGCCGATGATGCCCGTGAAGTACGCCGTGCCGCACGAGCCGCTCATCTGCTCCATGAACGGACGACCAGCCTTATCGTAGTCGAGGTAGTCGGCCGAGTCGTCATCGAAGCCGGCCACGCCGAACACGGGAGCGATCGAGCCGATGTCGATCGTGCCGGACGGGATCGTCGGCAGCACGGGAAAGTCCAGACCGCCGCTCGAGGGCGACGAGTCGAAGCCCGAAGACGGCGACGCGTCCTGCCACCGGTCGTCCGAGTTCCACGAGCCGCTGCCGGACATGGTGATGGCTCTCTCTGATCGCTCGGAGGTCAACTGCCTTTGCCGTCGAGCAGCGCTTGAACACAGCGATGGCGGCGGCGGCGGCCTTTCCGTGGGGCTTTGATTGCGCTTCTTGGGGCGACAAAGCCTCAAATCACTGGCTGATCGGCTGAAAGTGTAACCGGTTCAGCAGCAGACCGGACCGGTTCGTGGTGTTTGTAGGATAATTTTGGGTCGCGAGTTCCAGAACGTCGGAATCTGCGACGGGGTTGTCGTCCGGGAAGGATGTCGCAAACAAATCGTCAACTTCAACAGCGGAGCTCGAAACGCGACAATAAACACGGACAAGGGATCGCTTCCCCCAAAACAAAATCGCAAATCAAAGCCCAAATCAAATCCTGACCCCAAAACAGCAAAGTGCACGGCAACATGCAACAACCAGTTGAAGTGTGAGCAGCAAGCTTTCGTGTTCCACATACGAGTCCACGAGCACTCTGCTCGTAAAAACCTCCGGAAGAGCTCGAGCTGTGTCTCCATCTAGCAAACACACCTCTCGCTCGACGGTCTGGCCCCTGAGCCACTACAGTCTGCAACGTCGACGCATTCGTCCGCACGCTTACTTCTTCTTGCCGTAGCTGCACATACACACGTTCAAAAGCAACTCCAGTCAGTATCAACAGCTCACACACATAGCTGATGGACGCATCACACGACTCCAACGTACTTCTCCGGGTCGTGCAGCAGGTTGAGCAGCAGCGAGTCCGAGTTCAGGTACACCTTGTTCGCCGAGCGAGAGATCAGCGTGGCGATCTCCTTGGCCGTGTCCAGGCGGCGGAGCTGCACGAACGCCGGGTTGTTCTTGATCGCCTCGCCCACCAGCTCGGCCGACTTGGACACACCCTGCGCGCGGATGACCGTGCTCTTCTTCTCCTGCAGCGCCTTCTCCACGACGAAGCGCGCGCGCTCGGCCTCCTGCTGCGCCACCTGCTTGCGCTCGATGGCGGCCGTGTAGTCCTGGCCGAACGTCAGGTGGATGATCGACACATCCTCGAGCAGGATCGCGAAGCGGTCCGCGCGTTGTCGCTGTGGAGGTTCCAACAGAAGCTACCGTTAGACCCTGGAAATGCTGCTGCTAAACTGATCGGTACCAATAACGCACCAGGTGCTGAGCGATCAGACGGCTGACGTGCTCACGCTGGAAGATGAGCTCGGCAGCCGTGAACTGGGCCACGACCTGCTTCGCGACCTCGTTCACGATTGACGGAAGCACCTTCTCGTCGAAGTCTGCGTTTAAACGAACGTGTAAGCCTCCACAGTGCATCAACCAGCATCTTCCCTCATCCGATACGAAGACGTACCGAGGCCGAGGTGCGTGTAGATCCAGTGCAGACGGCTGCGGTCCGGCTTGGAGAGCACACGGATGGAAATGTTGATCATCTGCAGGTCCTTGGTGCCCGTCAGCGATGCATAGGTGCGCGGGCGAGTGCGCACGTCGAAGATGATGGGACGCTGCAGCCACGGCACCAGGAAGTGCGTGCCCTGCTCGATCACGGTCTGACCCACGCCGTCGAGGCGGGAGTAGACGACGGCGCGGTGGCCGGGAGCCACGTTGTAGATCGCCTCGTACAGACCGAAGGCGGCCGCGCCGGTGAACACCGCGACCTTGGCGAGCGCCGACAGCGGACCGCGGCTGCCGGGCGGCATCTTAATGTTCTTCATGTTCTCCATGGCCTGCTTGCCCTTGTCCATCGCGGCTTGCCTGCAATCGCTCTCCCCCGCCCAAACTGTGCGAATCCCCGCCACCACCAGACACCGGATGTGGGGTGAGAGCCTGACCAACATTCCTCGTTCGCATTCGCGGACCGGTTCACCGAATATGGGTTGTCGGGTTGCGGGTTTGCATTTCGAGAACGACCCGATGGATAACGAACCCGAACCCGACCTATCTGAGTCATTCACCCAAAAGCCCAGTATCGAGTAGGGATAGGGAACTCCACCCGATTGGCGGAAAAGCCGCACGAGTCGCTGATTGGCCGTGGGGGAATTGGTGGTTTGGCTGGCCCGAGCGCCGGCCGCCTCGCGGAAGCGGGCGACGCCACACTCCCATCGCATTCGCCTGCTAAAGAAGCCGTCGCCCAACGATGCCGAAGATTTCGCGCCACCGCAATTACCGCAAGACCTACCGCACGCCCTCGCGTCCGTTCGAGAAGGAGCGCCTGGACCAGGAGCTCAAGCTCCTCGGCGAGTACGGCCTGCGCTGCAAGCGCGAGATCTGGCGCGTGCAGTACGCGCTCTCGAAGCTGCGCAAGGCTGCTCGTGAGCTGCTGACGCTCGACGCCAAGGACCCCAAGCGCCTGTTCGAGGGTGCTGCTCTGCTGCGCCGCCTCAAGTACCTCGGTCTGCTCACCGAGGAGGAGAACGAGCTCGACTTCGTGCTGCGCCTCAACATCCAGAAGCTGCTGGAGCGCCGCCTGCAGACCAAGGTCTTCAAGCAGAACCTCGCCAAGTCGATCCACCACGCGCGCGTGCTGATCAAGCAGCGCCACATCCGCGTCGGCAAGCAGCTCGTCGACGTGCCCTCGTTCATGGTGCGCATCGACTCGGAGAAGCACATTGACTTCGCCGTCACCTCGCCGTACGGCCAGGGCCGCCCGGTACGTTACTGCTGCTGTTGCTGGACTCATGGGTTGACAATCACATTGTCGATCCATCTCTGTTCTTTATTACCCTAGTTCATGGCCACACCTTGTCTGACATTTCTCTCTCCGCTTGTTGCTGGATGTGCAGGGCCGCGTCGCTCGCCGCCGCGCCGCCCAGCGCGCCGCCGCCGGTGGCGAGGAGGAGGACGACGAGTAAATGTGCTCGCTCGCTCTCGCTCTTCGTGGTTGGACTGTCGCTCACGAGAGACTCGATCGGTTATGGCGAATGACCGGCTGAGGACGGCTAGCTTAGTCCGTGGATGACAACGTCGTCGGCGCGGCTGCTCTCGAGGCAGGAGGACTGGAAGCGCTCCTCTGGGCATCGGAAGCTGATGCGCCGTCGATAATAAAATATCATGCGAACTTTGGGGACTTCACACATTCCGCCTGCGGTTCCCGTCGTGCGTCAGCTGGCTCGTCTTCTCTGCGCTGCGTTCGCTTTGAGGAGTATGGATTCTCTCTCAGCAAGGCGATCCTCGATGGAGCCGACAGTATGAAAAAACGGCACCAGTATTCATCGCACTTCAAGATCAACAGCACTCCACTGCCCCTCCTGACCGATACGCTTTGCCCACAGCTACGGCGACGCTTGCATATTGGTTAGCGTGTCCTTCGCACGCTGAAGCTGATCCTCGGTGATCCCACGCGGCGGGGCCGAGAGCGAAGCGATCTGCTGACCGAGGCCCTCGGAACGCGCATGTGCGCGCGTGCTGTGGTCGCACACGAAGCAGCCGAGCGACTGGCGGAACGCGTTCATGTCGCCCGTGTCCACCACGTCCGAGTGCTTCCACATGCGCATCTTCTCTTCGAGGCACGGCAGGTGGTAGCAGTGGCCGCACTCGAACACGCACACGTGGATGCTCTCCTTGCCCGATGTCGGCGCGCGCAGCACCTCGTTGCAAATGGCGCACGCCTTCTTGGCCGACACGCGCCGCGCGCGCTTGTGAGCCGTCACCTGCCGTCGGAGCAGCTCCACGCGATCGTTCTCGAACACCTTGTTGCAGCCCACGCACAGACTTTGCTGTAGTCGCGCCGCCACCATCGAGTCGACCAAGTCAGTGAACCTTGTCAAGCAGATCAACAGCACCAGAAGGTCGAAGCATATACCTGGATTCGGTAGTTGGCAATGATGGCGATCATCTTCTCCTTCAAGTTCTCGATCTCCATGCCCTCCGGAATCTGAAACATCGAGCTGCGTCAACAAGAATTGATTTTGGATCGCTTCATGGTCTAGCCCACCTTTCGAATCAGCTTGATCGGGTCAATCTTGTGCTGCGACGCGAACTTCAGCAGCTCCTCCACGTTCTCTTTGCTCGTCAAGCTAAGGTCGATCAGGTAGTCCCACAGGTTCTCGTCGTGTTCCTTGCACATCGACCGAGAGTTAGCGCGGTCTATCAAGTTCCAGTCGCATGGCGGCAAGCCTCACCTGCACAAACTGAATCGCCTGGTTGATGTCGTGCATTTGCGTGAGGATGAGGTCGAGCGCCTTCTTGTGCTGGCCCATGCGGCCCAAAATGTAGATCATGGCGTCCCATAGAGGTGGATCGCGCTCACTGCAGTACTGGTACGCCTACACAAACGAAAGTCAACCGTCACCAACCTCTGCAGTGTTGTATGCTTCAGCAAACCACACACACACATACACACACACACCTTCTCCAAAGGAACAAAGTTGCTGGTTTGAAGAAACTTGAGCAGGTAGGACGGCGCGAACTCGGAGTACAGCGCGACCTGGGTTTCATGCAGCGACGCGTAGATTTCGGAATTGTACTCGCTCAGACGATGCACAAACAGCTCGTGCAAATACTCGTGAAGCATCTCTCGCTCGTCATCCAGCTGCTTCACGATGTCCACAATCTTGAGCTGCTCGGTCTGGTTCACGAGCATGCGCACTGCACTCGCACGGTCGATCTGCATCAAATTCACCACCTTGTTCTGCACAAGTGACCACAGCTGGTGCTCGGTGATCAGCTTGAACGCATGGTCCTTGTTGGTGCAGAACGAGCCTTGGCTCAAGTAGATCCGCAGAGCGTGGTCGTACTGCTCGGTTGTCGTGTACAGCTCCGCGAGCGCCTCCATCAGATACGACGTCTCGATGCTAATGTTCTCCGAGTCCGACTCGGCAATGCGGCGTCGACGCACCACCACTTCGAGCTGGTTGATCCAAGCTTGGGCGTCGTACAGCGGATCAAACACGAACGCCGTCTCCGTGTACTCTGGGGCTGCGGCGTTCGGCAACACGGGGTCTTGCTGCCTTGGCCTGGGCCACTTGTGAATAAGCTCAAGCAACTGTCCAGGGTCGGACTCGAGGAAGTGCTTGAGAACCATCTCATACTGCACCGACGGAAGCCGAGGGTTGGTCGTGGGGATGTACTTGGCTATCGCACTCAGCTGTCCGCGCTGTGCGAACACGTACACATACTTTTCCCAAAGCTTCGCGTAGTCTTCTCCAACGAACAAGCGCTTCATCTCTTCCGCTGCCAACGTGTACTGCTTATTCTTCATCAACTCGCCCAGGTAGTACTCGACCAAGTCTTCAAGGGCGACGCGCCGGAGCTGCTTCGGATCCTTGAGCGCCACTTCCAATGCCTTGTCATACTGTTTTCGAGACAGAGCCCACTGAACGCGGTCGTCGATGTCCCGAAGTCGGCAGATCACGACGTCTTTCGGCGTGCAAATGTACGAGAGCAGCCCAAAGCCCGCGTCGTAGATCGAGGTCGAGTCGTCATGGAGATGAGGATGCGCATACCGAACGGTGGGCATCTTGTAATCGGAGGCGCGCAGCCGCTGGTAGCCCTTCAGGTTCAGAATGTCGGCAGATACCTGAGTGCCGTCCAAGCGCACAACATGCACTTCAGGAAACGGCATCTCGCCGCTCTCGCCTTCCCCTTCGACGAGCCGCTGCTCCTTCGGCAACTTCCCAGAAGAGTTTGAAAGCGGCGCCGATCCAGGTGGACGGAATGCCAACACGCAAACGGCGTTGCCTCCCCACGGACTGAGTCCCGCGACGAAGAAGTCAAACGTAATGAGTGCCACCACTTCAGCCGAGACGGCGCCAGGCAAGAGCTCCGATCCGTTCGCTGCCGACGACGTCGGGGACGTCGGATTGGTCGCTTTCTTGAACGCCACAACTCGAAGTGTATGAGCCCACGCGACTAGCAGCACGGAGCTGGATTTCCACTCCAGGTGGCACCGGCAAAGCTCCATCGGCGGACAATTGGGCGGCCGCTCGATGTACGTCACGCGCTGGTCCTTCTCCGCGTCATAGACCTTGACTCCCCAGTCGTTGGCCCAGGCCACCAGCCCGTCTTTCCACCGGATAATGTGCACGGGACCTTCTCCCTCGTGCACCGTGTTCTCCTTGTCGATGATCCAGCCCTTTTTGTTAATGATCAGCTGGCCAGCAATACCGCCGCAAGCGAAGCTGCGCTCGCGCTTCATGGCGTAGCGGTCCTCGAGCTGCACCGTGTAGATCGCACTGAAGTAGTTATAGATGTTCACCTCGCCGCCTGTACTTGAGACGGATATGTGCGTCGATGGTCCCGGCCCTGGCGCTTGAGTACTGCTGTTGTTGTTGGCCACGTGGGAAGGAGGCGCAGACGTCGGCGCCGCGTTCGACGGAGGGAACAGCGTGTAGACTGCGACGGTGCCGTCATCCGAGCACGAGGCGATGTACTGAACGATACGCAACATCAACAAGGTGAGAGAACTGGGCGTGGAGGTGGAAGAGCAAGTGGCGAAACTTTGGCTACCCGTCCAGTCTCGTCGATGTAGACCTGGTTGACTTTCTTGTAATGCTGGTGCAGCCGACGGATGAAGCGGCCGTCGAGCTCCATGAGCAGCACGTTCCCGTTGTACGTGCCGATGCACATGAAGTTGACGTGCAGCGCCACACAGCTCAGCGAGTCGTCCTTGAAGATGGCGTGGAAATGGCCGCCCACGCGCTCATACTTGAGCAGCGGCTCCTGCGGCTCGGCCACCGCGCCGGACGCGTCCTACAGACACCACACGAGTCCGCGTTAATACTCCTGGTACGCGGGCGAGCCTTCACGGCATTTACCTCGGCGGTCGTCGCCATCGCGACGCCGATGCCTTTCACTTTTTGCTCAGATCTTTTTGGTGAAAAGCGAAGGGAAAGAACGAGAAGGTGACGCGAAGGTGGCACGTAACAGTATAGTGCATTCGGGCATTCTATTCAGAAATTACACCTCTAATTCTCGGTCGAGGTTGAAGCTTCCTTCAGTCGCTGTTACCGTCGGCTCCGCCCGATGGCTCGAGTGCTGCAGCGCCACCGTCGTCAGTTGTCGCCGCGTCGCCACTTGGATTTGCCTCGGCGTTCGAATCTGCCGGCGCGGCCTCGTTGGCTGCCGCCTCGTCCTTCGGCGCCTCCGCGTCGGCCAGCTCGACCATCACGGCGTCATTGGCCACTCCGTCCGCAGGCGCTGTTTCGGTCGCTGCTTGGTCAGCGGAGCCGGCATCGATGACCGTGGCTGGCGATTCCTCCACCTTCTCGGCCGCATCCTTGTTGTCCACCGCCGCGCTCTCGTTGTTCGCGTCCGCCTTCTGCACGCAGCTGCCGAAGATGTTGCCCATGGTGGTGAAGAGAGAACCTTAGGCGTCGCTTGTCGGGTGCGCTGCGATCTAGAAACTGAGGCAGGTGGCAACCGATTCGGCCAACGACTCGAGGGGAGTTTTCTGTCGAACGACTAAAATTAGCGGTTGGAACAGCCTCGCGTCATATGACGCCAAGATTTCGATGAACGCGACAGCGCCACGTCGGCCGCTCGGGAGCTCGAGCTCGCGCGGATCTCACGCCATCGGCGACGTCCGAGCCCCAGCGCACATTCCCGTCTCGAGTACTCAAATTAGTTCAAACTCGCGGTTCTGCCGCGTCCTCGGACCAAGGGATGCAAGGTGAGTTCTCGTCCTCGCTTCCTTGGTCTGCTGAATGTCATCAGCGAACATTTGCAACGCTGTTCGCCACGATCTTGCTGCTCGCTTGATCTGACTGAATATCGCGTTGGGACACCAATAACGCAACTACGAAAAGGAGAAGGATGGTTGGTTTCGTTGTGGTTCCACTGCAGGCCATCCTCCAGTTGCCCGACTTAGTGGATTTGATGTTGAAGTCGAGCTGAGCAGAGGTGTTGCTGGGTACTCTTGCGAGATACACTCGTCGTTGCAACTGCGCGTTCGATGTGCAGTGCACAGATACTCTGTACCCATAAAGCGCTCGTGTTTGGCTACAAGGTACAAGAAACCGCTATGGCGAGAACCCAACGATATGAACTTGGGTGTCTTGCAGAACAATACGCGTCCTGTGCTCGAGCTGGAGGTGGACATCGAAGCTGGAACGACAGCCTCACAACGAAATTTGATCATCGAGACCAATCGAAGCTCGGGCCGCGACAATGAGCGTGGGCACCGAAATCAGGTACATATTTCTGTTCGTATACTTCGGGATATTATCGGTGCTCGCGTGCGGATTTTGCGGATATGCCGTATATTGCTATTATTTGGAATTTCGGGCTCGCCGGTCGCGCGACCCGACATTTTGCTCATGCGATTGGAGTCGAAGATGGCGTACTGGTGTTAGTGCCAACGCCGACTTGGAGGCGGGATTGAACCAGCCGGCTGACGTCCAAACCGTACGGACCGAAGATCATGACTCGAACCTCGCCGTCGCGGACGCAAAGACCGACTTTGACTATCGAGCGCACACTCGACTGACGACGAAGCACCCGAGTCAACAGAATATTGCGACTGGCGGCGATACAGCGCGAGATGACGATATGGCCGGAAGTCAAGGCGAAGAGACCGTGAGCGAAGGGAGCATGATCTCTGTCGACTCTAGTATGGACGCTTGTCCGTCGGACTACCGCGACAGGAACTAATGCCGACAGCTATCTCGTCCGTCGACTCGCGCGAGGACTGCGACCGACATCGCGCGTGGCAATGCCATGAGGAACACCAATTTCATCACGTCCAGTTCTGTTGCCATCGACATTGATCATGATATATATTGGTTTGAACAGTGAGTCGTTTGTCTCTGGTTTTGATGTCATCGATCGTTGTCGTTGACTTGAATGGATGCACTTTTCATGCAAGCTGATGCTGTGGCCACTTGCTCGTCAATGGCAGATATTTCGTGGCGCTGGATCTATCCACACAGACTTACTGAACTGGTGACAGCATGCGCCAGTGCTTGTGCAATGTGTTGTGTAGGTCAATACAGAGCACGGAGATGTGGTGTCCTCCAGTCGTGCAGTCAATTCCTTGGTGATCTCGTTGGCACTCTATAAACGACAGCTGAGGTGCAGACTTGGCGCTGCCATGGTGTGCCGGTTTTGAGAACGGCAGCATCGAGAGAATACGACACCCACAACAACGGACAGGAGATGCAAGGCATTCGAACATTGCATGTGTACCGATATCGTGTGGATGGCGCTCAAGTGACTATCCTGTACGTCACATCCAACGAAGATTCAAGAGCAATCGAGCAGCGAGTCCCACAGTGGAGTGCGTTCTGAGTGTAGCCAAAGAGGAGGAATTCACACCCGCCATCCAAAAGTTTCGCTCATGTACTGTATCAGGTCATGTGGCTGCGGCATCACAACGGGGTCGGCATTATGCGAAGTGGATCGCAGAGATGAACGGCGTTGCGCTTCTCGTCACCTCGCTGCTGATAGCGTTCAGTCTCTGGATCTGGTGCCTTGTATGTCGCGACCACAAGAGCCATCGTGTTCAGGAAACGCGAGCCGATTCGTCACAGCGGTGCGTCGCTGATGCCTCGGTCTACTTTGACTACCGCGCGAACGTTACAAGAATCCAGCGGCAAGCGAACGACAATTCTACGGCGGTGGGTGGGTCGATGGAAGCAGGCTCATACAGCACTGGTGACGTCTCGAGCGGGTGGGGCTACAGCGTGGACGAAGGGAGTATGGAGTGCTACGGAGTTGGCAACTCAGGAGGCGGAGACGGTGGAGGCGGTGACGGAGGCGGTGACGGTGGAGGCGGAGGTGGTGACTGAATACAGCTACCGTAAGAGTTGCTCATAGCAAACTTCTGTTCGACTCGATGCGTTATGAATCTATGCTGGAGTGCGCAAGCGATGCGTTGATATGGTACCCAAATGCAAAGCCTGTTCACTCCGTGTTGGCTTCAGGATGGGACAGAATTGCGCGGAGCAGCGCAACGGCGCGATTTGGGTGTGCGCTGTCGTGGTAAGCCTCGAATACTCGCGCCGTCGACAAATGGATCCGCGCTCACAACGGATTTTCCTCGCTGCATATCGACTCGACCTTGGGATCGCTCAATGGAAACGGGTGTCGCTGTTGGGATTGGCTGCGGCGTGCTCTGCGTCGTGCTCATTCTTTGGTGGAAATGGAGTTGGATCCGAGACCGGGTCAGTGACTGCGGGGCGTGCCGGAAGCCAAGATCGCGTACTGGTGTCGCTCGCAACACCAACCCGGTGACGAACACGCATCAGCCGAGTGCGGTCCAAGACGTGAGATCTGCGGCTGGTCCGACTCTGGCCAACGTCGCGGAAGTCACAGTCGACTTCGACTATCGTGCGCTCCACCGCCCTGTGCAGCAATCGCAGAAGCCGAAACCAGTGACAGCGACAGCGACAACGGCGGTGACGGGGACGGGGACAGGTGATGCAGGTAACGATCGTGGGGGGAATTGTAGCCCAGTCGGCATCGGCAGCATTGGGGGCTATGGCGGTGGATTTGGTGGCAGCTTTGGGGGCTACGGCGGTGGATATGGTGGCGACTCGGGTGGCGGAGACGGTGGAGGCGGTGACGGAGGCGGCGGAGGCGGCGGAGGTGGAGGAGGATGTGACTGAGTACAGCTACCGAACGAGTTGATCATAGCAAACTTCTGTTCAACTCGATTAGTTATGAACCTATGCTGAGGTGTGAGGGATTAGTAATCCAAGCAGCATCGACAGCTTTGGGAGCTTCGGCGGTGGAGGTGGTGGCAGAGGTGGTGGCGACTGGGACTAATATCAACGACAGCGTGGCCCTGCAGCGGCTTTAAGTACCCAGACATACAATCCACTGCACCTATGTTTTGTACCTAAAGCGTGTGGATATGGCGCGAGCAAGCTGTTTGGGGTTCAATCACGCTGGTAGCCACCATCGTGTCTCCAGTGCCAGCACACATCGTCGACCGAGCGCCATAACGACATTGACGCTCCGAGCTCAAGGTGCACCGAGAAGCTATGGACGACATTGCGATTGTCTTTTTAGCGCTACTCGCCGCGTTTGCCCTCTTCATGGCGTGTCTTGACTGTCGAGACCAAGTGGGGCGTCGTGAAGCCGACCTGAAGGTGCCGGACGTCCTCGACGCCATCACCATCGTCGGTACTTCCTCGCAAGACCAAGTGGGGTATTCGTCAGACCAGTTTGTCGCGCATGCAGCACACGATTTCACGAGTAGTACAGGCGGCGATGGTGGAGGTGGTGACGGTGGAGGAGGTGGTGGAGGCGACGGCGGTGGCGGCTGTTAACAGCGATTCATTCGAGTGTACGTGCGAGGAGCTCTCACGTGATCAAGCGTGATTCGAACCCTTGCTGGACCCAATCGCGCAGCACTCCCGCTCCATGTTGGCTGTAGGATGAGTAACGATTCAGAATGTGTGGGGAACCCCATCTCACATTCAATCTGCTTGCTCTCCCTCTCTCTCTCTTTAGTCGATGCTCGATTTTGAGTCTCAATGTTCATGGCATGGTGTCTGGTGTCGTTCAGTAGTGCCTGCTCTTCATCGTGTCTATCTGGAACGTCGATAGTATTCGGATCCGAGCACGCATAGACGAATGAGGATGGCACGACTAGATCGATGGTAGAGCGAAGAATGTTCGGTTTCGCTGTGCGCACTGGCACCAAGTGTCTGTAGCCGTGGAGCCGAACGGAAATGTAAATGGTGTTTGCAATTAGTCGTTCAGAATAGGCTAATGTCGCGCACGTTCCTCGCTGTCTGCGGTCTGGTATCATCGCGAACGCTCGCTTGCAGCCGCTTCGGGTGTATCCTAGGCATGAGGAATCGAGCTGAGCTCTGATCGCAGCTTGTTGGCCGTTGATTGCCGTTGACACTGTTCTTGTCGCGCGTGCGTCGTGCTGTGAGCATTCCCATCGGTGTGATAGACCCCAGACCCATGCTGGCGTGGAGCAACAGCTCCCATCGCGACACACCGAGCTTCTTCCACAGCGCAGGGCTGTCGGCAGCGCGATGCCAGCGGAACGACACCATCGACGCGCGGCCGAGGCTCCGAACGTCCAGGAACGCCAAGATCTTCTCGCGATGTTGCTGGGAGATGACGCGCTCGCCCTTCTCAGTGCTGGCTGCAGGTCGCGTTGACGCAGTGTTGAGCCGGCTAGACTCCTCGTTGGCCGTTGCGAACTCGGCTTGGGTCTTCTCATCGACGGCCTCTTCTTCGGCCACGTCGCCGTAGCGGTTCTTGGCACCGAGATCGCACTCGCGCCGCGCGAGCAGCCGGACAATCCGATATCGACTCTTCCTCGCCGCGTAGAACAGCGGTGTGTCGAGGTCGCGAGTGCGGGCGTTGACGTCGGCGCCGCGGTCCAACAGACACTCGACAATGTTGGCGTGGCCGCTGTAGCACGCAAGGTGCAGCGCTGTCTCTAGTGCGTCGTTGCGCGCGTCAACTCTCCAGCCAAACTTCAGCAGTAGCTCGAGCACCTCGAGGTGGCCTCTGGCCGCAGCATGATGGAGAGGCGAGTACCCTAGCTGATCATCGAGCCCAAAATGTCAGAATTGATTCTCAGGCGGTAGCAGCATCCAGATGCGCTCATACGCACCATGCCTTGGCATCGGTCCTTGTCGATCACTTGCTGGCTCAGCAGCAGGTAGATGGCGCGGTGGTTGCCCTTCTCGCTCGCAATCAGCAGCTGCTCGTGCAGGCGGCGCTCGTCGGCGCGCAGGAAGGCGGCGACATGTCGGTACCCGTCGAGCAGTGGTTGCTGGTCGCGCTCTTCAGGGTCTGCCTGCTGCTTGCGCTTCGAGGGTTTGCTCTGCTTCTCCTTTCGACTCGGCGCTTCGGGACGGTCGACGTCCGTTTTCAAATCAGCAGGATCGACGATCTCGGCGCGAGTCGAGCGCGGACCTGCTGATGTCAATGGGCGGACGCCGTCGTTCGGCTGCGCGCCAGCCGCCCTCCATTGCCCATCACGGGTCATCCTGGCGGTCGCTCACCTAACTGGGATCGACAGACTCGACGGGAAATGGTGGCGCCGATCGTGGGAGCAGCGTCAGGGTGCGACGCTGCAAATAGCTACAAACATGCATTTGACCGAGCTGCCTATTTTTGACGCGATTGCACCATGCAGAGAAGCAGCAACCGAACTCCAGACTAATGGGCAGATCGAAGGCAACCGCTGATTCTGAAGGATGTGGTTGGTATCCGTGGAGGACGCTCGGAATCCTCCGGAAAGTGCACGGCAGCACTGGCGACCAGAGTGGTCAGAGTCTTGAGCTCCGGAGGCAAACAGGACATGGACGAAGCGCATTCGATCACCGCTGTGGATGCAGACGAGATCTTACACCCGCTAGGTTCAGATTGGAGTCGAGCCGTTTGAAACCCGAGCTGGTGGTCGCGGTGCTCCTCCTTGCCGGAAAGATTTCGAACGGTGCACTCTCCAAGATTTCGCCTCGAACCTCAATGCGAAAGCAGACAAACCTCTCGATGACAGACAAATCGAATGGCGGTGAAGAGCTCACAGCGAAGAAATCGTCTGGGGCTGCGAGCGACGAACTTCAACATCGGTCGGTGACGCCGCGACATCTCCCTCGTCACCATCCTCGTCGTCGGCTAAGGGGATATGCTCGCCATTTCGTCATTCGCCGCAAGCATCAGCCACCGACCGGAAACCACCAGAAGCGAGGATGACGATGTACGACTCCGACCCTATCGGTTCGTTCGATGTGCGCTCGACTGTCGGCCTTTTTGTCTTCGGCCTTGGGGCGTACTTTGTTGTTCGACTGCTCCTTCGACGAACCGCTGAGAAGGACTCGACGCCGCTACAGTCATTACCCTGTCCGGTCTCGACCCTCCCCATCTTGGGTAACCTCCTGGACTTTGCGTTCATCCACAAGCACCGTATGCACGACTGGTACACGGAGCAGAGTCGCCTGGTGAGCGGCAAGCCCTGGCGCGCGCGCGTGATGAGCTACAGCCTTATCGTCGTCACCTCTCCGCTCGCGTTCGAAGACATTTTCAAGAAACAATTCGACATCTTTGAAAAGGGTCGCTGGTTCAAAGAAACCGTCGGTGATCTGCTCGGCGAAGGCATCATCGGGGCCGAAGGCGAGTCGTGGCGACAGCAGCGGCGCGCGACGCTCAAGCTCTTCACAGCCAAGATGCTTAAGGTCAAGATGGACGCAGTCATCATCGAGAAATCCCTGAAGCTATGCCAGGTGCTGACCAAGTGCGCTCAACAGGGGGAGCCCGTCAGCCTCAAGTCGCTGATGACCAAGCTCGCGAGCGACGTGTTCACCAAGATCGGGCTAGGTGTCGAGCTCGGTGGTCTCGACAACGAAAGCACGGACGTTGAGAGCGAGCATCCATTCATCCGAGCGGTCGACGAGGCACTGACGATCATCCCTACTCGGGGCGAGAGTCCGCTCGGGTGGTGGAAGGTGGCGCGGTTCCTCAACATCGGCCAAGAACGGAAGCTCAAGAAGGATCTGGGAGTCATCCGCGACCTCGTTCGCAAACTGATGCTCAAGTCAATGGCTAAACGGCTCGAACCGGCTCCCACTCCGGTCGGCTCGGCTGCAATCGACCTCGAAGACATCGAGTCGACCGATTTGTTGACGCTGCTGATGGCTTCGCACAGCGAGAGCGATCTCTCGCGAGTGTGCGACTCGGTGATGAATTTCTTTCTGGCGGGAAAAGACACGACGTCCTTCAGTCTCTCGTGGTTCATGGTCATGATGAATCGCCACCCGGAGGTGCTGGCCAAGATCCGCGCGGAGATGCGTCAACAGCTGCCGAAGCTCGCCGATCATGAGCCACCGACACCGGACGACCTGCTCAAGCTGCCGTACCTTGAGGCTGCGCTGCGAGAGAGCTTGAGGCTGTTCATGCCTACCGCGTACCGAACGGCCAACCGCGATACGACGCTGAGCGACGGCACGTTCGTGCCGAAGAACACCATCGTCGTCATCCCCATGTACGCGGCCGCGCGAATGACGTCTACCTGGGGACCGGACGCCGACCAGTACCGTCCGGAGCGGTGGATTGACCCGACCACGGGGAAAGTGCGCGTCGTGTCGCCGTTCCAGTTCATCACCTTCCTCGCTGGGCCGCGCCAGTGTCTCGGAATGTCGTTCGCGATGCTCGAGATGAAGACAGTGCTGGCGATGCTGCTGAGCCGGTTCGACATTGAGACGGTCGAAGACCCGTTTGCGATCACGTACGAATACTCGGCCGTCATCCCTGTCAAAGGGAGGCTCATGGTCAACGTGCGGGAGCTCAGTGCATCGCCAGCGTGTTGAGACGAGCTCGGTTGTGTAGTCTACGGAGGTATGAGAAATACATCACCGACAGGGTTGAGCAAGCAGTGGTCTGGTGTCGTCGATCGGACTAACACCACCCGCCACTTGTGTAAGCTCCGTGAGATAAAACGCCTTTGCGCCGTGAAACTCGTCTTGATGGCACCAAACGAGTCCCGAACTCGCCACTTGCTCTGCATTGTTGTTCAAAACCAACAGGTTCATCGTCACTGCCTCCTTCCGCACATAACACTCGCTTGGGAACGCAGTATGGACTTCCCAGAGCGCATGGAGACCAGGCGTTGCCAGCGCATGGGTTTTGTGTCTCGCCATCGCATCGAGGCTGGACCGTCGTCTGCATGTGTCGGCATCTCTATGTAACTCCACGGCCATCCCTCATCCTGATGAGCTGGCAAGGTCTTCCTCGGTCGACACAATGGTGCTGATTCATTTGACCAGCATGGCTGCACAATCGCATCGGTATCGTAACACGGTACGAAACCGATCAAGCACTCAGAAAACGCTGCAAATCTTCAGATCAGGAGTTGGAGGTCACTGTTCCCTCCCGCCGAGGATGTGTTATCTCCCACTCCCTTCAACCGGATGGTCGCGACAGAGGTTGCGCCCCTGCCGCTATGGCGCGGGCGGACGACCAGCAACGTGACTCTCGCCCCGACCGACGGAACTCACGCGGGAAACGTGCCTCGACCGCCAATACAGTTCGAGGCTCCTCCATTTTCGTTCTTGCTCTGATACAGCGCATCGGGCAGACATGTGGAGCGTCGACCAGTTCTGGGCGGCGATCGCCAAGCAAGACCAGTCGACGGCGACGTGGCTGTCGGCGGTAGCTGCGGCGGTGGCGCTCTACTCGACGTACAAGGTCGCCAAGGCGGCGCTGGAAGAGCGAGCGATCCAGCGGGCGATCGACCAGCAAGGGTTGTACCGACCAACGTCGACGCTGCCAGTGCTCGGCAACACGCTAGATGTGATGGTGTACCACAAGCACCGGCTGCACGACTGGATGGCCGACCAGAGCCGCGCTAGCGGTGGCAAGCCTTGGGTGCTCTCGATCGTCGGCCGTCCCACGACGCTCGTCATGACGTCGCCTGAGGTGTGCGAGGACATTTTCAAGACGCAGTTTGAGATCTTCGGCCGTGGCGATGAGCTCATCGACGTGGGCCACGATTTCTTCGGCAACGGGATCGTCGGCGTCGATGGCGAGCAGTGGAAGGAGCAGCGCCGCATCGGCTCGCACTTGTTCTCGATGCAGATGCTGCGGGACGTGATGGACGAGGTCGTGATCGAGAAAACGCTCCAGTTTTGCGACGTCCTCGCCAACTGCGGGCGAGCGGGCAGGGTTGTCCCCATGAAGTCGGTGCTGTCCAAGTTCACGAGCGATGTGTTCACCAAGATCGGCTTTGGCGTCGACCTCAAGGGACTCCAGGGCGACGTCGACGTCGAGTACGAGCACCCGTTCATTCAGGCGGTGGCCGGCTATGGACCTGTCTTCCAAGGCCGCCTGCAGAGTCCCATGTGGCTCTGGAAGCTCAAGCGTTTCTTCAACCTCGGCGACGAAGCTGAGTTCAAGCAGAACGCCAAGGTCGTGCAGGACCTCGTGCGCGATATCATGCTCGAGTCGCTGGCCAACAAAACGGACTCGTCGCGCCAGAAGACGCCGCCACGCCGCGATTTGCTCACGCTGTTTGTCGAGTCGAGCGGCACGACGGACGTCATGGCTGTGCGTGATATCGTCATGAACTTCTTCCTCGCCGGCAAGGACACGACGTCGTTCAGCATGTCGTGGTTCATCGTCATGATGAACCGCTACCCTCGCGTGCTGCGCAAGATCAGGGAGGAGATCCGGCAGAACTTGCCCGAGTTCGCGGCGGGTAAAGTGAAGGTGCCGAGCATGGAGGATCTGCAGAAGCTGCCGTACCTGGAGGCGGCCATCAAGGAGAGCTTGCGACTGTACATGACGGCCGTGCACCGCACGCCGAACCAGTCGACGACGCTGAGCGACGGCACCTACGTGCCGTTCGGCTCGTACGTGATCGTGACGGCGTACGCGTCGGCGCGCATGACCTCGATCTGGGGACCTGACGCCGAGGAGTACAAACCCGAGCGGTTCATTGACGAGACGACCGGCAAGCTCAAGGTCGTGTCGCCGTACAAGTTCATCAGCTTCATCGCCGGCCCGCGCCAGTGCCTCGGCATGCGGTTCGCGATGCTCGAAATGAAGACGGCGATGGCCACAGTCTTCACTCGCTTTGACATCGAGACGGTCGAAGATCCGTTCGCCATCACGTACGACTACTCGCTCGTGCTCCCCGTCAAGGGCGACTTGAACGTGAAGGTGCGCGAGCTCTAGTGTGCGTGTGGAGACAGCAGCAGTTCAATGTAGACAAGTGTGATGAAAAAGAAGAGGCTCATTCCAGCCGCTGCTGCCAGACGCGATCGCGTTCGTCTCCACATTCGTTGCCCTTGATATTCCGAATCACAGTCAACGCGAAATGAACCACTGCATCGCAGACCCTGGAGCTAGTTCGAGCGATGCACTGGGAGACGACATGGCTCAGTATCAGGAGAGCTTCATCGGTCGCTACTGCTTTGCCAGCAGCCTGCAGTCCACGCGGGGTGAATGGCGAACTGAATTCTGAACCCATCAGGTCCAAAATCGGATTAGCCACTTGAGGGTACTGGAGCATATCCGCAGCAAGTCACTCCCGGTTCACATTCGTACCCTGTTCCAGTAATATCGACAGCCTCACGATTTCGCTCAGATCTCAGCAAACAGGGGAGCAAACGAGACACTCGCCGTTGCCAGTTCGTGAAGGTGATGGCGGCCACGGAAGGGATCGATTCGGTCGCGCAGACCCGCGGACGCGGTCTCTTTTTGGTGGTGGCGCAGTGTCGCTTTGCCGCTGCTTGACCGGTTGGCACCTTCGCTCTCTCTCTCTCTCTCTCTCTCATTCGCGAACCTCATCGATCACGTCAATTCCATGTGGACGCCGACACTGCACAGCTCGACGGAGCAGAACGCGGCCCTGTCGATCGCCGCGCTCGGCGCGCTCTACGCGACCTACTCGGTCGTCTCGGCGCTGCTGCACGAGCGTGCGATCCGCCGCGTGCTGGATGACCAAGGGCTGTACAGACCGCCGACGACACTGCCGGTGCTGGGCAACACGCTGGACGTCATGCGCAACAAGGACCGCATCAACGACTGGTTCAAGGAGCAGAGCGAGGCTGCGGGCGGTCGCCCGTGGGTGCTCAGTATCCTCGGCCGACCGCAGACGATCGTGCTCACGTCCGACGGCGCGACCGAAGACGTGTTCAAGACGCAGTTTGACATTTTCGAGAAAGGTCCCGACATTGTCGAGATCGGCACCGACTTCTTCGGCAAAGGCATCATCGCCGTCGAGCGCGACGAGTGGAAGGAGCAGCGGCGCACGGCGAGCCACCTGTTCTCGATGCAGATGCTGCGCGACGTGATGGACGAGGTTGTGATCGAGAAGTCGCTCAAGCTGCGCGAGGTGCTCACGCAGTGCGCGCGGCAGGGAAAGCCCGTCCCGATGAAGTCGATGCTGTCCAAGTTCACGAGCGACGTGTTCACCAAGATCGGCTTCGGCGTCGACCTGCACGGCCTCGACGGCGACGTGGACGTCGAGATGGACCACCCGTTCCTGAACGCCGTGGCGTCCATGGGGACGGTCTTTCAGTCGCGGCTGCAGAGTCCCATGTGGCTCTGGAGGCTCAAGAAGCGGCTCAACATTGGCGACGAGGCGCAGCTCCGCAAGGACGCCAAGGTCGTGCAGGACCTCGTGCAGAGCATCATAGCCGACTCGCTCGAGAGCAGTGTGAGTGCTTCCCAAACAAAGCAGCAGAAGAACCTGCTGACGCTGTTTGTCGAGTCGAGCGGTGTCTCGGACGTGGCCAAGGTGCGCGACATTGGCATCAACTTTTTCTTCGCCGGCAAGGACACGACGTCCTTCAGCCTCTCGTGGGTCATCGTGAACCTCAACCGGTACCCGCGCGTGCTGCGCAAGATGCGCGAGGAGATGCGCGCCTACCTTCCCGAGCTCGTGAGCGGCGATCTGGAGGCTCCCGCCATCGAGGACCTCGCGAAGCTGCCGTACCTCGAGGCCGTGCTGCGCGAGAGCGTGCGGCTGTACATGAACACGGTGCACCGCGCTCCCAACAAGAGCACGACGCTGAGCGACGGCACCTTCATCCCGTTCGGCACGCACGTGATCGTGCCCGTGTACGCCATGAGCCGCATGAAGACCGTCTGGGGACCCGACGCCGAGGAGTTCCGTCCCGAGCGCTGGATTGACGAGCACTCGGGCAAAGTGCTCAAGGTGTCGCCCTTCAAGTTCTTCTCCTTCCTCGCCGGTCCGCGCCAGTGCATCGGCATGCGGTTCGCCATGCTCGAGATGCAGACCGTGCTCGCCGTGCTCTTCAGCCGGCTGGACATCTCGACGGTCGAGGACCCGTTCGCCATCACGTACGACTACTCGCTCGTGGTCCCCGTGAAAGGCCCGCTGCTGGCCACGATCCGCGAGGTCTCGCCGGTGTCAGCGTGAGTACACGAGACTATATCGCACTCAATCGTAGCTATGAAAGTCGGTTAGTTGAGCACAGTTCTCAGCATCACCAGCCACGTAATGAGTTCTGCTGCTGGTGCTGCTCAGATGCAGCGGCAGACAGTCCGCGAGGCAACAATCGGAATGGGGGGATAAGTAAGTTAGCGTGTATATAAAGCGGCTTCCCTGCTTCCGGCGATGTCGACGAGGTTCCAATGCCCCTCACAAACACCAGCGGGACGGAGCACTGAGCTCCCGCGCGAGAGGCTCAGCGAGATGCTGCAACGCCTAGCGCGACATGTTGATGGCGAACATGCCGGCCTTCTTGGCGAGCTCCGGGTTGCTGTGCATGAACTGCGCGGCCTCCTGGTTGCCCGTCGTGTAGCCCGCGGTCGGGTCGGCGTTCGCGCCGAGCGACGACTTGAACTGCGGGTGACGGCACATGACCATCAGGTTGATGAACGCGTTCGCGCACATGAGCACGCCGGCGACGGTCGCGAGCGCCGAGCCGATGCCAAAGTCGAGGAAGCCGATGAAGAAGATGAACAGCGCGCGGCCCTTGTACGAGTAGAGGAACCCGAAGTTCGAGCGGATCGCCGTCTCCATGCGCGACAGCCGGCACTCGAAGAGCAGGAAGAGCACGCCGAACATGATCACGTAGATCGAGACGAGCGTGCCCGTGATGTTGAGCGTGATGAACGACGTGATGCCGATGAGACCCGCAATGATCTGCAGGATCGAGCAGATCACGTTGCCCAGACGCATGTAGCGCAGCAGCTTGGGCAGCTCCATGCTGTTCACGTCGTTGATCTTCTCGATCACGCTCTTCTTGGCCGGGCCGGCCGAGTCCATGTTGCCCTGCACGCTGTCGGTGCTGATCGTGACGCTCGTGGCGTTCATCATCTTGTCAGGCTGGGTTCTCGGGCTAGACGGCTCGGGGGACGGCGGGAAAGGTCGGGATCGAGAGAGAGAGAGAGAGAGAGAGCGGCCTTGGCTTCCTGCCCGCACACCACGCGGCAAATCGGCGACTCTACGCGAGCACTGCGAGCGGCGGAGAGCGAGCGACCGCCTTGACTTCCTCGGCGTCTGGCCTCCCGGCTTCTTTCTTTTCTTGGCGGCGAGGGCCAGAATTGGAACGCACAAAGGGGGGAGCAGGCGTGCGGGAAGGGGAAGCGCGACTCCTAAAAATAGGGTTTGCTAGAGGGGAATATTGAGGAGCACATCGGCTTTGAGAGGGCGAACCGATCTGAACCGGTTAACCCAACTCTCTCGAAACAGTGACGCAAGTCATACTGGCGGGGAACAAACACTATTGGCGAATTGAGGTCCTCCCACCCAGGTGGACGATGCGCATCCAAGCCACAGAGATATGACCGCGGCCACGTAAAGGTCGGTGAAAACACGCTGTTGCACTGCTACAGAGCCGCAGGTGGCCGCGCTCGCAGCAGAAAGCCTGCAGGGTGTCTATGCGTCACGCCGGCGCGACCGACTAACCGCGCTCACCCCTCGACGGCACGAAAATCTGACTTTTCACTGCAAGCATCCAGTGCGTCCGCGTGCGAGCGACGGCACTGAGCGCAGACGGAAAGCAGCATCGACACCGAGAGCACGTTAGTGCCTCTGACGAGCTGATCGAGGTTCGACTGCTCGAAGCGCTCCACGCCATCAGCGATCACCTGAGCGACCAGAAACAGCGGCGGTGGCCATTGCTCGAGGTTGGAGCGCAGGACGCATAACTGCTGCTCCACTTGACCTCGCTTCTGCTGGATCCCACTTGAGGGTGGTCGACTGCACTGAAATGCGCCGCACACATCCTGGTTCGGATCCAGCCGCCGCTGGAGACTCGCGTGGTCGACCAGTTGTGACGACAATTAACACGCTCGGATTGGCTAATGTAGAGTCTTTCGCGACCGTCATTGGCTGAAATCGCCGACAGTGGTGCTCAACCGCCTCTGGGTATGATGTGACTCAATCGACGAGCGCAGCCTGTTCAAGTTCTCCCGCTTGAGTGATGCGGCGCACGCTGGAATCGTCGCAGTTCCACGCGACTCGCTCATTTCCCAACAAGCTCCCGACAGCTTGTTCACTCTCCGGAGGCCTCGCAGTAGGCAAACCAGCGAGTACTCGGCGAGTCCGACAACCGAACAGCTTCGTCAAATTCCAGATTGGTGTCCGAACTTCGCCATGCTGTCGCAGAATATCACCGACTCGACGTGCTCCTACGGACTGGCGCTCACAGCCAGTGGTTGCGATCGGACGCTGGCCTCGTTCGATGAGGACGCCTACCTCAAGACTCAGATCATCTACCTCGCGTGCGGCATCGTCACGATCGCAGTGACGAGCATCATGTACTACCGGTCGGTCAAGTACGACTGCTCCAAGCTGCAGCAGCACTCGTTCCTGCTGGTGAGCTACGCGGCGCTCACGTTCATCTTCCGAGGCGCCGACCCCGGCGGCTACCGGCACATCATCCCCCGGCCGTTCATCAATTTCTTCTCCGACTCGTGCACGTCGGCGCTCTACTCTGCCTAGTACGTTCGACTGCTCACCGGCGGCTCTCGAGTCGAACGGCCATGACTAACCACCGTCGTTTGTTGTGGTTAGTATTTTGGCGTTGGGGTACTGGGCGTCGATCATTCAGCAGGGTGCCGCGCAGGTGCAGCGTCCGCTGCAGCTCAAGTGGCTCGTTCGCTGCTCGATCGTCGTCATCTTCGGCTTCTACCTCGTCTTCGACATGTGTCTGTTCATCACCAAGGGATTCTACGGCACGGGGATGGCTTACGTGCAGATGCTCATGAGCGCCTGCTTCCTCGCCGCCATCAGCGCCGTCTTCTTCGTGTTTGGGCTCCGCGTGCTCACCCGACTGCGCCACTTTGAGCAGCAAAAGAAGATCTTCGACGAGCGCAACCGCGCCTACGACCGCATGGAGACAGCGCGGTCGTTCGATATGAATGGCGAGGACAGCGACGACGTGAACGAGATCCCGCTCGTCGAGGATGACAAGAAGCGGCAGAAGCGGATGCGTAAGATCGCTCGGGATAACTCGCACTCGTACAAGATCATCAAGATCCTCGTGGTCGTCGAGAGCTTCGCCGTCATCGCTGTCGGCGCACAGGTAATGAACCACTGCTATGTTTGAGCGTTAATTGAATCGCTAAACGCCTTGGTGTGCAGATGTATGTGGGCGTGAGTCGGACGAACGACCGCGTGCAGGAGCTCGACTGTGCGAACGGGTTGGAGTGCGACGATGTCACCTGCAAGGTGCATTTGCTCCACATACTGCAGGTACAGCGCCAATGACTGGACTCGAACTGTTTTCCTCAAGGCTGCCGTCTAACTTGGTTTGATTGCACTCTACAGCTCGGGTGCGCGTGGATCATCATCTGGGCACATCGCAAGATCCAGAAGAAAGAGGTCGTTCCAGGAGAAACCACAGCCTAGACCGCCACGTGGCGCCGTTCGACGTAGGACGGCTTGTATTTATACCGCCAACAGAACAGCGCACAGCTCATTGTTGAACCAGAGGCTGTTGCAGCAGGTCGGACATCACTTGATACCATTCCAAACAAACATCCGTCCGACAACCACAACGACAAAAATGATTCCATTCCGAACAAACATCCGTCCTGCAATCGTTCGGATGCAGTCTTGATATGCACGCACTGCAACCTTGAGCGCTAGCAACGCGGATCGTGGTGATCGAGCGATGAGTCCCCAGCTCACCGCGATGACCATAAATCGAGTTTCTTCCGACATGAGAGCCCAATCAGTCTGAAAGCCAGCGCCGGTGCAAATCCCGACTCAGCTCCGCCGACTACCGTGCATCCATTGGCCAAAACGCTGCAATCTCGCCGTTAATTGGTTGCATTCGAATAGATCTGGTCATGGCCCGTCACGCAAACCATCCATGTTGCTGTCGACCTTGAAACACATGGTGATTGCTTGGCAACAATGGAGCCGATGACCGCAGGCTCGTCTCTTCGGTGATATGGGGCCGAGTATGGCGCATGCCGATGCATGTAGCTTGCGGCACGGACAGCGTAGACTCCATGCCTCCCGAGGGATCCGGCGAGCTGCTCATTGCGAGTGTTGGCGCCTCGAGAGCGTTGCTATGCTGGACCAAAACATCACGGATGCCACGTGCGACCTCGGGCTCGCGCAGACGAGCGTCGGGTGCGTCACCACCTTGGCGTCGCTGGACCCGAGCGGGTATCTCCGTGCGCAGATCATCTACTTCTCGCTCGGCGCAGTGCTGTTGTGTCCCGCGGCGTTCCTTTGCTGGCGCGCGTACGCCAACGAGTGCGCTCTGCTGCAGAAGCGGTCGTTGCTGCTATGCGTTTTCGCGGCCGTGACGTTCGTCCTGCGCGGCATCGACCCGAATGGCTTCAAGCATATGATCCCGCGACCGATCGTCTCGTTCTTCTCCGACGCCTGCACCGCCGCGCTCTACTCGATCTAGTGCGTCAACCTCTCACTTCGGAGTTTCTCGTGATGGCCGCTAACTTGCTGTCGTCTTCAGTGTCATGTCGCTCGTGTACTGGGCCACCATCATCCAGCAAGGCGCGGCGCAGCTCGAGCGGCCACTCAAGATCCGCTGCCTCGAGCACACATCCATGGCGGTAGTCTGGACGTTTTACATCGCCGTCGACGTGCTCAGCTTCCTCTCCAAAGGCTTCTTCACGAACGAGCTGCTCTACGCGCAGATGTGGGGCAGTGCCGCGCTGCTCTTCCTCGTGAGTGCCGCATTCCTCGTCTACGGTCTGCGCGTCCTCAGTCGGCTGCGGGTCTTTGAGCAGCACATGCAGCGAATGCGGCAGCGCGCACAAATACCTGCTTATGGCGGAGGCTTCGCGGACACCCAGACGCTCGATCGACCGGAGAGCTCGCACAGCAGCAAGACCATGTTCGTCGATGTGGTTCAGACGCAGAACGAGCAAGCGCCAGAACTGGCCGAGACCAGGAGCTCTCACACGACGCGGATCCGCAAGATCCTGCTCGTGGTCGAGACCTTCGCGTTCATCGTCATTGTCGCCCAGGTCGGTCAATTTGGAAAGAACTGGTTGTCGTCGCTGGACCAATCGTTGACACTGGAGCTTTGATCGTGGACAGGTTTACGTGGGCATTTCCCGAACGTCCAAGCCGTCGCCCGAGCTCGACTGCGCGAACGGGAGGAACTGCGACAAAGTCCATTGTCCCATTAGCGTGCTGCACTGGTTCCAGGTCCGTTCAGTTTGGCGATTGGGAATTACGGTAGAGAGCTCAACCACTAACGTGCTGTCTCGGTCCGCACAGGCTGCGTGCGTCGTCGTCATCAGTTGGATCTTCCGCAACACGCAGAAGAAGGAGCGGCCGGCGGCGTCGTTCTCGGATTCATGAAGTCTTCAGTGTAGACTGTGGTTGTTATTTATTCGTTGCGTGCAGCTTGATGGTGTAATGAACGTATGGATGAACAAATACGCCAGCTGACGGATGTTCCAGCCGAATGGAGCCGATGTGACTGCTGCCACAAATCGCTGCAGGGTGGTGTAGAGATCATGTTGGTTGCAATTCCATTGCCCAACACACGCACTGTCACTGTGACCGCGATGTGATTGCTTGTCGAGTGTATGTGCCCGTTCTTAATGGATTGCGGCCAGTTCCGACGTTCGGACGACACAATAGGGCACGTTCTTCCGACGTGGACAAAATCAAACCGTGCGATATCTAAAGAGATCCTCACAACTACCAAAAGCTATCGAAAGTAGCAAGCTGCACCACTCTCGTGTGACGGAACTGTAACGCCAGTCGTGCAGGACAGGGTTCCTCGATGAAGGCGTCACCGATTGATGCTGGATTACCCCTATTCGATCAAGCGTCCGCCAACACGAGCCATCTCGTACCTGAGCGGTGTCCCGAACTTGCAGTGCGACTGGGCAAACAGCGTTCGCGCTGTCGAGCCACGAATCCCGCGCTTCCGTCCTTTTTGTTCCTCAAACGAGCTCTTCCTTGGTTTCGTCTGCTCTAGTCACAGGAGTGCCGTCTGCAGTCACGACATTCTCGTACTCCCTGGCCATCTCTCTGCAGTCCGGAACGAAGACAGGAGGACTTGATCGCAGTGGCTTGTCAACCAGTTCGAGAGTTTGTGGTGCATATCGCTGATCATCCGCGTCACGCATTGATTTGTGAGTCGGATGCATCTACGAAAAACGATAGCGCTGACAATGGAGCTTCGACTTCTCTTTGCCATTGGTCTTCTCATTCGTTGGCTCATCTTACTCTCGCTGTCCAGTAACGCAAGCTTGGAAACGGTACGAAGGTGTACCGTGGCACTCAACTGGCGAGGTCCAGTGGTCAGGTCACTCTTCAAGGCAGATCTCGAATCCCTTGCCGTGACTTCGCATTTGTAGGCCGTGTCAGGCAAATCATCTCTTGACCGGCGCTGACGCGAGTCAGAGTGGAGGACCACTTCTGCCGTGTGCCCACCTCGGGGTCGATGAATCCGTGGGTCACGACTCGATGGCGCAGCTATGCACACCGATGACCAGCTCTCCCAGGGTTCGTACGTCCACGCCTCTGCCGATTGCGCCGAGCCAATCGATGGTAAATGCACCCAACGCCACCATACGCTCTATGTCTGAATCCCAGCCGGCAACATCCTTGCCTTTGCCCACCATTGCGAGATTTCGGCACTTGAGGTGATCACCAGCCATGGGACGTAACATCACCGACAGTACCTGCGGTTACGGGCTGGCTCAGACGCGCGCCGGGTGCGTCCGCACGCTCGCGTCGTTTGACGAGACAGCCTACCTGCACGCGCAGATCACGTATCTGATCGTCGGCATGGTGCTGGCGGCCGCCACGGGCTTTCTCACGCTGCGCGCCTACAAGAACGAGTGTCCGAAGCTGCAGAAGCACTCGCTGCTGCTGCTCTTCTACGCGGCCGTGACCTTCATCCTGCGCGGCGCCGACCCCGAGAGCTACAAACACGTGATCCCGCGACCCATCGCTATCTTCTTCACCGACTCGTGCACCGCCGCGCTCTACTCCATCTAGTACGTTCGTCCAACTCTCCGATGCATTGAACGGATGCTCGACCGTACTGACGCTGCTGCCTCCACAACAGCATCATGTCGCTGGTGTACTGGGCGACCATCATCCAACAAGGCGCGGCGCAGCTCCAGCGGCCGTTGCACATCCGCCGCCTCGAGCGCTACGTGATCGCCTTCGTGTGGGCGTTCTACATCTGCGTCGACATGTGCGCGTTCGCCTTCAAGGGGTTCCTCACCAACGCACTGCAGTACGTGCAGATGATTGGCTGCGCCGTCGTGCTGTTCGTGGTCAGCGCCGCCTTCCTCGTCTACGGACTTCGAGTTATGAGCCGCCTGCGAGTCTTCGAGCAGTACATGCACCGCGTCGAACGCGCGCGCAGCGCCGGGTACGCCGCGTTCGGCACCGTTGACGAGCAGCAGGACCTCGAGCAGCACCCGCAGGCCAAGCTCAAGACCACCAACAGCCACACGAGCCGCATCCGCAAGATCCTGCTGGTCGTTGAGATCTTCGCCGCCATCGTGATCGCCGTCCAGGTACGGGCAACTTTGAGGTGTGAAGGTGGCATCTCATGATTCGGACGCTAATGGTTGAACTGTGAACTTGTCAGCTCTGGGTCGGCCTCTCCCGCTCCGACGGTTCGACGGTCGAGTTGGACTGCGCCAACGGCTTGGACTGCAGTTCGGTGAGCTGCAGCATCAACATCCTCGTCTGGTGTCAGGTCGGTTAGCAGTCGAGGCGATGGTGAGCAATTGGAGTTGTGCTGATGTTGTTGTGTTGGGTGTGTCGGACCAGGTCGCGTGCATCATTGTCATCGGCGGGATCTTCCACAACACGAACAGGCAGGTGGACATGGCGCCGCCGTCGTCGCCGGAGGAATGAGCGGAGGCTCCAGCGCCGAAGTATTTATTGGCCATGCAGTTGTAGCGTGCACTCCTAGTGGCTTGAGTGATCGTAAGTTTGAGCAACATGCTTCCGACACCGCGACGAACCCCATCGTGCCCACCACCAGCAGTGGAAGTCAGCGCGTTCGACAGAGTTGGATACACTTCAAGTGGGCACGCCACCGTGGTACAATGCAAGGCACAGTTGGATGTCATGAGGGTCCATCATTTTCATTCGCAAATGCCAACACCATTGGTCAAAACCTATCGATTCGACCGCTGATTGGCACTCGAACTGGTCACCAAACTGGTCACCAAACTGAAGTGGCCGCGCGACGGTGCTGTGCGCATGCGTTGTGGGATCAGCTGATCCAACCGATCAATGTCTCGCCTCTCCGCTGCTGCTGTGGAGAGCATCAGCTGGGCCGGGCGACCGGTCATCGACCAAAGTGAAGATCGTTCTTGACCAACCACACTCTTATGTGCCCACACTCGACCGACGATTCAGCCGGTCGCTCCATTGCCAGTTTCTGCAGTCGAGACACTCATGGACCGCAACATCACCGACAGCACGTGCTCGTACGGTCTCGCGCAGACCAGCGCCGGATGCGTGAGCACGTTGGCGTCGCTCGATGAGAGCGCGTACACTCGAGCGCAGATCACTTACCTGGTCGTCGGACTGGTGCTCGCAAGCATCACGGGCTTTCTCACGCTCCGAGCGTACCGGAACGAGTGTCCGAAGCTGCAGAAGCACTCGCTGCTGCTGCTCTTCTACTCGTCGCTCACGTTCGTGCTGCGCGGCGTCGACCCGATGAGCTACAAGCATGTGGTGCCGCGACCCATCGTTATCTTCTTCACTGATTCGTGCACCGCCGCGCTCTACTCCATCTAGTACGTTGCCAGCGCTGCGGACGCTGACAAGAGTGCGGTACTAACACTGCTGGCTTGACGATAGCATCATGTCGTTGCTGTACTGGGCGACCATCATCCAACAAGGCGCGGCGCAGCTCCAGCGGCCGCTGCACCTCCGACGGCTCGAGCAAGGCGTGATCGCCTTCGTGTGGGTGTTCTTCATCGTCGTCGACGCGTACACGTTCACGACCAAGGGGTTCCAGGCGACCGCGCTGCAGTTCGTGCAGATGATCGGGTGCGCCGCCATCTTGTCGCTCGTCAGCGCCGCCTTCTTGGTGTACGGACTCCGCGTCATGAGTCGCCTCCGCGTGTTCGAGCGGTACGTTCTCCGAGTCGAGCAAGCGAAAGAACTGATTGAAGACGACACGACGAACACACGCTCGCCCGGTGGGTCGTTCGCCAGCGCCTACAGCAGCAAGGCTTTCAGCCAGGAGCGCGACCTCGAGCGACCGCCGCCACAAGTCGCCGCGCCAAAGAAGCAAAAGAAGTCTGACGGTGGAGGTCACACGGCGCGGATCCGCAACATCCTGCTGGTCGTCGAGATATTCGCGGTCATTGTGATTGTCGTCCAGCTGTATATGGGGATCTCGCAGGCGAGCGATTCGCCCGCTGAGCTCAACTGCGCCAACGGGACAGACTGCGATTCGGTCCACTGCAAGATCGCCATTCTGCACTGGCTGCAGGTTCGTGAGCTGTCCGTGGTGGTTTTGTCGAGTAAGATCGTTGGCGTTAACCTGGTGAATTGGCGGACCAGGTCGTGTGCATCATCGTCATCGGCGGAGTGTTTTGGAACACGCAGAGGAAGACGCAGCCCGAGCCGCTGTCGTCTCCGGAGGAGTGAGCCGCCTCGAGCAGCTAGATAAGCACTGTGTACAATATTTACTGGTTGAACGCGCGGATATGAAGTGCCATTATTCGAGTGTCAACCATCCTTCTCAGCACCTATGAAATGTGAGTTCGAGGCGTTGAGTGCATCGGACAACCCTGTCGAATCGCTGAGCAACACGACTGCTGAACATGTCGAAGCCATATTCCATGTCACCTGCGTCGGCAAGGTTGTGGCGAATCAGAAAAAATGGCGAGCGTGGTCTGGCTCTCGCTCGCTGTCGACACCTTCGCCACAGCGCCTGGTCCCACGAGTCCCACGCCAACACGCGATCAATCAAGCTGTCGAGGAGAAGGACCCACTATCGCCTCCACCCTCGCGCCTTCTTCAACGGTTTCGGACGTGGGTGGCGAGTGTGCATACACATTCGGAGTCGGCGAGTTCCCGTCGACTTCCCACGATGAGGCATACCAACATCCATACAGCCGTATTGACATGCCGTGGGTGCCGCCACTGAACTCCAACTAAGAAGCAAGAGTTCGCGCTGAATTGGTGGGACCCTCGCCGTTGGCCATTGCATGCCGCTGCAGCCTCCCACCCTGCCATCTGCCTGGCCGTTGCAGGCTCAGATCCGCTTTTGCCTTGTCGGGCTGGAGCGCTCTCTCGGGTCGAAGCGATGATCGACGACAACATCACTGCAGCGACCTGCGAGTTCGGGCTCGCGCAAACCGACGGCGGCGCCTGCGACGTCACGTTCGCGTCGTTCGACCCAGACTCGTACCTGCGGTCGCAGATCATCTACTTGGCCGTCGGAGTCCTATCCGTGGTGGCCACAGGGTTCATGTACTGGCGAGCCGTGCGATTCGACTGCGCCAAGCTGCAGCAGTACTCGCTGCTGCTGAGCGCGTACGCGTCGCTCACGTTCGTGCTGCGCAGCGCTGACCCGAACTCGTACCGCCACAAGATCCCGCACCCGGTCGTGTGCTTCTTCTCCGACTCGTGCACCGCCGCGCTCTACTCCGTCTTGTACGCGTTCTCCTTGAGTTTCAATTGGTGTATCCAACGAAAGAGACTGATCTTGTGTGTTGTCCCTCATAGCATCCTGTCGCTGAGCTACTGGGCGTCGGTGATCCAGCGCGGCGCAGCACACATCCAACGGCCGCTCGAGCTCGCATGCTTCGAGGCGGCGTCCATCGCGCTCGTCTGGCTCTTCTACTTGGCGGTCGACATGCTGCTGTTCACGACCAAAGGCTTCTTTAAGCCAGTCATGACGTACGTCCAGATGGGAGGCAGCGCCGGAGTGCTGACACTTATCGGCGCCGCCTTCCTCGTCTACGGCGTGCGCGTGCGCAACCGGTTGTGCCACTTCGAGCGCCAGAAGCAGCTCTTCGAGCAGCGCCATTTGCCCTACCCGCTCGCCGCCGCAACACAGCACCTCGATCCGAGCAACGGCAGCGAACCTATTGACGACAACAAGGAGCTGCGGAGACGACGCCGCGCCAGCGTCAGCAATAGCCACGCAGCCAAGATCGTCAAGATCCTCGTGGTGGTCGACACGCTCGTTGTCCTCGCTGTTGGCGCACAGGTGCGATCTATGATGCTTCCCTTCAAGCCAACATTGCGCTAAACAGTCGATTGTTAGCTCTACACTGCCATCGCGCGAACGACAACGAGGAGCTCGGAGCGCGACTGCGCCAACGGTTTCAATTGCGAGGACGTGCGCTCGAGCGTCAACCTGATGCACTGGTTCCAGGTAAGGAGACGCCTGCGCTGAGCAAAGTACATTTGACCGGCTAAACTGACTCCGGTGCCTTCCTTCCATTTCCAGCTCGCGGCCATTTGGGTCATCGTGTGGCTGTTTCGCAAGATTGACAAGCGGACCGAGACGCCAGGCACGCCGTAAAGGGCGAGACACAGTCGCGTCTACTTTCCGAACACAAACCCCCAGTTGCAGTCGCCGCATCACCGAACAAGTTGGAGGATCGGAACGGAGCCTCCCAATGTCCGCGTGGCGAGTGTGTAGCGAGCGGACGCGCGTGAGTGCTCGCGAGCAACACGCACACGACAGCCGAAGCCTTGGTCGCCTCCGCGCATTGGCAATCTCCTGAGTGGCATCGTGCAGGCAGTGGACCGCTGCAAAAGAAGGGGCTGATTTTCGATGCGAAATGCACTTCAACTGGCGATAGCGCCTCGTCATTGGCTGCTTTGGTTCATATCGAGTATTCATTGGTTAAAATACGAATCACGTCGGACATGAAATGATGAGCATCTGCCTCGGTCATCGAGTCGGGCCACGACGGATCATCTCACCAGCAAAGGCGCGGCCCGGGCGGCGCGAGGAGAACGAGGATTCACGCGTGACCACTCCCCTTCGCTCCTCCAAGTCAAGTCCCCGCCGTCGCGCCGCGGCCGGGCGATGGCACAGGTGCACTCGCGCACGCAAAGGAGATGATGGCGACCAGAACTACTTCATCGAATAGGCCAGTCCGCCGCCACGTTGGCAAAGCAGAAGGTGGGCGAGCAGAGACCCACCGAGCGTGGCCTTCGAGTTGAGCAAAGGCAGCGGATCCCGTCGCCGACTCTGCCGACATTTCGCTTTGCTACGATTCGGAGGAGGCCGCGATGAACATCACGAGCGACACGTGCGACTTTGGGCTGGCGCTCACAGCCGACGGCTGCCAGCACTCGCTCGCGTCCTTCGCGACCGGCGCGTACCTGCGCACGCAGATCATCTACCTGGCGATCGGGCTCGTGTCGGTCACCGTCTCGGGTGTGCTCTACTACCGGTCGGTCAAGTACGACTGCGCCAAGCTGCAGCAGAACTCGCTCGCGCTCTGCGCCTACGCGTCGCTCACCTTCATCTTCCGGAGCGCCGACCCGAACTCGTACAAGCACGTGATCCCGCACCCGATCGTCTGTTACTTCTCCGACTCGTGCACCTCGGCGCTCTACTCCATCTTGTACGTATGCGACTTGAGTTTCGACTAGCAAATATGACTGACCTGGTGTGCTGCCCTCCACAGCATCCTGTCGCTGAGCTACTGGGCGTCGGTGATCCAGCGCGGCGCGGCACACATCCAGCGTCCGTTGGACATGCGATACTTTGAGTGGACGGCCATCTTCATCCTCTGGGGGTTCTACCTCGTCATCGACATGTGCCTCTTCATGAGCAAGGGGTTCTTCAAACCGCTCATGACGTACCTCCAGATGCTGCTGAGCGCCGGTGTGCTCGCAGTCATTGGCATCTCGTTCGGCATCTACGGCGTGCGCGTGCGGAGCCGCCTTAGACACTTTGAGCGCCAGCGAATGCTGTTTGAGCTGCGCAACAACGCCGCCTATGTGCCCATCGAGAGCTCGCGGTCCGACGTCAGCCTGGCGAGTGACGACGCCCACATCAGCCGCGCCAGGTTCGACGACAGCAAGCCGGTGTCCCAGCGTCCACGGGGCAACACGGGCAGTGCCAAGAGTCACGCGTCCAAGATCCTCAAGATCGTCGCGGTCGTCGACGTGTTTGTGATCATTGTAGTGGCCGCTCAGGTAGGAGAGTCGGCCCTCTGGCGCTGTGTACCGTGGACGAGACTGCTGACTGGTGGTGATGGTGGTGAATGACAGGTGTACATCAGCGTCACCAAGTCGGCGAGCTCGAACGCAGAGCTGGACTGCGCCAACGGCATCGACTGCGAGGACGTCAAGTCGAGCGTGAATCTGCTGCATTGGCTCCAGGTATGCTCTCCGAATACCTTTCCTCGCACGTGAACATTCAACTGATGAACCTGGCCCTGACTTTGCTCGAACAGCTCGCTGCGATCTGGGTCATCCTGTGGATCTACCACAAGATCGAGCGGAGAGAGGAGGCGGACCTCGAGTCGCAGTGAAACTAGGCTAGATGTATAAAGCTGGACGCTACTATGAGGGCCACGCTCCGAGCGAGTTGGAAGCGGTGTAGTGTGGCTCCTCTTCCTCTCCACATGACACCCGCCCACTCGCGCAATCTCATTTATAACGCGAATCAAAAGTACATCGCATTGTCTTCGCCATCCATCCCATGTCGAACAAGGAGAAGCTCAAGTCGTGTCTAGTAAAGGACGTTTCCGTGTTGATTTGCCCTCTGAGTGTCTATCTCACTCTACAATAGCTAAAAGTACAGGCTATAACGCGCGTCTTCGGTCGAGCACGCTGCCGGAGGATTGGGATCGGGGTTTAGACGCCGCCGCGGTAGCCCTGTGCTGGGTAGCCCTGCGCCGGATAGCCCTGTTGGTAGTAGCCCTGCTGAGGAGGGTAGCCGCCTTGGTGGCCGTACTGGGGCTGCACCGCCACGGGCTGCACGTACACGGGCTGGCCGCCGCCGTGGTGGTACGGGTCGTGGCGGTAGCGGCCGTCGTGCCGCCGGTCGCGGTCGCGGCCGCAGTCGCCCGGACAGCAACACGGGATCGGGATGCAGCAGATGCAGCAGTCCACGTCGCCGCACTCGTCGTCGAAGCACATGGTCGTCGAAGGGCTCCGGTAGTGTAGTAAGCTGAGGTCTGACGAGAGAGAGAACTGGTGCGGTGAGCGCCGCCAGGTCAATCTGCAAATGGGCAATGATGGCGCCACATCCGGCGCAGCAAGTGCGTTTTCTCAGGATGGTGGACGCAGAGACAAGCCAGCCGGAAATCTGGATTCTTCCGGAGTGAACAGGATCTTACCCAATCGTTTAAGTCAGTGCTTGTTTCTATAATCCTTTGTGTAGTATGCCGAAAACGAAATACACTGATATAGCGTAAATGTCCAGGCATCGAAAAATCCCTGTTGGACATTCGCTCAGTCGAATCGACTAAGTCGCCATTGGCCATATGCTGGATATTGGGTCTGATGGATGATATCCAGTGCAGCGCCGCCATTCAGTTTCAGGTGGCTACGCTCGCTGCGAGGCGGTCTGGTACTTCTTGTGGAACCACTCGGCGATGTAGGTGAAGGGGGTGTCAATGCCCGCGTTCTGTTGCTGCAGACAGGACAATTGCCATCGCGTTAACAACACATAATGAGTCTGCTGTCAGCAACCAGCTCGGGGAAAGCGGTGGCTTACTGCGGAGCATTCGAAGTACTTGAGGTCGTTCCGGTCCGCGAACTCTTGAGCGTCCTTGGCCGAGATGGCGTCGCGGTTGTTCTCGCGCAGATCCGTCTTGTTGGCAACTAGGATGCCTGTCCGTCGTTGAGACCCATCAGTTGTCGACTTGCATCGGAAGGCAACAAGGCTTGCAACGACCAGACCGCACCTGGGATGTTGTGGTTGGGCGAGGCGTCCTTGACGTCCTGGTACCACTTGGCGCACGACTTGAACGACTCCTTGTTGTTGACATCGAAGACGACCATCGCGATCGAGGCTCCCTTGTACTACAACCAAGCGCAGATATGGCTCAACACTGCATGCTTTCACAATCGCCTTCCAACTAAGCACGTACGTGGACCGAGCCGAAGTCGAGCTGGTTGAAGATGCTCTGACCCGCACAGTCGAATAGGTAGAGCTCAACGACGATGTTCGAGTCGGGAATCGGCAAGGTCTTCGTCGACAGCTCCACGTCGGACGTCTGGTGATGCATTCGCTATTAGTACTGAATGCAAGCGAGCAACTCAAACGGCAAAAGCACCGTACCATGACGTAGTTCTTCGGATACTCGTGGCCGCTGCTCTTGAGCACTTGCAGAATTGCCGTCTTGCCGACCGTGGCGTCGCCTACGACCACCACCTTGCATCGCAGCACCGTCTACACCCAACCAGCCTCGTCAGTCCAGCTCGATGCCATTTTTGCGATCAAATCGCAAAACCCACTGTGCTCTTGTGGGTCGTCTCCATGCTCCGAAGCCCCGACATCGTGACGATCGATCCACTTTTTGGACGTGCAACGCCAGGAGGCTGACGCAGTTGTGTGAACGGGCGGCGGCTGGTCGGTTTGGCAAAGATCTATTTGTATTGCTCTGACGGTGGGAAATCAGTCCTTCAATTTGCTGTTCAAGCCCCGTGACTAGTAGCTCTGGGTCGTTTGGCTGCTCACTCGAGCGCTATCGGAGCTGACTCTGCTGCTCTCGAGTGATCAAAGCGTCCTGCTCGTCTTCTTCTTCATCCTCCTCGGACTGTAGTCGTAGGAACCGCGCCGTCTCCTGACGCAACAAGTCGCGCAGAACCACGTATCCGAACACAAACTCGGCCGCGAGCAGGACGAGGAAGATGGAGCCCGCGATCTCGTCGAACGGGATGCGGAACTCGGCCGAGAAGCTCAGATAGAGCAGCGCCGGCAACACGGGACACACGGCCAAGATGAGAAACGCCGTGAGCGAGAACACTTGTCGCTGCAGGTTGCCCGTCGAGCCGAGGTAGTACCGTGCGACATCGGCAGATAGCAATAGGGTGAATGATGAGCCGCGCAGTACTCTCGAGAGAGACGTCGACGTCGATATTGAGGTCTGTGGAGCATTGAACTGCACCAAACCATCGCCAAACGCCGTGATCGATAGATGTCCAATAGACTGTATCGCGCGTTGAGATGCGCACCTTGTCGAGCATGAGCAGGAAGGTGAGCGGATAGAAGAGCGAGCCGAACCACGCCTTGTACGTGATTGCCATCTGCAGCCCGACACGCCAGCGCCGCCGCTGCTTCTCGAGCAGCATGGACGCCGAAGATCGCGACTGCCTGAAGGCGCCTCAACCGCAAAAATAGGTTCATAAGGGCGGAACCGAGCAGTCAACGACCGATTGGTTGACACTAGGTCCTCAATGCGAAGGTGACTTGTATTTGAAGCAATCGCATCGCGTCGGCGGGAAACAGCTAAATGTCGAGGTAGTTGGCTGCCATCAGCAGCTCCATGACGATCTCGGGTTCGATCACGAACTCGGGGAGCCGCGACGTGCTGTCCGAGAACTGCGTCTTGTAGTACATGTACTGCGCCACGCGCTCCAGGATCGGCGCGCTGATGTCCGGGAAAGTGATCTCGCCCTTGCTCTCCGTGAACTGGCCTGCTCAAATACCGCCATCGCGCTCATTAGAACCTGTGTCCATCTTCTATACAGTGCTGTACTGTAGACGCACCACTCAGCATAGCGCGGATCGTCCCGGAGACCATGGCGCACTTCTTGCTCACGTAAATCTCATGTCCCTCCGCGCTGTCAGACCAGCCACGATCATTCCCAGTTGTGAGCGAACCGAACGATCAGAGGGGGAGTGCGAGCGCCAGACAGAGGGATCTCCACCTGATCAGCTTGACCATCTCCAGCTCGGACGTCTCGCCCGTTTCCTGCGCCATGCTGCGTCGCCGAGCGGCGCCTTCCAGGCAAACGAGCAGTTGCAGTCTTCCAAACTGCAAGACATTTTCGTCGCTTGAGATATCTATGTCCGAGATAAAAGTGGTCATTGTGCAGTTCGAGTGTGCAAATATATCACTTTTAGTCGGACAAATCAATTCTGAAGAGTACTGTCCTGTCATAACTGCCGTTTTAGACGACCACAGCGTTCTAACACGTCATTTCAGCTCGTCCACCACAATCCATCAAAGATCGCCTCGACTCTCTAATGGCTACGGAGGTGACAGCATTCGAGGCGGCCCTGAGCCTGTGCTGGGCACTCCTGGCGGCAGCCGTGCTGCTAAACGTCGCCACGAGGGACGGCGCGCAGGCCAACAGCGACCACTTCGTGCGCGGCGGCCTGCTGCTTATGGTGGTCGTGCAGTATTTCTACCTGTACCAAGCCGCCAAGACGGACATTCCCCTCCAGCGAGATTCAGCAGTGTAGGCAGCGCTGCATTCGGTTGGGACATTAACATGCGTTGCTCCCTTCCCTTTCTTGACAGGAAACCCCGCCGCCAATACTTCTAAACACGAAGGGCGGGACAGCACGCACGCACGTCCCCATTCCTTCTCCCTATGCGCATCGCTCTAACCGGCCTGGTTCTTGAGCACCTGGAACACCTTCTTCTTGATCCACTCCTTCCCGCACGGCAGGTACGTCTTCGTTTCAAGGTCGAGGCTGTTCCCACATGACAAACACAACGACAATCAGCCTTCTCTATCGCCTCCCCTCGGGTCAGCAAAGCAGCGCGTCAAACACGTACACTAGCGCGCTCAGGTCGGTCAGCGAGTCAATGTAGTTGTACAGGTCCTGGATGTCGTACGTGATGTTCTTCAGGTTCGGGTTCAGCTGCTTCAGCTTGGCCTCGTACATCTTGACGACGCCGTCCATGCCGCCATTCACCGACTCGAAGTCCAAGTACGTGCGCGAGTTCGGGTCGCGCGTGTACTGCACGAGGATGATCGTGTGCTTGGCCTGGCGGAACTCCGCCTACATCGAGACGCAAACACAGCACACGCATACAACAAGCTGCGCGTTAGTGCTCCGCCGCGATCCGTCTCGGGAGCATGGCGGGTCTTCCCCCTCCACCGCGAACGCGACCTGCGCCACTTACCATGGTTGCCGCCCTCTTCGACTCTGTGGTTGGGGGCGGAAGAGGACGGATTCGAGAACACCGAACCGTGATGGCTTTGTCATTCCTGACGCAACTCGCACTGATTCCACCTCGGTTGCGAGGTTTTATCGATAGGTTCGCACAAAGTAATTGATGATATATATTCCTTTCATTCAAATATCACAAATGTTACTCTCCCTAATTGCGTGACCTTTCGCGTCCCCATGGCGATATGTTGAAGCGGTTGCCGCCCTTTTGGCGGCTCGTCCAGCTGAAGCCAAAGCCCCCCAAAGAGGCGGCGACTGTGAGCGATGGACGGCTTGGGCGATGGTGAGGGCCGGCGGCGGGGCGAAGACGACCCCGCGGGCTCGGGCGGCGGCACGACGGCCAAGTCGGCGACCGTGCTGTTCGACGCGTCCAAGAAGGAGCAGTTCTACCCGACGAGCGGACTCAAGAAGCTCGCGCGCAAACTCAAGGGGCTGTGCAAGGTGGAAGTGAACAAGGACGACCTATCCAAGGACCGCATCAAGGACGCGAGCGTGCTCGTGTTCGCCGGGGTGCGCGAGCGCTTCAGCTCGACCGAGTTCGCGACCTTGAAGGAGTTCCTGCAGCACGGCGGCAGTATCCTGCTCATGACCGGCGAGGGCGGCGAGGAGACGTTCGACACGAACCTCAACGGCTGGCTCAAAGAGTGCGTTCGAGTGTCTGTCTGACTAACTGTCATGGAGGTCCTAACTCCAAGTTCCGTCCAGGTTCGGAATCTTTGTCAATACCGACGCCGTCATCCGGACGGTCTACCACAAGTACCACCACCCGAAGGAGGTGCTGATCTCGAACGGCGTCGTCAACCAGGAGATCGCGCGCATGGTGGGTTTCGCTGACCGGTAGAGGATATATCTTGATGATATCCTCCTAATCCTGGCACGATGTTACAGGCTGGCGAGTTGTCGGGCAAGCGCGATGTGGTCGTGCCGCGCGACCTGCCGGGAGGCGACAAGGCGGCACATGGACTCGAGAAGGACCAAAAGGGACTGACGTTCGTGTACCCGTACGGTGCGACGCTGAACGTCAAAAAGCCGTCGTCGGCCGTACTCTCGACGGGCTTCATCTCGTATCCTGTGAACCGGCCGGTCGTGGCTGTGTGGCAGGACGGCGGGCTGTCGTCACGGAAGACACAAGCCGGACGGCTCGTCGTGTTCGGCTCGTCGCACTGCTTCACGGACGAGTGGATCGACAAGGAGGAGAACGCTCGGCTGCAGGAGATCGTCTTCCGCTGGTTGCTCAAGGATAGCACCATCCAGTTCGATCCGGTGGACCCCGAGCTGAACGAGTACACTCGATTGCCCGACACGCAGGCACTCAGTCAGCGGCTGCGCTCGTGTCTGCAAGAGAGCGAGGAACTGCCCAAGGACTTCACGCAGCTCTTCGACGACTCGCTCTTTAAGTTCGACACGTCGCTCATCCCCGAGGCCGTGAGTCTGTACCAGGAGCTCGGCGTCAAGCACGAACCGCTGACGCTCATTCCACCACAAGTATCGTGTTCTGTTCTCCGCCTGGTGATGGATGGGATACGGAATGACTAACGATTTGGTGTGCTAGTTCGAGTGTCCGCTGCCACCGCTCAAGTCGGCCGTGTTCCCGCCGACGCTGCGTGAGCTGCCTGCACCGGCACTCGACCAGTTCGACCTAGACGAACACTTCGCGAGCGAGTCGTTGCGGCTTGCTCAGCTCACCAACAAGTGCTCGGACGACGATCTCGAGTACTACGTGCGCGAGAGCGCCGACATTCTTGGCATCCTCCCCAAGCTCGACCCGGAGCGTGCGGACGCCAAGCATGTGCTCGAGTTCATCTTCCTCAAGATCGTCAACTTCAAGAAGCTCAACCAGGACACGGCGCCGGTGCTGGCGGGTGGAGGCGCCGCGGCCCAACCAGACGCGTCGCCCGCGGGATCGCCGGCGTATGGCAAGGGCTCGTTTGAGCAATTCAAGAACGGGAGCACCAATAGTTTCCGAGGGAGGTCGGGCTTCGACGAATCGACGCCGTGACGATGGCCTGCAAGGCGTTCCTCCGCTTGTGCCCTAGTCATAAATTCTATTTGAAGTCTACATGAGTTGCGGTTAGCTCCCACTCGCACACGAACCTCTGCATTACAGGGGATCACTTCCGCTGTGGCGACTTCTGATACACAGTGCTCTCGCGTCCGACAGAGTAGCCGCGGGAACCTGTAAGCTCCGCTGTCGCCTCCTTGCGAATGTGCTGCACACGCTCGTGCGAGCGCGTGCGGACCTGCTGCTTTGTCGAGGAAATAATGTCGCCGAATTGCTTCGAGATGTCCTCGCTCTGGCGCTGGAGCGCGTCGCGCTCTTGGCGCCGCTGCTCGAGGCGCTTGCACATGGGCTCGTAGCGTTCCATGATGTGTTTCACCTCCGTGTCGATGTGTCCGAGCTCGGTCTGATATTCCGCCATGGCAGCGAGACATATCGCCTGTTTCTGCTTCATCTTGGCCACGAGTTTGTCGAGCTCCGAGATCTATAGGATACACCCCTCATGCTCAGGAAACGAGTTCGGCCAGGCCACAACAGCGACGGTGGACGTACGCGCAGCGTGGCCAGCATGGATGCATCCCCCGTCTCGAATGCCTGGCGCTCCATGAGCGTCATCCGTGACGGCTGAAGCAGATCAGGCCACATATCAGCATCGACTGTCTCAAGAGCCAGCTAATCAGCGAAAGCACTCAGAGTAACTCACACTGATGCCTCCCTTTGTCGGGCTAGCGCCTGCAGCCTTCATTCTCCTCCGCGATGATCTGCTTCGTCGACTGAGCAATGATCACCTTGCTGCCTTGTTGAGCGGGATGAAAACTAAAATTAGCCCAATGTGCGCATCAGATTGATCCCCAGCATAGCTTCACTCGACAATTGTGCCAGCACAACGACTGAACTCGGAACATATCCTGTAGAATCTGCCGTCACCGAGGCGACGAGGCATCTATTGGCGAACGATCCGCCGGTCTTCCTCTCCGTCGTGCTCCAGCATGGCGAATCGGGAAGCCCGGCTTAGCTCACAATCACTAATGTAGCTCATCGTTCCCACGGCCCGTGTTAATGGCTGGCAGACGAATGCCCAACTGCTACGCTGCTCCACCACCTCCACCTCTTTCGCTTGGGCCAACCGCGTGCTACTCGCACATGAAGTAGCGCCTAACCGTACTGGAGGCGGAAGACATCGTTGTGGATGTAGTACTGGCCCGGCTGGTGCGCGACGAGCTGGAACACCTGCGTGAACTGGATCGGGGGGTTCTCCTCAATCTAAAGAGTCGAGCATCCACAAGAACCGCCGCCCTCATCAGTAGGAACCCTGCAAAAGCCGCTAGCTGGATATTGGTACCTGAATCTTGCCCTGCACAAAGATGATCATGGCGTTGCCAGACGTCGACGGCTGGATGTCGAGCGTCGGGTACTCGTGGCGCACCTGCGGCAGCTGCTGCAGCTTCTCCACAATGGCCTGCTGGCCCGACACCATCGTGCCCTCCCATGTCATCGTCGACACCCCTTGCTGCAATCGCAAACACAGCAGCGTGATGGTCAGTCCAGAGAACCTGATACATTTTCCATCGCTACAAACGCAGCAACAAGAGATCGGGGAGCAAACTACGTACGTAGAGGTTGGCCAGACCCGCCCGGTTGGTGTCGAACGTGGTGTAGTAGTGCTGCACGAACGCCTTGGCGACTTCCTCGGCCGACATGGTGCTTCCCCCGCCTGTGGCTCCCTTCTTTTCCTTCCTCGGCAACAAGACAAGCAACCAAGCCACTTGGCGACTTTGCTCTTCCCGCACAATTCGTGGTCCCAAAACTGAGAACGAACCCGAGTGAGTGTACCTTGTTTTGACAATTGATATTGTGATCGTGGAATATATTGGCTGAAATGCAGTCGAAAGAGATCCAATGAAAATCAACCCATGACAGCGAGTCACATCGCGAATAGGTCGATCTGGTTGGATAAAA